>VDFB02000017.1:535297120-535383044 GCA_007258455.2 Sequoia sempervirens
TGCATCTAATCCTAACTACTAACATCATTTCATCCTGAATCATCCTTCGGTCTAACCATTTAATTAAATACCCCTATCTGATAAAATTCATCAATATTCCTCTCTTAATTAAATAAACTAGTTATTTAATTAAGTCACCTTTCTATATAATTAAATTAATCATCTTGATCTAATTATCCCTATTTAATTAAATAATTAATTTTATTTGATTAAATCTCTTAAGTCTATCTATTAAATAAAATAAAATAAAACCTTATTTAGTTTAATCTAACATCATCTCTTTTAATTAAATAAATCAAAATCTTAATTTAATTAATCCCTTATCACATTCTTCTCATATTTGATTTAAATAAATCCACAAATTTAAGTCAAATAGGTCACATCCTCTAATCCCCTTCATTAAATTAATCAACCTTGATTAATTTAATCTCCTATCATGTCCCATCCTCTAGCATTTACCACTTGCACATGAAAATAGATTTAATTGATTTATTAAATCTTTATTTTCCTCAACAAGGCATCCTTTGGGAATATTCTCAAAGTTTGAATTCAAAAATCCAAGTTGACATGTACATCCAACAAAGCATTAACTCTATCTTACATGTCCTTTCCCTTGAGCCAAGTGGCATTCAATTTTTCTTTCTTCCCTCTTGCAAGTCATTTCAACAAAATTCAAAATTCAAAAATAAGTATTTATTGGCAAAATCCTCAAAAATTGCACATCCTCCATTCACTCATAGGTTGACAAATGAAATCTTGCCATTGGATGAATGTTAGCCCCATATTGCTCAATTTTGGACATTCATCCTTCAATCTCATCTATAAATGAAGAGTTCCTCCCCTCATTTGATCATCCACAAATTATGAAAAGTTACCATGCTCAAATATCTATCAAATTTCATCCATCATCATTGACTTCTTAGCTAGGTTATGCATGTTTTTAGCTTGGAGCACTCATCTTTCATCAACAAAGTGGATCACTCATCAATTATCATCAACATACATCAATGTTGCATCATAGGAGTTGGGAAAGGGACAATTTTTACATCAAATTGCTACCAATTCCCCCATGGGATCATAAGTTTGATAATTTAATTAGGATTCAATCCTAATTTTGTTGTTTTCATTGTGTTCTTCATTGTTTTCCTAATTTAAGCTTTGTGAATGGATTTCATGGGGAATCCTTATTCTTGCTTGCATTTGACAATATAATGTGTTTATTCTTTTTTTTTTGCAGGTATTAGGATTGGGGTTCGCACAAATAAAAATGGTAAAAACTTTATTGAAGATCAGAAACAAGAATACAACCAAGTCCAGGGTAGAAGCCCAAAAAACATAAATAGAGCCAAAAACTAAATCAGCCAGCACCCCCTCATCCTCAACAAGAACCATCTCTAAGTCCAGACTAAGCTCTTGAGGGATCTGAGCCCAATCATCAATCTTCCAATCCTCCAGATGCTCTGAAGCCCACTTGGCCAGACAATTAGTAGTCCTATTCAATTCTCTTAGAATATGGACAAAAGACACCCTCTCCATCAAAGTACCAACCTGAAAAATATGTTGTACCATCACTGCCAACTGCCAACTCAAATATGACATCTTCCTTCGATTGAGCAAGTTAATCAAAACCTATGAATCAGATTCACAAATAACCCTACGCCACCCCAGCTCATAGGCCCTCTCCAAGGCATAAAGAATCACCCATCCTTCCATAAGGTTGATAGTCTACAACCCCTTATGGAAAGAAAAGAGGAAGACCACCAAGCTTGAAGAATCCCTACCAACCCCACCAATTCCAGCTGGACTTGGATTTCCCTTAGAAGAACCATCAGTATTAACCTTCAAGGTGCCCTAGGGGGGCTACCATTTCCCCAAGTGCTGGACTCACTGCCTCACCTACCTACCTCTCTTGTAACAAGAAGCAGCAGGGGTTAACCCTTTGATACCCAACCGGGCCACCAACTTTGCATCGCTCAACTCAAGTAGAAACTCCACATCCCCCTTAGCTTGAATTATCTCTTGAATCATCCCAAGAAATCTAAACCACACTTGTTGAACCTGCAAATGCTCCCCTCTAAAAATCCTCCTATTCCTTTCTAGCCAAACTTGCCACAATAAGAAAATAGGCCCTACCTGCCACACATCTTGCAAAAAAGAGGCCATCAAGGGAGGTCTTCCCAAGCTAGACCAAAAATCCACTAAGGAGGATGCATGGACATAGGGACTATTCCAAACTCCCCAACAAAAATTCCAAAGCTACAAAGTAAAAGGACACCGAAAGAAAAGATGTGAAGAGTCCTCTTCACCTCTCCCACACAACACACACTTAGACGAGCCCTGAAACCCACGCTTCTTGATGTTATCCCAAGTCAGACACTTGTTCCAAGCCAAAGTCCAAACAAAGCAGTTGCACTTCGGCCAAGAAAAAATATTCCACACCTTTTCCACCAAGGAGCCTCTGCCCCCTCAATCCTCTGAGAAAACAACCTCCGATATTCTGATGCAACCTTGTAGTGACCTTTTGGATTAGGAGACCACACAAGAATGTCCCTATCCCTAAGGGGAATGCATTGTCTGCTTGAGAGAATATTATTTAGAGTCATACATTCATCTTCCATACCAATCATCAACCACTCCTTAGGAGTCTTCCACCTACCACTCACAAGTTGTCCTTGAATAGAAAGCACCTTAAAATCACTTACCCTTGTCTGACCAACTTCATCAAATCTCCTACTCAGGGTCACCAAATAAGGGAACTAAGTGAGAATGGGAGGATAACCATCCCAAGAGTCATGTGAAAACTAAACCTCTGTGCCACATCGATAGATCCAAAATAAGCCATCCTTGAAAAGTGCAACTCCTTTCTTAAGAGTAGCCCAAATAGCAAATTCCTTTCCTACCAAAGGATAGCGAGGGATATCTTCCCCGGGAACATCTTGAAAATACTTATAGGAAAGAATCTTGGCACAAATCTGATCCTATGACATGCACCAACGCTAATAAAGTTTTGTAACCAACACCATCCCTACCAATGAGGATTGCCTCAACCCCAAACCACCAAACTGCTTAGGACAACAAACCATATCCCATCTAACTAGACTCCATTTGGAAGACATCAAACTGCCAGCCCATAAAAATTGTCTTGCAAATGAGTCCAGCTCCGTAACAAAGCTCTTCAAGGCCACTTGAAGCATACACCTATGAATGGGAAGAGTCTGGACCACGAACTTAAGAAACTGAACCCACCCTACAAAGGACAACCATCGGTTGGTCTAGTGAGTAACCTTCAATCAAAATTTGTCCAAGATAGGCTACCACGACTCCCTCGGTAATCTGCCTACAACAATAGGATACCCAAGATAGGACAAAGGAAGAGCCCCAATCTGAAATCAAAGAATCTGAGCAATTCTCCTCTGGATAGAATCTAGAGTGTTAAAGAAATAGATGGAAGACTTATCTTCATTAATTAATTGATTCGAAGCCATAAGATATATATCCAAAACCCTGCGTATATTTGTTGCCTCCCGAATAGTGGCAACCCCCATCAAGGCAGTATCATCCACAAACTACAAATGGGATTGAGGGGGTACATCACCTCCCTACCTCCACCCTTGAATAAGTCCCAACTCCACATGTCATCTCAGAAGGCGCCCCAAACCTTCCACTAGCAGAATAAACAAGGGGAAAGAGGATTGCCTTGCCTTATCCCTCGAGAAGTGCCAAAAAACTCAGAATGCTCCCCATTAGTTAAAACAAAGAAAGAAACTGACGTGACACAACTCATTACCCATTGAATCCATTCATTTCCAAAGCCAAAAGTAGCCAAGACCTTCTAAAGAAAAGACCAACGGACTCTATCATACGCCTTAGCCATATCAAGCTTGATAAGCATATCCTTTTCTCTAGAATGTGCCATAGAATGTATGGTCTCAGTAGCTATAACAATACCATCCAAAATCTATCTACCATCCACAAAACCACTTTGCTCCTCAGAAATGAGTAACTGCAGCCACTTTTTCAACCTATTATCAATTAGCTTTGAAATAATCTTATACACCACATTGCAAAGAGATATAGGCTGAAATTGGCTTAACTTGTCTTCCCCTTCACACTTGGGAATAAGCATGAGAAAAGTGGAGTTTAGGGCCTTTAACATTTGCTTATTCCTCTTTGACTCTTTGAACACCTCTAATAAGTGTAGTTTGATAATCTCCCAGAACTCTTGGAAGAATTCAATCAGGAAACCATTAGGGCCAGGGGATTTTCCTTTCTTCATCTGAAACACTATCCCCTCCAATTCTTCTAGAGTGATCTCTCCCATGAGATCCTCCATCATTTCCCTAGACACTAGGGAAGGGATGCAAGAAAGGACTTGAGCTTCCTCCACCAGACTCCCCTATGAATCCTCTCTGAAGAGGGAAGAAAAATAATGAACAACTTCATCTAAAATACTCTGAAAAAAATACAGAGTCTCTTCCCTATCCGTGACCAAAATAGGAATAGAATTACCATGCCACTGAGGCTTTATAGAATTGAAGAAGAAAGTAGAATTTTTATCCTCCTCCTACAACCACTCAATCCATACTTTTTGTTTCCAAAATATCTCTTCCCGCAATTCCCAATCTTCCAAAGCTTTCAGAGCCCTTGATTCCTCCTGCATCAGAGTCTCTGTCACCCCATTCTCCCTAATTACCCTCGGAATACCATCCAACTTAGCTTGTGATTCAAACTTGGCCTTGAAAATATTTTTGAAACATTGCCTATTCCAACACTTAAGCTTATATTTAACAAACTAAAGAAGATTAGTAAAGACATACATTGTCATACCAAAGGATGGTCTACCCTCTTGCCACCATTGAGAAACATATCCATGGAGATTAGGATCACACAACCACATAAGCTGGAACTTGAAGGAGGGCATGTTGGGCCATCCAGCCGAGAGGACAAAAAGCTTTATAGGCCAATGGTCCAAGCCTCTCCAGTCCAGTATCTCCGAGATAGATGACCACCTCTCACCAACCCAAAAGCAAGAAAGCATAAATTGATGTAGACATTCCGCAATGTAGTGTTCATCGAACCTCCGATTGTTCTAGGTAAATTTTCCATTGCCAAGCTTGATATCAACAAGATTCAAAGTAGAAATATTATCCCGGAACAACAAAGCTAAGGCCTCCAACCTCGTGGTACCAACCCATTTCTCAACAATCTCAGTGATATCATTGAAGTGACCCCCAATAATCCACAGATGGTAAGGAGACATACTTCGTACATATCAAATATTCGACCACAAGAGTTGCTTTCCATGCAGATCCATGAGAGCATAAATGTTGGAAAAAAGAGCCATCTCCCTTGATTTAGGGAAAGAGGCCACCATAGAGATAGAGGACTTGAAGGACACCCACCACTGGGGGCTAATCTTCTGAGGGTTCCACAAGTAAGCCACCCCTCTAGATGATCCCTGAGCTCCAATGCACTGGCATTCACCATGATTCCACAACTTGGGCAATAAACCCATCATACAATCCACAAAAACTTGGTCTCCTGCAAAAAAAATATCAGGAGACTGACATCTAACCAAATCTTGAACAATTTTTTGTTGAGGGCCATGTTTCAAGCCCCTAACATTCCTTGAGAGAATAATTATTTCAAGGGGCTTGAGAAATGAGAATCCAGAGTCTTGATTGACCTTGATTCCACCAAAGTTTCCTCTATCAATTTAATCTTCTCCATATCGTTCTTCCTACCTAGCTTAGCCACTTTCTCCACCCCCCCTTTCTTAAGATCTTTTTGCAAGATACCCAATTGAGGAGACGAATTACTATTTTTACCCACCTCAGCACCCGTTCTCCATGTGGGTGAGTCAAAGCTTCATTTCCCTTCGCAGTAGTATTACTTGATTCCTCCTGAGCCTCCATCTGTAGATCTATTACCAAATGCAAGGTCCCATCCTCCTGCAGAGTAGGAGAGACCCCATATCTGATACCCTCTTGTCCATAGCCTCCCCCATCCTGTTTAGTGCCCTGTAATCCCAAACACACCTCGTAATGGTTTGCCTACTCCAGCCCAATAAAATGCCCATGTTGTTCAGTACCCAAAATTCCTTGATTGAAATCTATCAAACCTGGATTCAATTCCTGTTGGCTAAGATCTTCCAAAACCTCAAATCTATTAAAAGTATCATCATCTTGCCTCTCTTTCATAGTCCTTTTTTGTCCTTTATTTCTATTTTGAATTTTGAAAGGAGTAAAGCCATCCTCCCTAGTACCACCGCCCAGAAGAGGACCCTTTCCCTTATCCACCCTAGGCGGATTACTAGGGGGTTGAGAAGAATGAGTCTCCAAAGGCTTGGACCTTGGGCATCTACATTGTAAGTGGCCATACTCATAACATAAATGACATCTAAAGGGTAAGGTCTCATAGTCAAGCTATTTAACCCAGGAGTAAGATCCTACACACACTTCTAGAGAGTCTGGCAATGGTTTACTTAAATCAATTTCTACACAACTAGGCATATGCAATTACCTTTTAGAACTATGTCTGCTGCGAAGAACCCATAGGTTTACCAAGCATTGAAGCTAGTAAATGAAAAACATCATCACACCAATACTTGACTAGGAGCCTCGACAATCGAACCCAAACTGGAACCCAACTTGGAATCTCCTCGGCTAGATTGAAGCTCGCATGCCACAACTTGATAAACAAGCCCAACTAATTGTAAAAGGAAGGGCCTCCTTCAAAAACCTTGATCCTATCTGCCATGCAATCAAACATAATCATAAAATAGTTATTTGCAAAGAGCCTAATCTCCATCTCTCCTTCTGGCAGCCATGTCCTCTTAGCCTAGGCTTCCAAAAATTGCAATGAGATTTTCAATCCCAAAAATTTGTAGTACAAAGAATGTCGTGAGTAGGATTCGATATCCTCCATGAGCATCTTCATCGGGATCACAACATTCGGCCTCTCTTTGCACCTTTCTAGGCATCCATTAATCTTTGGAAACCGAGACCCTCCTGATGGTCCCATCTCATTCATCTCTAGATTATGAGAAAATAAATTATTGTCATAAAGCCAAGACCCTTGTGGCAAGGGTTTTGAGCTAAAAGCAGAGTGGAAATCCATCTTGGGTCTTGCCCTCAACGACTCCCCTTGCGCCATTAAAGAGACGAAAAAAACCCCAGCCGAAAAAATAAACCCTCGAGAAACTCAAGAGTATAAAGCCCCACACAAGGGTTAGCACCATACTAGCCTTCACCAATAAGGAAGAGCACAAAGAAATAATCCCCCGCATCTCCTCCTGTCACTACCCACAAACCCTACACCCAACAGTTCTTCTGCTGCCCCTTCCAGCACCTGGCCTCCCCAAACAGCTTATCACAACCCTTTCCAAGCTTTGTCAGCAACTAGAACCCTCCCCCTACACCTGCCACTAGCTTCTAAACCCTGAAACAACACACACCAGCAACCCTATCGCTACCTCCCCTAATCTGCTAGTGAAACACCTACCACTGGAAATCCCATGGACTGAACACAAAAGCAAAAAATACAACCAAATGATGCCCAGTCTGGAAACCTTGAATCACGAAGAAAGCACCCCCCACCATGCACTAGAAAGAAAATCATCAGATTGAGCTAGGGCACAAGCGCCCTAGCTCAGCTCGTACAACAGAGGTTTGCCATCCTTGATTCTTTTTTCGTGTTACACATAAATTTATCGGCTCTTTTCTTAAAGTTATCGCTAGTCAATTTTCATTTTATTTTGGGTCCATTTTGATAGAATGATAATACAATTACATATTGACAAGTCACACTCTCTTGTACTGTTTTTGGCTCAAAGTTGAATATTTCTCCCTATCCAATTACATTCAACCATCCTATCCCTATTTGCACACATTTCTATACCATTTACACATCATTTGTTTGGCTATATCTACCACATAGCCACACATTTAATCCTTCCCTCAAAACTAGCACTTTATGTCCTAAGCCAATCTTAAATAGATTAGGATTGACCCCAAAATTAAAATATTCAATTTTAAATTATTGAGTTCCAACCCCTTTTCACCAATTGTTGTGAGTTGACTTGACACATGTTTTTTAAACTATTGTTATTCCTTAGTATTTAATGACATTTTTTTTTGTAATTAAAACACATAGATAGATATATATTGGAACAAGAAGAAAATGACTAGAGCATATTTAGTGTCTAAGGGACAAAGAATCTTAGGCCATCTATAAGTATGTGTGTGTTGTCTTCAATTAGCCTTTAATGGGGGGTTGATTTAGGAGTTGACTTGACCTTATTAATTTTATAGTCTCCTCTAAGGTGTTTGTCAACACTACTTTGATAAAATTAGTCATAAAACAATGTGAAGGAGAAGAGGTACTAGTTGTAATTTTTTGACAAATCATTCTTGTGTGCCATAAATCATTCTTACACATTAGCACATTTTGACAATGCTTGGGCTCAATCCTAAGGTCCAGATAGATTTGATCCATATTAGGATTGTACATAACCCAAAACATTTCATTTCTTGTCAAAGAACTAATTTTGTACCTAAAATTTGAATTCTACACAACATTGGATTTTATTTTGAATCATTATTCCTAAAAATAACTGGTACCTATCCTCTTGCAAGTACTTTCCTTTGGAAAATACTATTGTAACTAGTATTGCTTAAGTGACTATTATTAATTATACCCATCAATCTTATATATTCAATTTTTTATTTAAAATAAATATTTATGTTTTGCCAAATTTATATACAAAGTTTTTAACATAAAATATTTAATTTGATTAGTTGTAAAGCCTCGTCTCTTATTACAACTTTGATGTTGTTTAAGACATGCCATTATTAACTTTATATAGTTTAAACTTATTAATATATCTAATTGTATAACATTTTACAAAGTATAAAGTCTGACACTTTTGTTTCATTATCCCCTATGTTTGAGGCATTGATGTTTGTTCATATCAACATTACATCTATATTTATTTACTTCTTGCCTATGAAATACCTATAAAAAATGACAATGACTATGTAGAGATTAGGATTCATATTAATTAATTGAAAATAAAAACATGTATTATGATTTGCTATTAATTAATCAATATAGTCAAATGTGCATTTTGATGTCCATATAGACAATATGGTGAAAAATATGGGACTTATGACTTCTTAATCCCTTGCATTTAGAGTCTTGGAGGTGATGCAATTTATCTGTTAAATTGCATGTAAAAAGGTAAACTTGGGTATTTTAAACATTTTTTCTTATATGATCAAATATTTAATGAAGTTTTTTAGATGTACTAATGTTAGCACAAGTATTTAAAATATTTTTGAATTTTTAAAGTATTTTAAATTAATCATTGTTAATTATTGAGATTATAACACAATTTTCTAAAATCCTATAAATTTTTTAAATATGATAATTATAAATTTAATCCTATTAATAATATAATTAATATATGAATATTAACATTTACATTAAATTATTGATTATAGAATTAATATAAATATAAATATATTGTGTATATATTGATTATATTTATATAATATTATTATACTATATAAATATAAATAAAATAATTTTTAATATAAAAATAAAAAATTTAAAAATATTTATTTATTTTTGTTAATATAACTATTAAGAAGAAACATGTAATATAATATTTATTACAATTTAAAATAAAACATTAAAAAAATATAATTAAAACTTATATAAGATATTAATATTTTTTTATTGAAAAAATAATAACTAATATAATATATTATATTAAAATGAGACAATGTAGCGCTACCATATATCCGGCATTTTTTTCTACTTTTGCTTGGCAATTTACAGGTCGGTTTCTCTGCGACATTTTTCCACCATTACACTCATCAAGGAGGGTTGAGGTATGACGTGTCATCAACTCTTTACAATTCTTACACGTTTCCACCTGAGTGGGAAGATTGCAAAGAAATCCAAACAGGTAATCTGTTATAAAATTACTTAGCTATTCAGTGTGCCACTAAGGGATTCCCACTAGTTTTTGATAAGATAGAATGCAATCTTTGCTTTTATGATCGTGATCAATGGGTTACACTCAATTTTCAACGTGTTTATTACAACTGGTTGGATATGGCGATTCTCATAATGTAGCTCTGCACCTTCTCAATCCACCGTGGCTTACCTTGCCGCGCTCTTCCTTTCCTTTCTATACTGGGCCTCTTCAATACCAAGTGGTGCAAGCAGCATAATTACAGTGGCTGCTCCACTATCAAAGGATCCCACAACTCTGCAATATGTAATGGAAATCGAGCACCAGACTCCCCTGCGGAAAGCCAGAGTGGTGGTGGATCTAGCGGGAGATTTCCTGTGGCTTCACTGCAAAACTGCGGCCTACCAATCCTCCACCTATCTTTTCATTCCCTGTCACACTCCTCTGTGCACGGCCTCTGGATCTGCTTTCTTTGGCTGCGGAGATTGCTCCACCCTCCCCCGGGGAACAAAATCTTGCAGAAACAATACTTGCAGGGAAGAGGCAGATAATGGAGTGACCGGGACAGAGATCTTCAATGCAGAACTCTCTCAAGATTCAGTTGCCTTGTATCCCAGTGATGGAAAGAGGGCATCAGTGGCTTCCAAAATTGTCGTTCCCGAATTCGCTTTTGCCTGCGATCCGTCCAGATTGCTGCACGGCCTGGCAGAGAGGACGGTGGGAATGGCGGGACTCAATTGGGGGCGGCTGGCTCTGCCTTTTCAGCTCACTGTGGCTCTCGAATTAGATAGGAAATTCGGGCTTTGACTGCCGGCCGGCGACGCTCCCGGAGCCGTCTTCTTCGGCAGCTGTCCTTACCTCCGCGGCCCGGACAAGGAATTCCCATACATCAAACTCAACTACACCTTCCTCCTCACTCTCAGGTACCCCAGAGAATATTACCTTAATGTCCGTAGCATTGAGATCAACGGAAAGAGATTGCCCATCGATCCCGAGCAACTGAGGTTAAATCTGCAGGGCAGCGGCGGAACTAAGATCAGCACAGTGGTGGCATACACGCAGGCTGCAACGCCCATCTACACTGCCATCCATGACGCCTTTGTTAGGAAAGCAGAGGACATGGGTATCTCCCGCGTGGAGTCTGTAAAGCCTTTTGATGCCTGCTTTGATGCCACAACAGTGGGCTCCACTAAAACTGGACCGGCTGTGCCGGTGATCGATCTGGTTCTGGACAATAAGTATGTATTTTGGAGGATTTATGGGGCCAATTCTGTGGTTAAAGTGAAGGACGGAGTCATATGTCTGGCATTTGTTGACGCAGGGGAATACCCTGTCACATCGATTGTGGTGGGAAGTCATCAGTTGCAGGACAACCTGCTGCAGTTCGACTTGATAGAGTTTAAGCTCTTTTTCAGCTCGTCGTTGCTCGCCTCCAACACTGCCTGCTCCAACTTCGTCTTTGCTTGACATTCACACGGCTTACACTTTCCCTATTTCATCCAAATAAATCAATTCCAAGCTTAATTCGCTCCTTCGAATGGGATACTTCCTTAGTATTTCATGCGTGTGCATAACCTTTATGGGGATGTAAATGCTTTCTTATTGGGAATTGATATAATTATGTAATTGTAGGAAAATCAGTGCTTTAATAATAATAATGAATTTAGACGGTAATTAAATATAAATTGGCTGTTTAAAATGACATTAATTTTTTAAAAGTTTTTTGTGACAATAGAATATTATTAAATAATTTTAGATGATATTTATAATTAGATATAGATTTGTAATGTTTTGATGTAGTGGAGGATGATTTATTTTCTATTCTAATTAAATTTTATGGTTGTAAAATTGATCTTCTAATATATGGATTAAGTCTTATATTGGTAGAAATGATTTTCTATTGCAAAAATTGATTGCATTTGCTATCTAAACTAAGTGGTATCTATGGATCTCTTTAAGAGGTCATTATCTAAGGACCTTTTTCTTAGACAAACCCTCTGATCCAATTTAATATTTTGAACCAACATTAAAGATGTGCTAAGCAATTGTGTAACGTGTCAAAATTGTTGTTAATATATTGATGCTAATTGATGATGTAATAATATACTTTGATGCTCTCTAAATGATAATGATGATTGAAGTTAGATATGCTTCAAATCTTAGATGTTAAAAGTGATTTATAGTTTATCTTTTATACAACAACTTACACATTTCACATTCAAATCAGCAAGTAACAATTAATAAAAAGGAAGTTGACTTGAACCTATTTTGAAATCCCAATTAAAAAATTTGAAACTCAAATTTGTAACAATAGATCTAAACTAGGTTCAAATATGCACTTGCATAATGATCTAGGTCAAGAAATGTATTATCATTCAAAAACACATTAAAAAACTCCAAAAGTAAGTAGATTGAAGGTTGCAGAGAAGTTACAGGGTATCGGAGGCACTGCGTCGTCCAAGACAGGTCTCCTTCCCAACTTAAACAACTAACATCCAGGCGCATTTATTTATTAAAAGAATCAAAATCTGCACTGCCCAAATGTTTTGGAAACCAGAAACTATGTAGTTTTCAAGCGATGGAAGTGAAATTAAAGTTGGAGCACGTGGTCCGCACGCCAAGCAATGTGGAGGAGAATCCAAGCCGAGAAGTGGCCAAGCCGAACTGCAAGAGATTATCTTGCATCTGATACCCTCCAATTTTTATTGTGATAAGGCTGTCCTCGTCTTTCCCTCCATCTACGAATCCAAGACACAAAACTCCCTCGCTCACCCGCACCATGGAATTTGCTCCCATCATTCTCGAGATCGTCTTATTGTTGTGCAACACAAGGTCGATCGGTGGCACAGCCGGACCAACTCTGGTCGACACCACAGTCTTGGCATCGAAGCATGCATCAAATGGTTTCACAGCAGCCACACGGGAGATGTTAATCGCCTCTGCTTCTTTCACAAAAGCGTCACGGATCACTCTGTAAACAGATCTCGCAACAGTGGTGTAAGGAACCGCGGTGCTCAGTTCCGTGCCGCCAATGCCCCGACTGTCGATCTTTAATTTGGCAGGGTCGATGGCGACATTCCTTTCACCCACTCGGATGCTTTTCACAGGAATAAAATACCGGTCTGGGAAAAGCTTGGGGTTGTTGAGCAGAGGAGTATAGGTGAGGCGCTGAGAAACATCTATTCCGGGAAGAAACACATAGGGCACCTTGCCAAAGAAGACGGCACCCGGCTCAGTGGCTGCCGGGAGACAAATGGCGAATTTGTGAGGGAAACTGAAAGCGGCGAACAACTGAGAGGGCAGAGCCACGCGAGTTCTTCCCAGTCCTGCCATACCAGCGACTCCTCGGGCAAGTCCTTCGAGAAGGAATGATTGAGTACAGGAGAAAGTGAAGAGGGGCACTGTGACTTTCGAGCCTGGGTTTTTCCCATCGGTGGAAGAGAAGGCCACCACATCCTGCCCCAACTGACCTCCTATACCAGTTAGTGTGACGGTGTTGAAAACGGTTATGCCGCATGTGTTGTTATTGCATCCGGGTTCACGAGGCGCATAGCAATCGCCACAACCGAGAGATCCTGCTGCTGAGCAGATCGCTGAGTGACAGCGAGCGGGTCGGAAGGTGGAGGAGTTGTAGGAGCCCCCTCCGCATTGCACCCAAAGCTGATCTCTGCCAATATCTACCACCACATGTTTCTTTTGGAGTGGCCTGCTTTGCTCGATCCCAGTTATATATGTTAGTTTCTATAACCCAGCAACAGATTAATTGCACAATAAATTCACACATAAGTGCCACATAATCTGAATAACGTCTGGGAGCCCTTCTTTGTCTGACTGAATCTTGAGGATCACCTACATATTCTTGAACCTCTTTTAATGTTTGCTCAGTTGCCTTGTTTCTTCTCTTCTCACTAATAGGAATCTGAGGCTGAGGAATTATTTGTTCCTCTATCTGATCATCCTTCTTGTTCTGCTCTCCAGCTTGTGTGACTGAAGCTTGAGGAATTTGTGCTACCTCAACTGTGGATGTTTGTTCCTCCTCATTCATCAAGTTACTTGACTTCTGAAGAGCCCTCTCTTCCTCAAACTTCACATCTCTACGAACCACTGTTTTCTTGAGAGCAGGAATATAAACCCGATAAGCCTTAGAAGTTTCACTGTACCCAACAAGGATACCCTTCTCTGCAGTAGGTTCCAACTTGGTTCTCTTCTCAACAGGAATGTGACAATACACAAGGCATCCAAAGATGCGAATGTGCCCCAAATCTGTTTCTACCAATGAATGCCTCTTCTCGAGTCAATTTTCCACTTTGTGTTCTCCTTCTGCAAATAGCTAGTTGCAAGCTTCACCAAAACCAAGCAAGAGCCTGATCATGCTAACGATAGCTCTATTCTTCCGCAACCCCATTCTGCTGAGGGTTGTAAAACTGTCAACTATTTCTTGATACCTTCCTGAGCACAAAAAGCTTTGAAGGCATTCGAGGTATACTCGCCTCCATTATCAGACCTCAGTATCTTGATCTTCTTCCCAGTTTGGTTCTCCACGAGAGCCTTAAACTCTTTGAACCTATTGAAGACCTCATATTTATTCTTCATGAAATATATCCACGTCTTCCTGGAGAAATCATCAATGAAGGTAACATAATACTCATATCCATTCAAGGATGTTGTTGACATAGGTCCACATACATCTGAGTGTACAAGATCCAAAATCCCTTCGGATCTAGTGTCACTGCTTGGAAAACTGGTCTTGGCATATTTCCCAAGAGCACAACCCTTACACACCTCATGCTTTTCTGTCTTCATCTCAGGCAGCCCTGTCACTATTTCCTTAAGAATATTAAGTGCTCCATAGTAAAGGTGAGCCATCCTCCTGTGCCACAATTCTCCTATCCCTTTACAGCTACTAACCAATGCATGTGCTGGCTCAAACTGTAACCGAAACAAGCTGCCATGCCTGACACCAATCACTTTTGCAATCTTGGAATCTTTGGGACGAATATAGACTTTTCCCTTCTCAAAGGTCACGATGTAACCCTTGTCTTCCAAGGCAGAAACTGAGATTAAATTCTTTGTCATGCCAGGGACATACAACACATCCTCTACCAACAAAGGTTTGTCAGACTCCCTTTGAAACTTGACGGTGCCAATACCAGTTGCATGGTACTTGGCATTATCTCCGAGCTCAATATAGAAATCCAGCTTCTTCTCCTCCAACTTGGTGAAACATTCTTTGACTCCCGTCATGTGGCGAGAAGCCCCACTGTCAATATACCATACCCTGTTGGCAATTGAACTTGAGAGACAGGCAATGAGTGAAAACTCATTCTCAAATTGTGATGCAAACTCGTCCACCTCTGCTGTAGCAGCAAATTGCTTTTTCTGCTTGTCCTTATTTTTCTTATTCAGACATTGACTGGCATAGTGACCCATCTAATGGCAGCAAAAACATTTAATCTTGCTTAGATCTTTCTTCTTCCCACTCTTGGAAGAAGAACCTTCCGATTGCTCTTTATTTGACTTCTTCTTACCCTTGCTTGCAAGAGCAAGATTTTCTTCATCTTGACCCTTCTTCGTCTGATCTCCTCGATGAGCACCTTCACGGATCTCCTCCTGAACAAAATCATCCCAAAGTCTTGCCCAATCAGGTAGCCGATCTCTGCCGACAACACACTTGACAAACACTTCCCAGTGCTTTGAAAAACCATTCAAGGCTATACACACCAACTCATCTTCTTTAATCGTCTCTCCAACAGCAGCAAGCTCATCCCTGACCTGTGTCAGCTTGGACAAGTAAGAGGTCACACTCTCGCCTTTGGACATCTTGGTATTATGCAATTTGTCCTTGAGCATCATCTTACGACTCTGATAGTCGCTCTGATAAAGTTTTGTGAGCGTATCCCACATCTCCTTGGCAGTGTCTTTTCCCGATAAATGAGGAATTAAATGATATCTTACTCCATCCAAGATAATCCTCTGAGCTTTGGCCTCTTTGACTTCATGCAAATCTAAGGCAATAGGATCATTTGTTGGTGGAGTCACTTCTGTGCTAGCATAGGTCCATAGCCTGTTCTCCTTGAGAACATATGTAATCCGAACCTTCCACTGCAAGAAGTTTGACGCACCCTCGAGCCTGTCCTCGTATCGAACGCTAGTTGCCATAGCCAAAAAAAAGAACTGGAGATGAAAATCTAATGACTTTTTTTTTCTTGAAATCTGGTTACAAATCTTGGCTTCGTATTCAGAGTTTAGAGCTCTGATACCATGTTAGTTTCTATAACCTAGCAACAGATTAATTGCACAATAAATTCACAGAAAGAAATCTGATTTATAACAATTAATACAACTGGGTTAATTGACAACTAATAACAGCGGAAGCAAAAAATAACATGAAGCCAAACACAAAAAGACAATAACACAGATATACCCAGGAAACCCTAATGCGGAGAAAAACCTGCAAATGTTGGATCTTCTATTCAGCCTAACAGCAAACTTTTCTTTCAAAAAATACAATATGAGTTTGCTACAGCAATCTTGCATTTATAGAGCCTAGCTGCTTTACTTAGCGTGCAAGGAAAGAATCTTTCCTTGCTTTCTTTGGCTTTATTTACACATAAAATCACTCTAGGATTTATCTTATCCTCACAAACTCAGAAAAATTCTATTAAAGAATAAAAATCCTGCTGTTGCTAAAAATCCAACTCAAATTGTTTTAAAGCATATCTAATCTTGAATTGCTTTAAAACAAATCCATATCCCACTTTTCTAGCTACAAAAATCAACAATATATTGCAGAGTTTCATAGTCTCGAGTGACTTGCAACACAAGACCACTTGGCCGGGTAAGTGTCGTTGCTCGCTCCCAAAATGAATCAGAGATTAGAGCCAACAGCACAAGGAAGGAAGATGACCGCGGTGACATGTTGGCGTCCAAAAATTTAGTTGATGAGAAGAAGAAATGCATACGAATTTGACACAACAGGGCATGGTATAAATACGATTTAGCAGGTTATTTTACCATCCTATTCCCCTCCAGGCTCCGACGTCGAGCTTTTATTTATTTTATCTTTGTTGTCTCGGACAAGCACAAAATAATATCCACGTTTGGAACGTGAGACCATCATTTGTGCTTCCTGTTGACCAACGCTTAAACTTCTTTCTACCTACTCTCTACTTTTTGTAGCTTTGTTTATTAGCTCGAACAGAGCTAGACATCAAACAAATCGACTGAACTATTTAACTTGTTCCATGTGCAAAAGTTCAAGTGGCTTCACGGATTCTGCATAGATTTTGTATTGTACTTCAATCCATCCTAAAATAGTTAAAATTAGTTGAGAAGGGATTGACTTAAAACCTTTCCATGGAAGCTTGAGTTGGATTGCTCCATTACGAGACAAGACAATAAAACATTTTTATTATTACCATTCGTTCTTTGTCCAAACGCGTAAGCGTCCTCTGTCGGTTTTGGGATGAGTCTCAGTCAATTCAAAATAGAGTAGAAAATGGGTGATATTGATCGTTATCCTAATAATAATTTATCATATCTGGGGAAATCAACTGTTTCTGGAATCAGAGCTTAGAACATATCCAGTTGCTCATGTGATTAATCATGTGGCATTGTATTGTTTTTTTAAATATATTACTACCCCACTTGGGCAACAGCAGAAACAGGGTATATTAAGAACTAGCCTCGCACCATTTAAGATAGGACTGCACTATTCATCATGACTGTAAATTCCCTTTAACTCCTCTTCTTCCCATTCTCTGCCGATTCATCATAGGCCTTTCGACGCCTGCTTGGATACCGCGACCATGGGCTCCACTAAAATTGGGCTCGGTGTGTCTCACATTGATCGTTCTGGATAACGAGTTTGTATTTCTAGATTCGATTGTGTGATAATTTTCTTTTTTGTTTCTTTGTATTTTGGAGGATTTATGGGACCAATTTTATAGTTAATGTGAAGGATGGAGTGATGTGTCCATTTGTTGACGTAGGGGAATATCCCGTTGCATCGATTGTGGTGGGAAGTCATCAGTTGAAGGACAACATGCTGTAGTTTGACCTCATAGAGTTCAAACTCTATTTCAACGCCTCCTTACTGGTTGGGCTTTAACCATCACACACTAAGCTTTGACCACTTAGGTAGATGGTGTGGGCCCATTCCTTCCTCCGAAGTTTGTTCCATCTATTCTTGTTTAAATGGTTAGTCACCGTTACCGGTTGAATTCAAATATTGTTCTCGCATAGTTCGGTGGATGTGATGGCATAAAACAAAGCGGATGGAAAAAACCATTCCTGTTTGCCTTGCACCTGTCATGGAATACCTTGCTACTCAACTATTTTCACAGACTAGCCTAGCTCGATTATGGTTAGATATCACATGGAAATGCTCTAGTATACGTGTATGCTAAATGTGGAAGCATAGACAAGGTATGTGAACTGTTTGACTGAATGCCTCAAAGAAATGTGGTCTCATGGAATACTATGATTGCAGGATATGCACAAAATGTGTTTGTTAAAAATGATTTTCAAATGTTCAACCAAATGTGATAGGTAGGTGTACAATGCTAGACTCCACAACCTTTGCAAGCATCCTCCCAACCCGTGTGAAAATGGGAGCTCTGGAATAGGGTATGAGCATCCATCACAGTATAAGCGATAAGGGGATTTTGTAGATCTTGTAGCTACAACTACCCTATAAAAATTGTAAGAATGGACAAGGCACATGAACTAAACTGTTTGATAGAAGGCCATGATTGTAGGATATGCAAAATGTGAAAGCATATACAAGGCATGTGAATTGTTTGACAAAATGCCTCAAAGAAGAGTGTTTTCATGGAACACCTAATTATAGGATATTAACAAAATGGATTTGTTGAAAAGGATTTGGAATCCCAACCTTTGCCAAAATGGGAGCTTTGGAATAGGGTATAATCAGGTGAAATTATAAAGTTTTGTCACACTCTAGAGTGTATAGATTATACTCTACTTGCACAATCTCGGTGTGGTTTTTTGAGAGGAGCTTTATGCTCTTATATTTGATAACAGATTATGAGTTTAAATGCTCATAATTGTCTATTTATTGCAGCAATTGCATTAGAGTTTATTGCAAGTTAGCAGGTTGAGCTTGTGCATGTGTGAGGGTTTGAAGCATGGCATGGGATGTGTGGATTCATGCTTGGTCACATGGAATGCATGGATAACTTGTGTTGCAGAAAGTGTATGAGAGTTTTGTGCAAGTTGTGAAGAAGAGTTGTTGAAGACAAGGAATCATATCAATTAAGGATTGATACAATATTATTGTAATCTTGTTCTAAGATTAAATAATACAAACACTATTGATTTTGGTGGTGGAGTTTTTTCCTGAAAGGGTTTCTCCACGCATATGCTATGCCACTTCTATCTTCCAAACGGTTAACTAAACTCAAGGTGGGTTCCACCTTCCATGTGGGCACCCCATGTGCTCCTATTTTTGTAGGAGCTCTTCTTGGGCATCCCCACATGTTCCTATCATTTAGGAATAATCACAAATGTCAATTTACATGTTCATTTCATTCGAATTTAATCTCCTACTAATCCTAGTGTTGGGGAACACTTTCTAAGGACTTAGGAGATACATGAAATATGTTTAGGATTGCAATTAAATGGCATCCTATTCCTAACATAGATTATATGCTTTATATTTCCTACACATTTCATGGATAGGGAGGTGTTACAAATTTAAGGAAGAGGTGGTGGTAAATGTGGAAGAAAATTATTAGTGATGGTGTTAAGAAAAATGAAGAATTGAAGTTATTCATTGCAAGTTTTTATTTCTTCATGATTCTTGTGTAGATGTAGGGAAGGTGTTGATAACTTTTATGATAATTTATAGTGTTGTCTAGAGGTCTCTAGCAACTTCACAATTCTAATCTTTTGTGCAAATAAGATCTGTAGTTCAATTAACATAGGAAGGATCTATTTCATGAAGTAGGTTCTCATCACATGATCTCATAGTTGGTAGTGTCTTGAAGGATGTAAAGTAGAATGCTATTACAATAGAGGTTGGATACCTAGAGTGCATTGTAATGTGGCAGATAATTCAATATTTTTGCATTAGGTAGTTTTGATTTCCTTGTTATTTATGATGTTTTTGGTCATGGTTGTGGTGTTTGTAGGGAGTGACTTTTATGATTTATTGATTTTATATCTATTTTCACTATTTTTTGGATTATATGTTTGTAATGGTAATTTAATGTTCATTTTTTTGTATAGGTTCTTTATAACTGACTATTATGGTAACTTATTCTCATTTGGATGTTATCTTTATATATTCCTTTCTTAGGAGAAGGTCTTAATAAAATCCTCGAGTAATTAATCTACAGAAAGATAACACTAAAGAAAGAAATTCAATCCTAGCCCCTATTTATTATTACAAAATTCGAGATAAATGACCAATTAGGGAGAATTAAGACATCATATTCTATAATGCAATATAGGATACATTAATAACATTAAACAATGACTAAACCAACTTTGGGATCTTGAATAGAAATTGTAAGTAGGAGGTCCATACCCTAACTAGTTCACCCGATTATAACACATCATTTATGTGACCTAACTAGTCCAACTCAAAAAAAATCACATTGAAATTTTATTAGTAGGAAACTAAAAACTATTAGGACAAATTCTAAGTACAATCTGGGACATCGTCAATGATGCAATCTAGTTAGATTCATTTTTTATAAAATAGATTTGATAATAAATTTTTTGTTCAAAATAGATTCAACCAACAAGTCTATCTAAAATAGATCTAGCTAGAATATTTTTGGAAAGAGGTAATTACTAACAAAAAATGTGTAGAAGTGTTTAATGCCAAATAACAAACTTTTTGAAATTATTTGAAAAATGCAACATTACCTCCACTTCTATTCACATTAATAACATTTTTTAGAAACAAAAAAATAGACTTTTTGTAGATCTAAAAGCATAGTTTCTAACTTTTTTATGATTTTAATTAATGTTAATATTTTTCTTTTTTCTTCTCTACAAGTAGGTCATTACTGCTCAAACCAAAACCTAATTTCTTTCTTAAATAAAATTACTAATTTATGTCTCATACACAACATAAGGATGGCTTTGCCTCATATGAATTCAACAATTATTATAGAGAAGTAAATCAAACTACAAATATTCTAGCCAATATGAGAATTGACCAAATTAAAAAAACTATGGTCTATGAATCATCGTCAAACACAAAATATCAAGATTTAAAGATATCATTTTTCTAATGATCACATAGTCAGATTTCATGTACCCTTTCAAATTGCTAAAGTGTGTGCACTATTTAAATATTCTTAGCCAAATTACTCATTTAGTCACCCTACAATTCCATGTGGTCAAAAATTATGGGAAGCTAGTTTTTAAATTGTTTTTTCATATAAAGTTCTTCTATTTAGGGTTTCATTAACTCTATAATACCACCACAACCTACCTTTGAATCAATAGTAAATGCAAATTAAATAGTTTTCCCTTTACTCACCTCGTTTGGATGATCGTTGGCACATGACTATTTAAGGTCTCTTACTAGTTCAATTGTCATCCTACTCTTCTTCTCTACATTCTACAAAAGGGGTGATATGGAAAGATATAGAAGGATTTACACACTTCCACAAAAAATGTAACCACTCATTCTAGGTCCATTTGACTTCATCTTGCTAGCATATATTTTCTCTATGGACTAACCCCATGTTGGAAAGGGCCTTCAAAGCTATTTTAGGTGATGATCTTCAAGCTGGTATCAAGATACTTTACTACTTCGGTATCATCTCTAATTTCCTCTCTAAATAATTATCAGTGGATTCTTATGTTTTCATTACTATGTGGACTAGTCTAACTAGCAATTTTGTAGTAGTTTTCATGCATGCCCTACACTCTCATAGTGGCTAGCCTAGGGAGTCTTTGTCAACTAAGGTCTTAGATATTTTCACTACACTTAGATTCCTATTTTTCCATGTTCCTCCTTGACTCCTTGGTACTTATCCTTTCTCCAAATCCACTTTGAAATCAATTTCTCCTCAACTAACTACTAATGCTTTGACTTCTTCCTCAACTCTCTCTCGCTCTCTCCCCCTCTCTCCCAATCTTGGATATTCCTATTTTTAATTTTATTAATATATTTATTATTGATGGTCTCTCACATTTTATCTAAACAAATACTATTTTAAAAATAAACAAAAAATATGGTGCCTAAGAGAAGAGAATACTTTTTGAGATGATATCTTTTTTTGAACTTTTTCAATAATTTTAAAGAAAAGTGTCAAGTTTTGAAAAATAAACTAATGCTTTTTATTTAAAATAAAAACATAAAATTCATTAAGAATTCTACATTTAATTTTTTTATATATTCAAAATTTAAAATATATATGCCACTTTCATGTGCTTCAAGTTAAAAAGCTAGACCATAGACTAGTGATATTCATTTCTTTTATCACGATATTACATGGTAATTAATTTTTATTAATTTTAAATCAAGTTTTAGTTAATATAACTATAGTTCCTTAAATGATAACAATGGAGGTGTTATACTTATTTTTAGCTTACTATTTCATAAATTATAAAAAACACCCCTTACTTGTAGAAAGGGATTATTACAATTGAATACTTGATTGAATGAATAAATTTATTGGTCAAATCATGTGTCAAATTAGGGATAATAAATCCCTAATGCGTGCTAATTTCATGTAATTAGGTTTGTGGGGCCTATCCTTAATTACACACTACATGGAATCATTTAATAAATTGGTTCAGTCAAGCATAAAATTAGGGATAATTAAAACACAATGTGTGCTACTTTGATATAATTGGGTTTAAAATTATTGAGGGCATATTTATTATGAAATATCTCCTAGTAAGCCCTATAACCAATTATATATTATGTCTCTAAGTTGATGAAAAATGACTCTATAAACTTATGAATAATAGTGATAAACTATAGTGATTAACCACATGCGAGTGAATTGGAGCAACAAAGAATGAACCAATTTTGAGGGTTTGATTAATCATTATTCACATAATCACCATGACTCTAATCAAAATTTTAATTGATAAATGGATTATTAGCGGTTAGGAAAAATCCCAAGCAAAGGTGCACAAAAAGGCAAGAAGAATCTTTATAATTTGCATGACTCTAAAGGAAGAAGTAGACTTATATAAAGAAATACATGAATATCATTAATGACAAATAGGAAATAAAATAATGTCCATATTTTTTTAATAATCACATCTCTAGAAAATATTTATTTAATAATTTTTGTGAGAATAGATCTTGATCTAAACTAAGGAATCTTTCATCATTCAAGAAAGGAAATCAACATTGAGAGGATGAAGTGAGAATAGGGGAAATTAATAATAATTCTATTTTAGCAATCAAGACCTCCATCCAATAATTTGTGCATAGAGAAATAAATTCATCTCTTAATTGGGTTTCTCAAATTGAAAATTTTATTGCCTCCTATCTTGCAAAAGGGAAAATGGAAAACTAGATTGAAAATCAATGAGGGGATGTTTACACACTTAAATTCCTCTCAACAGGATTCTTTCTAGTATAATGCCCTAATAAAGTGAAAAGGGATAATGCCCTTAAAGGAGGACCAAGGATGCTATATGTTGTTGCCCTCTTCTTGAAAAATGGCCAATTTTTTTATTCGTTAAATCTTAAAATAGAAGAAATGTTAATATTTAGAATTTACAATATTCTTGAAGAATAGTGGTACCACACAATATTGGAGTAGATTCGCAACTCACTTTAAAATTTTAAAATATTAGATGAACTAATTATGTAGGGAGATTCTAGGGTTTATGCTAGGATATGTATAAGGAGATATTTGTCCAAACCCTTATGGAATTTAATTCTACTATAATCTAATATAGGGAACTAAAATTAGTTGATAGAAATTGTGGTAAATTCAATAATTTTTAGGTAATATAAATTAAAAATCCATTACACAAGAAAATATAGATATCATATCCCTTAATTTTTTTGTGAAATGGTTAAGAAAAGAATTAGTTGAGCCATAGGAATCCTTAAATAAAAAATCCACACAACAAAAAATATTGAAGGAAATGAGGAGATTATAAATACCCTACCAAAATTAGTTGGTCCATTTCCATCAAGATGACTCACTCTCCTAGTTTGGTGGAAAAAATAAGGAAATTCCTCTTGAACTAGAAAGATGGTAATTAGAAAACAAGTCTAATGGCTCAAAGGCATCTAAGGAAGACCTATAGATACAACATGAGGAAGCCAAAATATTGATCTTGAAATTTTCATCAATTCATAATAGGAGACATAGAAAGGAAAAGTCTAACTACAAGGCCAAAATAAGAAAGGGTTGTAAGATAGTTCAAGAAGTCATAATTGAAGAGATCCAATCTAGTTCCCACTTTACAAAAAAAATTTATAAACAAAGATAAAAGTAGGGAGAAGTACCCCCACCACTATAATGATGATCCTAACTTGAAGCCTTATGGGCCTCAATGCCCTTAACAAAAGTAATGCAAGAGCATCCCTAAGCGATGTGGTAATCTTGCATCATTGTGGAAAAGTGGATTTTTTTAGTTTAGTTTAGTTGTTTGTTTGTTAGTCATAGTTAGTAGTCTATGATAAAGAAAGCTACCACATTTCATCAAAAATTGAAATTGTCCTTTATAGTTTTTAGAATAGTTTGAGTTATTATTTTTTAGTGTCATTAAAATTTGAGAAGAATGTAAAAGATAAAAGGATAGTATATAGTAAACTAGTTTGAGAGTATCTATCAAGTGGACATATGTGCATAGTTGGGATTATTTTCACATGTGGTAAGTGATTTAGAGTTTGTGACAATAGAAGTATATTTGTAAGGATTTATTAAATCCTTGAGGACAAGTTTTGAGCACCGCATGAAGGTTTCTCAATTATTTAACCCTTTGGATTTTTAAATATATTATTTAAAGTTGATGACACTTTACATGTGGCATTAGGCTTTGCACTATTTTGTGGCTAACATTGATCATTGGAAAACTTGTGGATGTTATATATACTATATTTTGAATTAAATGAAGGTAAGCAAAGAGGTAAAGGAAGAACAAAAGAGGTAGAATGGAAGAATAATGAGAATATGAGGTTTGGGATGGAGATTGTGAGTATAGAACAAGGAGTAGTGAGTATGGATAATTTGGTGAGATTCAATATACGAGCATATTATATGAGGTGTTATGTGATAGTGAATTGATGAATGTGTTCCTTGTATGGTGTACATGTATGATGAGAGGGATAACACATACAACATACAAAAAGATGTCTAAAGATACAAGTTGATGCCCCTAAGGGTAAGTGAGGGATAATTCTATAGAAAAATAAGGGTGTGTGTTGAAGAGGAGTGATATGCATTGATTCTAAGGATATGCAACATTGTTGGATGGCCAAAAACCATTGAAAATGCAAAAGAGGTACCATAGATAAGGGAATGTGAGGATAAAAGTATCACCCAAAGGATAATGCAAACAAATAATAGAATAAGGAGTTTTATTGAGGAACATGCAACAATAAGGAATGTAATAGAAGAGTATGTGGCAACCAAAAAGAAGGCTAACAAATGTGAGGGATAGAGAAGATTGTGATTAAATATAGGACAAAGGACAATACTATCTAGAAGATGATTGATGAAATTGAATTTAAAATAGTTCTAGAGAAATTAGTACATGCAAGATGGATTGCTTGAGGTATGCCTAAAGATGTGGAAAAAATGAGTTGATGAAGTAACACTTGGAATTAAAAGGTAGGGATATATTGTATTGGAAATTAGGGAATCATTTTTTATCAACTCCAAGTGTGTGATATAGGATCATCCCTAGGGTATGCATGTTAATCTTGCACCGTTCTAGAAAAGTGGTTTAGTTTAGTTATTTTTTTCTCTATTAGTTTGTAGCTAGTGGTCCATGATGAAAAAAGTTTATTGCATTTTACCATAACTTGAAATTGGCTTTACAAGTTTTGTGATTAGTTTTTGTTATTTTTGAGTTTCATGTTAATGTCTAACAATAATTAGATGAGAAAAAGATAGTAAATTAGTTCAAGAGTGTCTACAAGTGGATGGTTGTTAACAATTAGGATTGTTTTCATGTGTGAAAATTTATTTGAGTTTACATTAACAAAGAATCTTGTAAGGATTTGAACCATCAAGGATGATGAGTGTTGAGCACCATGAGGAGGTTTATCCACCATTTAACTATTTAAATTTATAATTTTATTATTTATAGTTGATGAAATGTTAAATGTGGCATTGGGCTTTGTTCCATCTTGTGGCTAACATTAGAAAAACTTGCAAATATATATATATATATATATATATATATATATATATATATATATATATATATATATATATATGGTTTTGGATTTAAGGAATGTACACATAGAGGTAAGGGAAGAAGCAAAGAGTTAGAACAAAAGCATAGTGAGACTATGAGGTCTCAAATGAAGATTATGAGTAGAGAACAAGCAATATGAAAATGAATGTAATCCAAAGAGACATAGATGGTCACAATTGTTAAATATATCACAAGTCCCATAGACAAAATACACATCTACAAAATAATTATTTCATTAATTTCAACCTAAGCATATATCTTGTATACATGTCTATTAGAGTAGTTGCAACTACCTCTAAAAAAAAATCTTGTCCTTTATGCTTTGATGAATGTCCCTACCCTATTCCAAAGCTCCCATTCTAGCTTTACACATGCCATTTGTATGTGGTTGGAAGTTTCTCAAGACCTTTCAACAAATCCATTTTGTTAATATCCTGCAATTAGGTGTTCCATGAGAACACACTTCTTTGAGGCATTCTGTCAAACAATTCACGTGCCTTGTTTATGCTTTCACATTTTGCATATCCTGCAATCATGGCCTTCTGTCAAACAATTCAGTTCACGTGCCTTGTCCATTCTTACAATTTTTGTAGGGAAGTTGCAGCTACAAGATCTGAAAAAATCCCCCTATCGTTTATACTGTGATGGATGTTCATACCTTGTTACTGTGATGGATATTCATACCTTGTTCCAGATCTCCCATTTTCGCACAGGCTGGGAGGATGCTGGCAAAGGTTGCAGAGTCTGGCGTTACACCTACCTATCGCATTTGGTTGAACATTTCAAAATCATTTTTAACAAATGCATTTTGCGCATATCCTGCAATCATAGTATTCCATGATACCACATTTCTTTGCGGCATTCAGTCAAACAGTTCACGTACCTTGTCTATGCTTCCACATTTTTCATACATGTCTACCAGAGCATTTCCATGTGTAATATCTGACCATAATCAAGCTGGGATGGTCTGTGAAAATAGTTCAGCAGTGAGGTATTCCATGACAGGTGTGAGGTAGACAGGAATGGTTTTTACCATCCGCTGTGTTTTATGCCATCACATCCACCGAACTACAGGGGAACAATATTTGAATTCAATCGGTAACGGTGACTAACCATTTAAACGGGAACAAACAGAACAAACTTCGGAGGAAGGAATGGGCCCACACCATCCACCTAAGCGGTCAAAGCTTAGTGTGTGATGGTTAAGCTCAGCCCTCCTTGCTAGCTTGCAACACTGCCTTTTTGAATTTCAAATTTAATTAGGATTCACACGCTCATTTGGTGGCGTCATGTCGCTTTTGTTATCTAAATAAACTAATCTAAAGCCTAATTTCTCTTGTGAATTGTATAGGGGAGAGGGCTCAATAGTGGTGCACCCTAATTTTATGGGTCGACATAGCAATGGACATGCAATATTGACATTAAAAGATTATATCTCTAAGTGGCCAAGGACGTGGACAATTCAAATATTTTATTTCACCCGCATAGACCAAGAAAAAAGGTGTCATCAACATGCTTTTTGTTGAGGGGTCATAATAGACCTCCCAAAAAAGTTAGACCAATAGTGGTGCATTAAGTCATGTTTTTTAGTTCACGTTAATGTGGCATCATATGATTTGTTGCTTTTAGAATGTAATGGCATATTTTGTTCAACTATTGGGTCCGCTCTTACAATTACTAGTTCCATAATTTTAAAATATTGAGCTTTCAATGTACATATACTATGACAACTATTGATACTTGCACCACTATTGGGCCCTCTCCCCTACTTAATTGAGCTTCAAATTAATACAACATTTACATTTAATTTTAAATAAATATTAAAGAAAAATTAATATGCAATAAGTGTAACAAAATTGTAAACCCTAATGGATGAAGATCATGTTAGATTGAATATTACATTTTTTAAATAAAATTTACTTTTTAAAAATCAATAATAGTTGTTATTGGATGCTAAAAGATTGTATTCCTTTCATATTTTTAATGAGGTATTTTCAATAGTTTTTACTGGATGGAAGTAATCAAATTTTGAGAAGGAAAATTAATTAATGAATGTGAAGGATACATGAATGAATTTATAGAATGATGAATTATCACTCATAGTTACTCAATTAAGATATATTTTGAATCATTAATCATTATCTTTTTTTATAAATATAAAAAATATTTTAATAAAGGACTCAGGTCTATTGAAATGAAGTAGAAGAATAGATAAACAAGAGAGCGAATAAAAAGAGAAGATTAAGGACACAAGGTTAGGTTCATCCTCTTTCTTGATAATTGCATCATAATTATGAGGGTTGAAGTTAGTAACCTTTGGTTTGTAACTAACTTTAAATGAAGAAATGTTTGAGTCAAGTCACACAAAGCACCAAGAACTAAAAGAGTCACCAAAAAAAGTTGCTAAATCAAAGTAACAACTTCTAAAAACACTGACCAATAATTTTTTGTAGAAGAATAAAAAAATTTAGTGAAGAATATCCACAATTATCAATTTTTTATCTAAACTCACAACTCATGCTACAAATAAACCATTGCATATCTAAATAAATCCATTGGGAAATCATGAGGCATGTACTAACAAAAGAAAAAGAGCTACTATATGCTCCAAAAAGAGAAAAATATGCCTCTTCAAGATGTCAATCATAGTGTTGTTCTAAATAAAAAATAGATCTTTAGATATTAATTGTGGCTCAGATGCTTAAATAGGTGGAATCTTTGCTCAAAGAAAATCCAAAAATAAAATGGAACTTCACAACACCAAAAAATGAAAAGATATTTCAACATACAAAGATCCCAAATGCCTAAGATGGAGCATATATTTTTCCATAAGCTAACTTTTGAAACCTGCAAAAAGTGAGTTGATAAGGTAGTTAATCTAATGTATACAAAAGATAGATATTGAATTACCATAAATAAATTTGACAAGTGCCTAGTTGAAAGATAGACACCCTCCAAAAGACATAAAGGGTGTCCTTCATAGAAAAATAAAATTAACTCATATTTCTTAATGAACTATTGATGTTCATCAAAAGGTAGGAAAAAAGTAGCAATGCAACATGCCAATTGATTTCCTTCCCATAACATATGGTTGATTTTGACACTTAACAATTTGTTCAAAAGATCAAGTGATTCTAACACTTAACAATTTTTCATCTAAGTGGCTTCTATATATTTATAGACCAATTATTGGTTCCCATTAATTATTTACTAATATTTTGAAGATATTCTTTGGATGCTTAAATTAACAACATCATAGAATTGATATGATTTTGACAATGGAAAAAAATGGGGAAATGGAGCACCACAGAAGACGGAATCAAATTTTTCCATTAATGGTAAAGATTCAAAGTTTTTTGCCTATTCTGTCAAGGGAAAGGGTTTTCATGCACCAGGAAGGGTTCCTGTGACTCGTTTTCCTACCACAAATGGTGCTTTTTCTTGTGGATCAACTTATGATTTATACAGAAAGTCACCTTCATTGGTGAAAGAAGATATTTTTGGAAAAGTTAAGCATTTTTAGGGCTTTCCTGGTAGTGTTTTTCATAATGGGGTTTGGGTTTCGGATCAACAAGCTCTCAAGCCTTCCATATTGAAGTCTCAACATTTTTCTCAAATTACAAAACCTTTTGTCAAGGAGAGGCAAGTTCCTTTTGACATGTGTGCTCCTGAATCTGTAGTTTTCTCGAAATCCTCTAGTTCATCTCGTTCGTGGGAAGATGTAGTTTTTGGGTGTCCTCATGATCATAGGTTTTCTCCTCCCCGTTTTATTCCTAATAACCCAGTTTTTGGCTCTTTTGGAGCTCCCCTCATTCCAAATTCCTCATCTTTTTGTCCAGCCACTTTTCCAAATGACATTCCTGTTGTTTACCGTAAATCATTTGTGCCTCTGTGTTCACCTCTCACTTTCCCAAATTCTATTCCTATTTCTAAGTTCAGATGGGTTCTAATGCAAACGGGTCTAGTGTTATGGGGAGGAGGGTTCCTTCAAAGGCCCAAAGGTAGGAGAAGGAGAAGATTTTGGGCTCTAACGAACACAGATGGGTTCCGAAAAATTTCAAGAAGGGTGATCAAGTCAATATCACCCTTCCTAATGCCATGCTTACGCCACAGATTGATGATCTTAAGGATGTTGCGTTAATTTGTAAGTTTTGGAAATTTCTCCCAGATCTTGACTTTTTGAAAAATTGGGTCTTTTAGACTTGGGTTGGTTCTAATCAATTTTTCTTTTTAGACAAGGGAGAAGGCTTCTTTGTTGTTATATTTTCAGATAGAGATTATAGAAATGTTGTATATAGGAAAAAATCTTGGATTTGTGAAGGGAATGGTTTATTTACAACCATTTGGTCTCCAAATTTCAACCCTTCTCATACTAGGGTTCAATTTTATTCCTTTTTGGGTACAATTGCAAGGGTTACCTTTGGAATACAGAGAGTCAAGCATTATTAAGGTTTTAGGAAATCAGATAGGCATTTATTTGCATCATGATTCCTTTTCCTTTTCTAATCCCTCTTTACTAGTCAAGATTTGTGTGCTTATTGATGTTTCTAAGGCTCTCCCAATGGTTGTTAATATTAAGTCAATTTATGGTTTGTGGAAACAAATTTTGGTTTACGAGGATCCAAAGAAGTTCTATTTTTATGTCATTCACCTACTCATTTCCCCACAAAATGTGTGAATTTGGAGGTCTTGAATATGAATGGTAATAGGGATGCAGATGTAGAATCTGTTAACCTGTTAAATGAGAATTCTCTTGTGGTTTTTCCTACATCTGATAAGGAATTGGCATTCTTTTCTACGGTTCTTGATTTATGTGTTAACTGGTATTTTTTTATTAAAGGTACATGTTCTTAGTCAAATGTAAAAGGTTTTCTGCCTACAAATGTATGTCATTATGTGTCTTTTGTAGCTTCACAGTTAAATTCTGTTGAAGTTTTTTCTCAGATTAAGTTTTTAGAAGCTTTTTCTTGCACTCATTTCTCTTCGGGGGAAACTGATGGTTCTTTCTTAAGTAATCATGATAATGTATCTTGTTCATCTTCAGATGATTTCCATACTACAAGGTTAGATGTTTCATCTTCTTGTTTTAAGCCCATCACTGTCTCTTTTCTACCTGGATTGGAAAAGTTGTTGCTTTCACCAATGAAAATATTTTTCTCTTCAATTAAGATATTGGTTCCTCAGTTTAATTTTTCTACTATCCAGCAATTGAACCAACGTGCCTCAATGCTCACACTTGGTCTTACTAATAAAAGTGATGAAAGACTAATGGTTTTTTATGATCAAGAATTGGAAGGTGATTATACCTTACAGTGTCATCTGTCGTCTATTGATCTTAATGATCATTCTTCTATGCCCTTCGAGGAAGAGCTAGAGAAATATGTGGATCAGTCTTTAATATCAGTAGGGGAACAATTTATTGATGATATTGCTTCATAAATTTTTGGGGAGGGTGAATTATCAAATGAATTGGTTTCATTATCAATTTCCTAGTCACCTTTATCTCCTTCCTCAAGCAAAAAGTCCCCTGCTAAAAGGGGTAGGAAATATTTAGCTATCAAGTTACAAGAACAAATAGAAGCAGGTGTATAGTTGACATTAGATGCCCAAATGGGGATAGGTTTGAAAAAAAAATACCAAGGAGAACCTATTTCTCTCCTAAGTCTCAATGAGATTAATATCATGGAATGTCAAAGGCTTGAATGCCTCTGGAAAAAGAGTCCAAGTCAAGCAACAATTAGATGTTTGTGGGGTAGATTTAGTTGTTCTTCAGGAAACAAAAATCTCTAGTGAAGATTTTGAGATTATTGTTAAGAAGTGGAGCAAATGGAAAGCTTCACATTCACCTTCTCAAGGAGCTTCAGGAGGACTCCTGAATCTTTGGAATGCAAAAATAGTTAGCATTAGCAATATCTCATTTGATCATAATTGGAAACTAATGAAGATTAATCACTTTGATTTATCTTTTTGGTTGTTCAATGTTTATGGGCCTAATAGTACGGTAGGTAAGAAGATGTGGGATACTTTGAAATTGAAGCTTGATAGCATGGGTTCTAAAAAAGTTGTTATTTTAGGGGATTTTAATGAAATTGCAAGTATTCTTGAGAAAAAAGGTGGTATTTGTCCTCCAAAGAAAGTTATGGAGGATTTTGCTACTTTTATTCAAGATAATGCTTTGGTTGATGTAATTCCACAAAATGGTGGATATAATTGGACAAATATGAGAAAAAAATTTCTTCAAATTGAGGAGAGATTAGATAGGTTCTTAGTTTTTCCGAATTGGGTATTAAGTGACTATCAATTTCAATCACAAATTTTACCTTTTGTATCATCTAATCACTTTGCTATTTCACTTGATTTGGTTGCAAATCAAGTTAAGTCAAAGATTCATTCCTCTTTCAAATTTGAGGCAATGTGGTTTAGACATCCATATCTTATTTTGTTGCTAAAACAGTGGTGGCTGACTGTTTCAATTAAGCAAGAAATTGGAGTATGTTAAACAACATTTAATAAACTAGAATCACCATGTTTTTAAAAATGTTTTTGTTCAGAAAGAATTGGTTTACAAAAAATTAGAGTTAGTGAATGAAAATATTATTGCCAACGGTTTGGATAATGCATTATTTGATGATCAGTGTAAGTTACAAGAGGAATTGAAGGAGTTGTTATTGAGAGAGGAGATCTATTGGAGACCGAAGTCTAGAGAAGTTTGGCTGAAAGATGGTGATAGGAATACAATTTTTTTTCATATTTCAGCACAAATAAAAAAAGCAAAAAGCACTATCTTCTCGATTAAGGATAGTGTGTCAGGTGTTTTTCTTTCAAAAGAGTCAGAGATTCAAAAGGAAGGAGTTAAGTTTTTTTCTTCTCTTTTATCTTCTACTAACAATGATAATGTTCTTCTAGAAAGAGAGAGAGAAGAACTTCTTCAAGATATTTCTAGTCTAGTTTCTCAGGAAGATAATGTTAGGCTGATGGCCTTGTTCTCGCTAAAGGAAGTAAAAGAAGTGGTATTTTCCATGTCTCTTGATAAAGCTTTGGGTCTCGATGGCTTCACTACCATATTTTATCAAAAATGTTGGGATTTCATTGGGATTGATATTCTGAATGCATTGAAAGAATCAAGAAAGTCAGGAGGTATGCTGAAAAAGTTTAATGTGACTAATATTGCCATTATACCAAAGATTAAAATTCCCGAGACTTTCTCTGATTTTAGGCCTATCTCTTTATGTAACACAATTTATATAATTTTCACAAAGGCTATTTATCTTCGGTTACACTCTCTTTTTCTATCAATCATTTCTGAGGAACAAGGGGGTTTTGTCCCTAGGAGAGAAACTGCAAAAGGTGCAAATTGTTGCCCATGAAACTGTGCATTCCATTGTTGAAAATAAAATGTCTGCAATGATTCTTAAACTTGATATGCATAAGGCATATGATAGGGTAGATTAGAAGTTCTTGAAGCAGGTGTTACTAAAGTTTGGTTTTTCTTCTAAGTGGTGTAAATGGATAATGGCTTGTTTGTCTGGTGCTAAATTTTTAATTTTATTGAATGGTTCTGCAGTGGGATTTTTTGGTTCTACCCAAGGGGTTCACCAAGGAGATCCATTCTCTCCATCTCTTTTTATCATACTAGTTGAAGCTTTGAGTAGGTCATTTATCAAAGCTCATATGTATGGTTTCATTCAGAGGGTTTCTATTCCGAATACTGCCATTTCAGTGACTCATTCTCTCTTTCCTGATGACACTTTTCTTTTTGGTAAAGCTTCTATAAGAGAAGCTTTGTAGATAAAGTCTTTATTGGAAAAATATACAACTTTTGGACAAAAAGTAAATGAAGGCAAGTCAAAAATTTATGTTTTCAATACCAAATCTAATATTGAAAATTGAATTGTCAATATTTTTGGCTTTCAACATGCTTATTTGCCTTGTAAATATTTAGGCATTCCTTTATGTTTTGGACAGAATAAAGTTAATTATTGGCAAAAAATAATTCAAACTATTCAATCTAGAATTCTAGCATGGAAAGGTAGATGGTTATCTTTATCAGGGAGAATACTATTGGTAAAATATGTATTATCATCAATCCCTAACTATTTTATGGCTTGTCTAAAAGCTCCAAAATCCATCATTTCACAAATTCAAAAGTTGATTAGGAAATTTTTATGGTTTGGTAATTTGGATAACATAAAGAAAATTCCTCTTATTTCATTAGAAACAATGTGTCTTGAGAAATTAAAAGGTGGTGCAGGTTTGGACAATTTGTTAGATCAAAATTTGGCTCTTGGAGCTAAAATGGTATGGTGAATGTATGTTAAACCTAAAATTAAATGGTGTCACATTATGTAGTGCAAATATTTAGATAGTCATTGTCCTTCCAAAAATTTTACTATCTCAAATCCACCTTCAGGATCTGCAATGTGGAATTTTTTGATTTCATGTAGGAAAGTTATTTTACCTCATCTAACTTGGGAAGTGAATGATGGCAATGATGCTTTATTTTGGAAAGATTCTTGGAATGGATATCAGAATATAGCAATAGATTATAATTTTGGTAACACTGCAAATTTTTTATCCCAAGCTTGGGGTTCAAAAGTAAAAGATTATGTTCAAAATGTAGATTTAGTGTCTGGAAAGGTCAAGTGGAAAGCTTTTCACAAGAGCCAATTGATGAGGATCATAAAGTTCAGATTTCTTCTATTCTACAAGATAGGGTAGTTTATTTTTCATCTCAACCAGATAGAATAATTTGTTCTAATGCACATTTGGGTTGCTATACTATTAAAGAGGGGTATAAATCTCGCACACAAGTATCCTGTCAAGCGTCAAAGCAAAGAGCTTATCAGTTTTATTGGAATTCAAAAGTCTTTCCAAAAGCAGGTTGCTTTACATGGCTTGCAATTCAAAGTAAAATTCTAACAAGTGACAAATTGGTGAAATTAAACATAGTTGCTCCCTTTAAATGTGTGCTTTGCAATCAAGAATTTGAAAATGTAAATCACCTATTTATTTTGTGCTCAGTAGCGCAGATTTGTTGGTTGTTTGTAATGGCAAAAATGAATTGGACAACAATTTTTCCTAACACTATTTGGAATTTATTCACTTCTTGGCCACAGTTGTATAATACATCATTTTTTGCAAGTATTTGGTGTATTATACCTTCTTCAGTTTTATGGGCTATTTGGTGGGAAAGGAATATAATTATTTTTAGGAAAGAGAAATTGGACATTGATCAAATGTTAATACTATTGGAAATTTTTTGAAATTGTAAATGCTTGTGTACAAAATAAAGCATGTTGACTCTCTTTTCTCTACTTGGGATTCAAGCTTGATGTCCTCATGGACTTTTTTATCTTTTCCATTTAAAGGTAATCTTCATCACCATGTTCCAAAGGTAAATAGAGATTTAATTGTCTAGTCTCCTCCTCCTCCTTTAGGTGTTTTTAAGTTGAATATAGATGGAGCATCTAGAGGAAATCTAGGTTTATCTGGGGCTGGGGTGGTCATACGTGATTATAAAGGTTTAGTGTTATGTGAAAAGTCTTATAAATTGCTTCTAGGAACTAACAATGTGGTTGAGGCTCAAGCTTTATTGTTTGGTTTGAAGTTAGTTTTTAGCTTCAAGTTGCCTATGATCCAGGTAGAAGGTGATTCACTGATCTTATTAAATGCATGTCGTGATCATAAGCTTTAGAATTCGAAGCTTGAATATATTGTCAAGAAAATCTGGGCATTGCTTGATAAGATTGGTAATTATGAACTTTTGCACACATACAGAGAGGGAAATAGAGTTGCATATTTTTTGACGAATTATGGGTGTGATCAAGCAGATAATGAAGTTACTCATGTGGCAACTTTGGGTAAGATGCATTTCCACTTAGAAAATTTACTAGCAAAGGAATAAAGACTTTGCTAAGTAAGGTATAAATATATGACAAAGTTGGCATGCATTCAAATTTTGAGAATATTGAATGTCTCATTATGAAAATTTGTTATGTGTGGTTACTTCTAATTTCTAACAATTTTGTCTAAATAGATGATTAGACAGGGTTTGATAAAATTTGAATGAAAAATCTTGTTATATGTGACAAAATTCTAGGTGGAATTGATGTAAGTTAGTGTCATATATGTAATTGACAGTTACAGATGTGTTCCTTTTGTTAGATCCAGGAAAAATAGAAAAATGGATTAATTTTTATGCATATGTAACTGGTAATTGCACATGTGTTACTTATCAATACATGGGTAATTGGTAGTTAAATAGGCCAATTGGAAATTGAAGTGTAATTAAATTATGCACAGTAAAGGATCTATTTCCACATGTGTAATTGCCAGTTACGTATGTGGGTGTTGGCTGGTTATATGTGATTGATATTAAGGCATCTGATGATATCATCAATGATTATTAAGGTGATGCAAGCAAAATGTGATAAGTTGCAATTGAACTATACTATACATTTATGCAAATTTGATTCTGCCAGCAGACTGTGGTTCGTTCAAATGAGGTGGCCCTTTTGTCATAATTTTTTATGCAGTATAGGGTACACATTACCTTGAGTTATTAGTTTCGCATGAATTAAATTTGGAGAGGATGTAAGATTTCCTTGAGGCTTCCAGATAATGTACACATTTAAAAATGTGAATAAGCCTACTTGTATTTTTTAGTACATTTAGTGGTATATGGATTTGCTAGATTATAGGTGTAGTACGTATGGATACATATGTTAGTCCTTTCAGAGGATGCAAAAACATGTGGGAGGTGTACAGGTGTTTTCAATCCATCATTACTTAAAAATGTTTACTCCCTTTCAGTATGGTTAGCATCTTAATGAATTATTTTCATATACAATTAAGGTGTGTGAAATATATTCAACATGTGTTGAATGTCTTCATTCTTCTCGAAAAGTTTATTTTTGTACTCTCACAGCTTAGAAACATCATGTTAGTTAAGTAATCTTTAAATTTGTCTATTTATTTGGCCAAAGAAGTCTCTTGTTGGAAAATAGTAGATGACTTATCGTTTGAAAATTTTCATTGCAAAATATTATAAGTCTAACGCTGATGGATTATAGGCTGAAGAATTATAGAGTGTGGTTTCCAGTGCAAAGATGGGAGAGGCCATTTTCAGGAAGGTTAGAAGAGCCTCAGTTGCAATTTTTTTTAAACTTAGGTGTCCTCGTCATTACAGGTGTCTCAAAAGTGTTGTTGGGAAAGAAGTTCTCCATCCTAAAACAAGAAGGTTGATTTATCCTTTAAATATTTTGTCATTTTTTATATCAAACCTTTTGGATATGTTGCAATGTTTAGATTTTGTGAAGTTAATTGCAAAAAAAATGGTTCATGACGTGTTTTTGCAAAATGAAGCTCTTGAAGAATGTGCACAAAAATATGTTTTTGGTATGGGGGAGGGTTATGCTAGTGGAATTTTTCCACCACATTTCTTACCTCATAATAGAGCTTTTGTTAATGTTTATGATGCTTTCAAGAAATCTTTGGAGCTGTCTGATCCAATTCATCTTAACAAGGCTTTGGCAAGATATAATATTCATGTGGGAACAAAAATGTCAGAGTGTTTTAGAGAAAAGTATCATTATGTTTCTTTTTTCCTTTACCATAATTGTATTCATGCAACATCTTCAAGTTTGCAACATCAACCAACAATGCAAGGGAGTGTGCAAAATATGTATCAGAATCAACCTTTATCAGATGTGCCAGATATGAATTTTTCTATAAATTCTGAGGAAGAGCAGGGTGAGCAAGGGGAGAACTCAATTGAACAAATGCAGATTGAAGAATAAGTATATTAATTGGTGTCTGGAAAATTTTGTTTCAATTTTGGCTGGTTTTTTGAAAACTTTTATGAAGTTCGGTAGCCTGTGAAAGATCTTGGGTACTATATTAAAAATAAGGTTGTAACTGTGATGTAATAGGGGGGTGGAAGCTTTGTAAATATGTAAATTTGGAAGTATCAAAAGTTCCAATGCTAATATATCATGTAGATATATTATAGCATAGAATACTATATGCAAGAGCTTAAGTAAATATTTGAGTTTTATACTCTAATTATGTAACTTTTTTCTTTTAAGGGCTATAACCAGAGGTTTTCTTTTGGATTCTTTCCTATCGGTATGCCCTTTGAATCTGAGATATGTACATTATAATTATAATTAATATATTACAGTGGCTAGTCTACTTTTGTTTAAAATAAATAAATAATGTCATATGTCAATTGATTTCATTCCCACAATATATGGTTGATTTTGACACTTAACAATTTGTCATCTAAGTGGATTCTATATTTTTATAGAACAATTAGTGGTTCCCTCTAATTGTTTATCAATATTTTGAAGATATTAATGCATTGAGTTAAATGCAATGAATGGTAACATGTATAATGCTTTAATCATTTTCTCTTGACTAATAGATTAAATGACATACACTTTAATTATATATGAATCTTTTAAAGATAAAAATATGAAGGAGAAGAGTTATTGATTGTTGATTATGAATAAAATTTAATAGGTTGAATAAAAATTGATAAAGTATTGATAAACAAAGATACTTGAAATAAATTATGATGGATTCTATGGATTATAAGTTTTCCTTGTGTGAGCTTCATACAAGGATGCCACCTAGCAGATCCACTAGTGTTATTTGTGGTAGGTCCATTGACATATTCATAAAATATTGTTTCATGCCAGCTTCTCCATGGTTATATTTTTCAATCCACTTGGCACTTTCTAGTTGCATTTATAAATGCTCAAACATCAATCTAGAATATAAACATTAAGTAGTAAATCTTTATATACCTATCTCAATCTAATAAAATTCTATAGATTGGTAGATGGTTCCATAGGCCTCTTGCATGGCTTATTGGTCTATCAAAGTTGTTGATTTTCTTATCAAATAAATAAAATGGTGTCATCTGTCATGCTTTGATCAACATCTATAGATTGATGGACCAAATTGGTGATTAATTATCCATTTTTAGATCATTTAAACTATTGAATTTAAATATTGATGATATTGGCCATTGATCATAGTCTAAGTTCAAAATTGTTAAATTGACAACTTGTATATAAATTATGAAGGACATGCCAATGAGCTTTTAAAAATTAATATTTCTCACCGTCAATGTAAAAATTTGATCTTTAAAACAATAAAGTTTAGTGGATACTATTAATTTCCTTCACATATTAAATAACATCTAAAGAAAAAATATGCCTTTGCTAATCCAAAGATCCTATGTTCAAGAACTCTTCTCTATACTTGTATCACTTTAAAATAATTGTATAATTATCCTTTGTCAAAAGTTGTGTGATCTAGATGAGGTAATTACGCCAGTATATTAGTCTATAGATAAAAACTGGCTATATTTCTTTAGGTATCTTTTAAAAAATATGTTGTCATTGTAAACATTAAAAAACCCTCTATTGGCCTTGTAGTAGCACATATAGTCCCCAAAAGAATTTTGAGTAAAGATATATAACCTATAATAACCCTTATAATTATTCCCAAACATGAACCTAAAAGCACGTTATTTTATTAAAATATGACCCTTTTACTTGACTAATGTCATGTTACACCCATGCCTACACCCTTATATCATCATATACACCATCAAATTTTCTAGTGTTCCATCTAGACACTAGTCTTTAGTTATGATTTAAAATCCATTTTTCTCACTAACAATTGTATTATTCTGTAGCACTAACCCTTCTACATTTTAACTAAAAAATAAATTAGTACCCAACAAATCTATTTGTGAAAAAATGTCATATTTGGAAAGAGGTCCTCTTATCCATTCTCCATCCATCACTTGGAAGCTTCACAAACCTATTATTTATAGAAATGAAAAATTTAAGTTCCTGCATGGAACACCATTCATATAACACCTTACCTTCTAGGATCACATGCTTCTAAAATCTATCTATTCTATGTTGAAACATGCCCAATAGGGATTGGACTAAGGAAAGCCCCTAAACACATGCCCTACACATGCTCGAAGGTATTATTTTATTGTTTTTTTAGAGTTATATGAACCAAAAAAAATGGTTTTCAGTTCATTTTAGCGGAAGTGAATGCTCATTGTAAGGCTTGAAGGAGCTACCATTGAAGAGGAGCTTCCATTGACGACTTCAAACAAAAGGAGAAAAGGTAGGTTCAAGCGAAGGCCCTATAGGTAGGTCTACCTGTTGGGAATGGGATACCATTTAATTGCAATCCTAAACATATTTCATGTATCTCCTAATTCCTTGGAAAGTGTTCCCCAACACTAGGATTAGAAAGAGATTAAATTTGAATGAAATGAACATGTAAATTGACATTTGTAATTATTCCTAAATGATAGGAACATGTGGGGACACCCAAGAAGAGCTCCTACAAAATAGGAGCACATGGGGTGCCCACATGGAAGGTGGAACCCACCTTGATTTCAGTTAACTATTTGGAGAAAGATAACACTTCAGTAATGCATGTAAAGATCCTAGAAGTTAGGAATTTATATTTACATGAGTGGAGTTCAGTTCAGTTCAATTTAGTTCAATTATCTTTAGTTGCATGTAGTTAGTTTGAGTTGCATGTAGTTAGTTTGAGTTGCATGTTACTTGACTTTAGTTGACTTGAGTTGCATGACAGATAATAGGTGGCTACATTCAGTTAAGTGGGGATGATCAATCATGCATCATGTTTGCATGAATTGATGGAGAGATATGTTTCAGTTAACAGAGATTGACTTGGACCCACCTTGGGTGCCCAAGTTGGAATCTTGGAGTTAACATATTTTGCATGAGAAGATATTTACAAGGCTGAGTTAAGTGGGCCCATTCTTGGGTGCCAACTTTGAGGAGAAGCTTGGAAGATATCTTCGTAATCAACATTGAGTTAAGACTTCAGTTTGGGATGCCCAAATTGATGAAGGACTCAGTTTTACATTGTTTTTCATAGAAGAAATCTACTTACACAAGAATGATTTAGATATTTGTGAGGAGTTTTATCCTCTTGTAATTTCCAACTCTTTGGAGTTTACAATGTTCACAATTGTTTATTTATTGCAGCAAGTTAAAGAGAGTTCTAAGAAAGTACTTTTGTGAAGCATGACATAGGATGTGTGGCTTCATGCTTGGAGACATGAGAGTTTATTGTAGGTTGTGAAGAAGAATTGTTGAATGAAAAAGAAGCATCTTAATCAAGGATTGATATAGTATTATTGTAATCTTGTTCTAAGGTTAAATAATACAAGCACTATTGATTATGGTGGTGGAGTTTTTTCCTGAAAGGGTTTCTCCACGTATATGGTGTGTCACTTCTATCTTCTTGTCTCATTCTTCTACAATCCTCTATCTCTTTCTACAATTGGTAAAATTAATCCAAATGGATTAATTATACAAAAATAATTGTGACAAACAACACTTAATTAAATATACAGTATAATATTGTTACAAGAATTAAGCTATATAATCACCTTTGTTTTCAACACTTGGTATCAGAGTTAATGGTTGGTAGAGTTTGGGGCACTTTTCTCTTAAAGGTTTGAAGGTATTTGGTTGTAGTGGGAGATTTTACTATTGTGTTATTGCATATTTGTAAAAGAAGTATGTTACAATGTATTTGGGTTGATGGTTGTAAGACTTGGTATGGCTTGCTCAATCCATGAAAGGCCTGGTAAGAGAGGAGTTCGCCTAGGTGGTAAGGGGAGGGAAGTTGGGTTAAACTATTTCTTGGGTTAGAGTTAGTGGATTACCTTTAGTGGTATTTAACACATGGTTTTGTGCTAGTTGAATTGGTCCATGGTTTTGGAGCTTATGGTTTTGAGCCCATGGTTTTTCATGTATCGATGATCTTCATTTAGGAGATGGTTATCACGATGTCATGGATAGCTTGGTTACATGTTGTAGTGGGAGTTTTTTGGCAGTGATGGTTTATTGTTTATCTTGTTGCCATGTATAGCTCAATATCATAATTCAATGGGAGCTTTGGTAGGATATGATTATCTTCATGTGATTTCAAGAGGTTTTAACATCTTGTTTCATGGAGGACCTTTAGAATCTTTGGTAAAGGTGTTATTGTTCTTTCTTTGGAGAGGATGTAGTTCTTTTTAGTTTTGAGTATTAATCATTCACTTGGAGATTCATGATTATGCAGGTTACATTTGAAGTTGGCATGGATTGATTAGTGGGTGTTCATGGACACTAGAGAGACTTTGGTTAGGACGAATATTTTTTATGTTATGAGATATATGTTGGAATGGTTACTAGTAAGAAAATATTTTTCAATAGTAAAGACAGAGAAGCCTGCACCTAGAAATGGATATGAGTCCATCATAGACTTGATGAGAAGATTGTCTATTGTATGCACAAGACAATATTGTATCCCACTCTTGGTCTACTAGGTAGGTAAAATGATCTAAGAGGTGTTGCCTACCTACTTATTAGATGCATTATTAAGATGTATCTTGACTTCTCTTATGCACTGTTGAGAAGTAGATGCATGATTTTATGTATTTCCATTGTTCTCCTTGCAATCTTGAACTTGATTTAGTTCTGAGGATTTGGGTAGGAGAGGTATGGGAGATAGTTAGTGGCTTTGGGAATATTCCTTTTTGTTGTGGGAATGTTTGGCTAAGTTTGATCTACTTTCCGTGAGAGGTTTACATCTAATTTCTTCCATGTTTCATTATAAGTTGAATTGTTAGATGTTGATATCCTTTTAGTTTGGGAGTGTTGAAGGAGATCTTACTTTACACAGTTTGACACTATGATAGAGGAGTTAGCTACATCCTGTTTATGAAGTGCTATAGGAGGACTTGTTAATGCTGTGATCTTGTCTTCAGATTTGACATTACCTTTGCAATGGGAGTTCCAAAAGGTATATGTGTTCTATATGAGAGGGGAACCTCTCTTGGACTAGTTACACTTTACTACAGTGAGTTACCTTAGAGGTTTTTTATTGCATGTCTATGTGTGTTGTTACCTTGGAGTCTTATTTTGTAGGATGGTGCATATATAGGGACTTGTTTGCAGATTTGGGTTGCTATGTTGATAGCATGAAGTTCTACCTATGATGGTTTTGGATGAGCTAGAAACTTTCTCTGGTTGCTATTCCAATTTGGTATGAGTGTGGCAGTCACTCAAAGTCTTTTGTTACCATTTGAATTTGATGCTTGTGTTCATGAATAGATTGGTCTAGGTTTTAGTGACAGAAGAAATGGTTACAGAGACTTGGGAAAGGTATTGGTTCTTGGTGTAGGAAGGCCATTGGCCTTGAGTCCAATACTTGATTTATAAGAATGATTCCTTGTTTAGAATAATTGCAATGTATAATGTCAAGTGGGAGAATGTTGGGAATGGGATGTCAATTAAATGCAATCCTAAACATATTTCATGTATCTCCTAAGTCCTTGGAAAGTGTTCCCCAACACTAGGATTAGAAAGAGATTAAATTAGAATTAAATGAATATGAAAATTGACATTTGTAATTATATAGCTTAATGATTTGTAAAACTATGAGATTGTAGATCTAATTAAGTGTTTTTTGTTACAATTTCTTTATGTATGATGGTTGTAAGACCTAGTATGGCTTGCTCAATCCTTGAAATGAAAGGCGTGGTAAGAGAGGAGTTCTCCCAGTTGGTAAGGGGAGGGTAGTTGGGTTAAACTAGTTCTTGGGTTAGAGTTAGTGGATTAACCTTTAGTGGTCTTTGACACATGGTTTTGTGCTAGTTGAATTGGTCCATGGTTTTGGAGCTCATGGTTTTGCATGTATGGATGATCTTCATTTAGGAGATGGTTATCATGATGTCATGGATAGCTTGGTTACATGTTGCGGTGGGATTTTTTTGATAGTGATGGTTTGATGTTTATCTCGTTGCCATGTATAGCTCGGTATCACAGTTCAATGGGAGATTTGGTAGGATATGGTTATCTTCATGTGATTTGAAGAGGTTTTAACATATTGTTCCATTGAGGACCCTTAGAGTCTTTGGTAAAGGTGTTATTGTTCTTCCTTTGGAAAGGATGCAGTTCTTTCCAGTTTTGAGTATTAATCATTTGCTTGGAGCTTCATGATTATGCAAGTTGCATTTGAAGTTGGCATGGATTGATTAGAGGGTGCTCGTGGAAACTAGAGAGACTTGGGTTAGTCTGGATATTTCTTATGTTAAGAGATATATGTTGGAATGATTACTTGCAATAAAATATTTTTCAACAGTAAAGAATGAGAAGCCTACACTTGGAAATGGATATGAGTCCATCATAGACCTAATGAGAAGGTTGTCTATTGTATGCACAAGAAAATATTGTATCCCAATCTTGGTCTACTAGGTAGTTAAAATGATCTAAGAGGTGTTTCCCTCCTGATTATTAGATGCATTATTAAGATGTATCTTGACTTCTCTTATGCATTGTTGAGAAGTAGATGGATGATTTTATGTATTTCCAATGTTCTCCTTGAAATATTGAACTTGAGTTAGTTTTGAGGATTTGGGTAAGAGAGGTAAGGGAGAAAGTGGCTTTGGGCATATTCCTTTTTGTTGTGGGAATGTTTGGCTAAGTTTGATCTACTTTCTATGAGAGGTTTACATCTATGTTCCGCCATGTTTCATTATAAGTTGAATGGTTAGATGTTGATATCCTTTCAATTTGGGAGTGTTGAAGGAGATCTTACTTTACACAGTTTGGCACATGTTAGTGTGATATAAGAACATGGTTTGATTTGTAGGTTCTCTCTTTGTGGGAATAGTCTTCTTCTTGAGTGTTATGAGAGATGTATTTTGCATAACATTGTATGCTTCTTTGACACTATGATAGAGGAGTTAGCCACATCCTCTATGTGAAGTGTATAGGAGTAATACTTTGTAAAAATATGAGATTATAGATCTAATTAAGTGTTCTTTGTTACATAATTACCTTTATTTACAACACTACCATGCCCTCCTCCTGCATAGTTTGCACTAAATAATTGAAATATTAATTGTTAATTTAAGCATAAACCCTAATGCACAATTCCATATTTTTAATGGTAAAAAATGTAATATACAAGTATGTAGAATTTAGAAATGAAACCAATGCAAAATTATAGTGTATCATCTCTAAATATAATATACTATCTATTAATTAAAAGTAATGGCATGAGAGAGAACGGTTAAAATTGAACATGTGTATGTTATTTAGTATGTTGGTTGGCCTAACTATCAAAACTTGATGATCACATTGAATGGTATTTTTTATATAGTTAAACATTTATCTTTACTATATTATAGGATTTAGGTTTTGGTTTTAATTATATGTTCTCAATGGTGGGTGCTCTAAATAGATAGCTTGAGGCTCATTAGGCTAGAGATATCAAAGATAGACCATCTAGATGACTCTCTTACTACTATTATTATTTTATGTGTTATGAATTGAACTCTCTTCTATATTATATCACCTTACCTTCCAATATTATTATTTGACAACCATCTAAATAGATGATTTAGAAATTTTCACTAATAATAGTACTAGTGGTGATGCCAAACTATTATCATGACTTGTGATAGCTATTGGAACACATAATTGATGTGCACAATACATAAGAGAACCTCAAAAATTCTCATATGAACATAAATATCATAAAACAAACTCCAAGTATCACACATTTAATATAATAATAGAATAGAACAATTTCTATAGAATTAAACACTCCTAAAGTAAGCATACCTCATCAAGACATGATATTCTCAATCATGACTTTAATCTAGGTACCAATACACCTTGAGGCCCAATTATAAAGTTCAATTCATATTGGAGCTGAAAATGTCATTCCAAAATTTAATCTAAATTCTTTATATAGTATCATCGATTTGTGACAACTATGGTGACACTCTTGAGGTTTATTTTATTTCAATTCGCCAACTCATTAGGAACCTACATGAAAATGAGCACACTTTATAAAATTTACAAAGATGAAAATTCATTCAATTCAAAATCCTACTAAATCTGGGCTTTGATAGTATTAATCCTTATAATCTATATATACATAGCCATGACATATCAGTCAATCATGTAATTGAATAATTAGATAGATAGATAGATATTTATAAGATAAAATCAATACAAATTTCTCAAGGATATGTCATGCATAGAATAAAATTTTGAATAAAATTATAATTACTTTTTGATTTATGTATCTCCTAAAGTCTTACTCTATTTCATCTCGCATAAGCTTCCAAATATGCCTAAAACATCATCTATATATTCTAATATAAAGAATTGGCTATTAGGTTTTATCATATTGGTATCTAAATAGTTTATACTCATCTTGTATATCCTATCAAATGTAGTTGGACTACCTAGGCCTTGAAAATAATCCATGAGAACTATTAGATTATCTAGTAGCTTTATTTTAGGATGACCAAGCCAATGTAGGAGAAAAAAACATATAATAATTGAGAGTGAAATTAAAGAAGCACTTATGGAATAGAAAAAATTCCCCTTTAACTAATCTTCACAAGTTATCGAATAGGAAGTTCTATCAACATCATCATCATCAAGTAGAGATATTAGTGCAAATTAAGACATCAAAGTTAATCTAAGAATTATTTTATTTTAGGGTAAGATCAAATATTGAATTTGTACATATAACTAGTTAGATTAGTTAGATTATTGCATTCCATGACTAAATTATCTAATGAAAATAAGATTAATATCACCCTCTTATTAATTTATTTACCTATAAATAAGTGTTGGAAATCCTATTAAATTTGGAAGGAAGAACAAATAAAAGGAAAATTTGAGCCAACTTAGGAGCAACTCATGGAATCCTTCAAGAATGAATATTAATTTAAATATATTTATGTTGACCTCTACATTGAGAAACCATAATTGAGACAAGTGAACAACCATTCAATATATTCCTAAAATAATACTTTGCATAAAATATATGCAAAGTTAGGATCATTTAAATTAGAGTAACATTGATTGCTCAAGTAGGTTACCACAATAGCCTTCAACCAACCATCAAATTTCAGGTAAAATTGATTAATATTAAGATGATGGAAAAACCTATTTATATGGATAAAACATTAAGGAGAAGATCATGTAGAGGATAAAGTAGCACACAACTAACATACTAAAGATTCAAATATTTCCTTTTGACAAGAAAAAACCATCCAAGATAGGTAAGTTGTGTAATAGGAACAAGGTGTTCACACCAATGTGTGTCTCATCTCTCCACAAGGAGAAATATACCAATAGTCCTACTAGTTGAAATTCATTGCACCAATAATATAACAATAATGAATCTTTGGTGTATGGTTTGATATTCACAAAAGGGGAATAAAGAACTACAAATATATGAAGAATACAAATTGATAACCAAGAAATGTATATCTTAATGTGTGGATATTAATTCACTAATAAAATAATACAAACACCATGTAATTATATGCTTGAGTATTTTAATACATCAATTGCAAGCTATTCCAAAAAATAATATTGAAGAAGATAGACTATCATTGATAGGTTCCTATTTTGATTAGGCTATAGATATTTTGAAGAATAAGGATGTTTACAAGTTATTAAATAGTAATAAGTATACATAAAAGTATTATGACAAGTTACTTGTAGCATCGTAAATTGTCACCCTTGACAATTTCACACTATATTTTGCTCCCTCCTACGTACTTGGACCTAATTATGCACCTAATTTCATAAAGTATACATTTCATGGCCCATTTTATCATTTATCAAAAAATCAAATATGCAAGACCCAAGTATGCATTTAATATTTTTCCACTGACACTTTGGATCCTAGAAAAAAGTGGGATTTGGTCTAGGGCACCCTACGCCCTTGTCCACTTAAAATGGCCTCAAATTTAAATATGTCAATGTTGATAAATTATTATTTGAAATTCAAATCCTAATTGTCGACTATCAAGATTTAATTTTTGGGAAATTAGAAGAATTGAATATGAATACATAGTATTTTTACCATATTAGTTAATGAGAAAGAGAAAGAGAAATTATTGAGAGAATTGAAGATCCAAAAATTTAGTCAAGGGCAGTCAAGAGTAGATTTATCAACATTATTTTTAGTCAAGCATCATGTCAATCCTTCATCGTGTTTTTATGTAAGTTTGTTCATGTTTTTTGATCATTTTTCTTTGTGAGTAGATATGCTTCTAGGTCTTAAAGTCAAATCAAGTCAAATTACAATCCATCCTTGAAGGTGATGAGCATGAATTTAGTCCATCAAGGAGATCAAATATGAGTGGTGAGTTGCAACAAGTTGTCAATTCATTCCTCCACTATCACTTAGCCTCTATCCTTGAAAAGGATAAGCTCTCTTTATCATCAGTTTTTCCATTGTGGAGTTAGATATACCAACATGGGGTTTGATTGAGGCAAGCCCCTATATGGAACAACCCTTCCTCTCCCTTTGTGTGTGCAAGTTATAGATCTGAAGAGGATTGGAAGGAGATTGAAGATAATTTTCTCATTTATGCATTCAATCCCTACAGCTTGACAAGATACATAAGCTACATTATCTCAGTAACAGATGAAGATCTGACGAGACTTAGAAGGAAAAAGCCACAAACCAAGGACTTGAGGCCTATGAAGTTAGTTTTTGATTTTAGAACATTAATATAGGGCACCCTTTGTGCCCTTTTCCACCTAGATCAGGCTCAAATTTAAATTAGAGGTACATCAATATCTGCTATGCTTAATTTTTGGTCTTCAATTTTTGTTGTTAGTTCCCAGTTTGTCTGTTTTCATCTCAAAATAGTGCATTTCTATAGTTATTTAGTTGCATCATTTCATTTAATCAAAAAATAATTTCCAATCCAACTCTCAAAAGAATTCAGATCCAAGGTTGATTGACTCACCTATGGAGAGGTTATAAATCAAATTCAAAAGCATAAATCAATGAGAAAAAAAAGCATAAAGCATAAACACAATGATTATACCTTTGATGTGTTCCTTGATTGAGATCAAGATGCATCCAATTCTTGTTTGATTTGCTCAAGATTGAAGTGTGGATTGCTCACAATTGCACCAACATAAGATTAGCACAATTCAAGATGATCAAATGAGGGGATGAAGGCCCAATTTATAGAAAATTGAAGGGTAAAATGGAGGGCTACGATTGAAAGTTAATGAAGGGATAGGATTGAATGTGAAGGTGATGCACAGATCAATAGATGTGGCTAATTAGCATTGTGACAAGTGTCAAAATTAGGTGCATGGAAAAGGGTGAGGTGTGCTCACACATGTGTGAGTACACATTGGAATGACACCTTATTTAATTTTGGAGGCTATGTGTAAGATAGTGGAGGTAGGTGGGATTTGTGGCATTAATGAGATAAGATTAGGGGGTTGAGGATGAATTTTAAATTAGAGAATATTGGTAATGATGGGGGTTAGGATAGTTAATAAGGGATTAATTAGCATAATGAGGTAGCTGAGGTTAATAAACCATGGGTTTATTAACCTAGGTGGAGTCAAAAGTTGGAGAATGGGCTAAGGGAGATTAGTTCATTAATTAATCTAGGATTAATTAATGCAGTTGGATTTTGGAAGGAAAGGGCATTTAAATGGGATTAAGTAAATAACAAGAACTATTTAATTAACTAGAAGAACTATAGTTTTAGATAGTGATATAATTAATTAAATAAAATATTTAATCAATTATAAGAGGGAAATGGATTAATTAATTAAATAAACATATTTAATTAATTAGAGGGGGAGAAGCAGGTAAATTAATTAAATATAATTATTTAATTAATTTAGGAGTGAAGTCAGATTTAGGGGGACTACATTTTGCTCCTCTTTGATGTAGTGTCAAAAGTGATACTGTGTAAAAGAAGTTTAAAATTTTTTCCCCAGTGAAATGAAGGGTTAATTAGGAGGTGATGCTCCCTCAAGAGGCTGACCAGAAAATTTTTGAAATTTTTTTTTTGATTAGAATCTCAAAAAATGCAGGCTAAAATGATGAGGAATGGTGTTGAAGAGAAAGTAAAAATCAGGAGAAGAAATAAAGAAATTAGGTGGAACAAGGAGGGAAACGAGACTTTTGATTTGTCTAGTAGAAAATAAATTAGGGTTGGGGAGGTGATTAGAAGTTAATTAGGGTTAGATAGCTTATAAATAGGCTTGGAGGGACCCAAAAAGTCATTTTCAACTTTTTATTAGAGGAGTGAAGCTGAGGTGGTAGAGCACAACGATGACACAAATTCCTTGTGATAGGCATCATGCGAAGCGGGTTCAGGAGTATCAATGGGCAGAGGATGTAGGGGAGCCAGTATGTTACCTATCCCTTAGGTTTAGGTTAGGTTAGGTGGGTCCAGGGTAAGTCTAATTAGGAGTCAAATTTTGGGAAATGAATGCGTCATTTCATAAAATGACACTTAAGAGCACGATTGTGGCACTTGCGTGCAAGGAAATCACACCTGTGTTTTTTGTGATGCCTATGGTTGATTTCAGTGCCTGCATTTGGTGTGCATGTGGTTGATGCAAATGTGCATAGGGGGTTTGGGAAATGGCACATGTGTAGTGCAACACCTACATCTAAAATAAATGCACCTATGTGGGAAAGTGTTGTGCCTCCGTAAAGCAGTGCTTGGGTGAGAAATGAGAGCACTTGCATCTAATAACATGGTGCTTGTGCCATGATGGAAGCATGATTTCATAGAAAATGGGGGGTTGAGTTAATTAAGCTAAAATAGAGGTCATGATTTGGTTAAAAGGGACTGATGTTAGCGTGTGCAATGATGCAGGAGGATCTGAAGGTCCTACAGTCACTAGAGCAGTGGATAACAATTATGGGGACCCTACGATAGATGTTTACGACAGATGACGACATTTGGTTGTATATGATAGGATTTTATTTTGTTTCCGGCATGCCTTAGATTCAGGCACATAGGTCCCTTATGATAACATTGGTAGAGTGATGGAATAGTGAGACTAGCAGATTTCATCTACCGACTAGTGAGGCTACAGTCACACTGGAGGATGTGTGATGGATTCTATGACTACCGGTTCATGGGGAGTTAGTAGAGTATTGACTCTAGGGACGAGAGCTGCATTGTAGAATGTATTCGCTGATCGGGATCTTCCTATCAGAGGTGCAGAGTTGGATTTGGATGTAGGATTGTGGATATGGCCAAATCTATGTCTTTTTGTAATTGCATTGATTACTGGTACCTTGATGCTAGACAGGAGGTCATAGGGGTTCGTGATAGGCTGAGTAGGAGTGATGGATCGCATGTTTGAGTAGGGTATAGTGTATATATGGGTGGCGGTGGTATTAGGAGATTTATATAGGGAGCTCCATTATGTAGTGTATAGAGATGGGTGGAGTTTAGCCGCAGGGGTGACTCTACTGCACATATGGCATTTGAGCGTATTGTTGTGATTCGTCCACTGTGTGATGGATGATGAGGACTAGATATTCCTTATGTCTTTATGTCTGTGGGGTTCCGATGACAGTGACATTTGGGTGAGATGGATCACTAGTTTAGGGTTATTGATGAGATGGATTCCTTCGTCTAGCTGCCATATATTGATTGTGAGGATTGGGAGGATGATCACCTTTACATTCCATATGTTTAGAGAGTACACTATAGGGAAGACTTGGGCTATCATTGAGATATATTTTTCAATGCAGGTACTATGATAGTTTGATCAGTGATAGGGGTTCCATAGTTAGAGGCAATATTTGGTAAGGTGGCCTGTGAGAGATGATAGTGGGGCAATTTTATTGAGTATGATACAAATTTTTAGAGTTGAAGGGACACACCAATAGTGGTGTGAGATCTAAGGCAAGATGTTGTAGATGCAAGTACCACAATAGAGTATGATACTTGGTGGAATAGGTTTAGACCTACTCGATTGACTATGCCCCAGGCACAACTAGTGGTAGCACAGGGCAGTCGTGATGAGAGGAGCAGTAGCAACAACTTAGAGAGTAGCAATAGTTCTGATGATGACAATGATAATGGTGGGGATGATGGAGTTGATGATGGTTAGGGAGATCAAGGTCTAAGTGGGGAGGATAGTAGAGGAGAGGGTGATGTTGGAGGGGAGGAGGATGTTGGAGGGGAGGAGGGGCACCATGTAAATTAGAGGGGTAGAGATCTACAAGCCCAGGTGGATGCACTATCATTAGAGAGGGACCAGCTATGTTAGGAGCATGATCAAGCATGACATGCCCACTTATAGGTTGTGGGAAAGAGCGATATGGCATGAGCCAACGTGGTCCAATTATAGGGTACGATGGATGGTCAGGTTGCTACATTGATAATAGAGAGAGAGAAGCAACCCAAGCAGTTGCACAGGTATTGACTAGTGAGAGGGATGCAGCTATGGTGAAGGTGGCCACATTAGTTGGTGAGAGGGATGCTGCTAGAGAAGAGGTAGCTAGATTACAAGGATTGTTGGATGGGGGAGGGGGTGGTGGAGGTGATGGTGAGCAGTTGGATCAGTTGTAGAGGGATGTAGATAGGCTTCGATTAGAGTGGGATGTAGCCCATGATATGTTGGATGGTGGAGTGGCAGTTGGGTTTGCAGAGTTTGGTTGTGCTACTCGGGAGGTAGAGAGATGGTGGCGAGCATATGAGAAGGTAGTGCCACTAGAGCGGAGGGTACCTAGTGTCTCAGTTAGCACCAAGTCACATGGTCTAGCTCGCTTAGGGCCATCAGTTGCTATTGGTCCACCATGAGCACCTCTAAGGGATCATCCACAAAGATCACCTGATAGAAAGTCAGATGCAGGGAGCATAGGATAGTGCACAATGATTATGACTTTTTGGATTCCATACCCTAGGATGGGTTCGACTTTCTGTACACACGAGATACTATCATACATTTTTTATATCATGACATTATTATTTTGATATATATGATATGATGGATTTGGATCTACATGGTTTATGTAGATGTGATTATCTATATGGATCTTGATTATGTAATGATGATTTAATTATGCATGTGATGTATTTTATGTTTATGGATCCTATATTATGATTTTTATGCTAGATTTTATTGATGAATGATAATGTGATGGATTTTATATGGATATTATGATGTTTTATTATGATATGCATGGGATGTATTGTTTATATGCGATTGATTTCTTTCACATAAAAGTGATTCAACTAGTGGACTTTTTGTCCTATTTACCTTTGGATGTCATCTTCCATACCTCTTGATTCTAAAACTAGAATCAAGAACTCAATAATGACCCTTTGCTATAGTGATTTCAAATATGAAAAAATAATAAAAGGAGCTAGGAGAACAATAGTTCCATAGGATGAAGTGCACCTTTATGTGAGAGTAAGGACCCCTATATCGTAAATGATTTTATTTGTAGAGTATGCATTTAAAAATTAATGGTAAATGCATTTGTGACAATGGATTATATGATAAATGGATGTGTTTAATGCTAATGTATACGTATTTATGTCATGCAAATGATGGGTAATTTTTTTTATGTGTATTGCTATATGATGTTTTGACAAGATATGTATAAATTTCATGCCATTGATAATTCTTAATCTATAATTGGGATGTTAGCCTATTTGCATTTTCTTTTTCCTCTTATGATGGTTTTTTTTGCACCTATTTGGCAACAAATGATTTGCATCACGACAAAATAATCAAGAGGTTTCTTAACCAAGGTTGTTGATAGTATCGAGTATCTTGTGATAGTTTTCCCTCCCTTAGTCATTAATGCATCCATGAATCTGACATCATGTCAATGGCCTTTTGTCAGTTCTATACTAAAAATTCCCTTATTAAAATTATGTAGGTGTGAGTGTTTGTTTTGTGTCATGATACAACATGTATTCAAGTCCAAGTGTGTAGAGGGGATGGGGGATTAGTAGGATAGAAGGGACAGGGGGGACTGGCTAATGTTAGAAGAAAGTGGATGGGAGAGTGCTAATTATGTTGGGAAAATATGGTGAGCAATCCTTAATTTGATATAACAAGAGACATTATGCCCCAATGATTTAAATGACCAAAGGCACAATTGTGTATCTTGCATGGACTTTGAGATTCACAAACATATGCAAATAAAAGATTAAACCTAATCACAAAATGATTCCTGACACCCTAGTGAATCATAGAGGGGATTATATATAGCGGAACAAAATTTTGAATCCCTTTAGTTAAGGTGTAAGAAACCATTAGTAAATTAGGCTAATACAAAACACCCACACAAAGTGACCCAAATCTACTCCATACCTCATTGTTGACACACCAAGATATGAAAGGATCTAGGTGGCCTCAACTTGGTGACTTTTTAGAACACAACAATAAATCTCAAATAAATGAAAGCCAAATTTCTTGCCAAATGATGGGGGAGATTGATAGATGTCGTCATACTAACAAAGGATGCATCCTATTGGGAAAAGATGGGGTAGATTGTGATGGGTGACAAGTGACATGGCATGATGATTTTGAGGATTATGTGGATGTTCTAGTGCTAAGGTCATTGTGGGAATTCCTGTTGTTTGTATCTACATTTTTTATCTCAAGTTGAGGTGAGTGGTGTATTTGGGATGGTGAAATATTTATTATGGATGGTAGCTTATTACAGAATGGAATTTTATTACAGGATGAAGTGGATGAGCAACTAGGGATGTGTAATACTACTTCCCACTACTTATGATGGGATGGGTTGATGGAGGGAATGGGATTGAAGTATTTGTGGCCAATTCAAATCTTATACAAACACCATTGTATAAAATTCATGTGTACAGTGTGTGACATGGTACAAGTTGGGGAATAACGAATATTATTTTTCAAGTTTTTATGGATAGATTTAGAAAGATATAGGTTTGTGTTGCAAAGTTTTATTCTCTTTTGAACTTCAAAGTAGTGTTGTCCATCCTTTCTTTTGCAGATATGATTTCTAATTCTTTTATATCTTGCAGGAATGTCAATATTGTTTTCCCACAACTTATCAACCATTTATGGAAGTGTGTAGCCAAGTGACACAAAGGAGTTAGAAATGGGTGTGTATGATGGGCCTAAATCACTTTGTGCCAACTAAAAAGAAAAGTGGATGAGATGGCGTTAGGGTGGTTATCCAATAGTAAAATAACCATGTGAGATCTGCACTAGGTGGGTGGATCAAGTGAGGTCGAGGGGGTGAATGGTATTCCAATCCATAGTGGACAAGGTGAGTAGGTTTATTATGGATATGCATGGTGGATGAATTTATTGTGGGTGTAGGAGGGAGTGTCCTACTAGATGGTGGATATGCCTCTACTCATGGCACCTATTTTTTAAGTTTTCACCATGGTACTTTCCCAAGGTGCCACAAAGTGGTTTTCACCATTAGACAATTTTTTTTTGTCTTTTTTTTTTATGTAAATAATTTTTTAGATGGATGATATTCATGGGCTCTTCCAGGGGGTCTCCTTCCATGGTAGATAACTGATATGCCCCTGATCCATATTTTGTTGTAATGATGTAAGGGCCTAGCCAATTAGCTTCAAATTTTCCCTTCTTTTCTCGTTCCTATAGGTTACACTAATTTTCCTTAAGAACAAAATCTTGAGTGGAAAATTCTCTAGGTTTAATCTTATTGTTGTATGATCTACGAAGCCTATTCTAAAATGCTCTAAGGTGGTTGAGGGCATTTAGTCATTTTTCATCTAGAAGCTCCAGCTGTTGAAGACGTGCTACACAATATTCTTCATCATCAATGAGGTGTTGTAAAGAGATTCTCAATGATGGGAGCTCGACCTCTATTGGAAAGATAGCTTCAACATTGTATACTAGGGAATAGGGAGTGACTCTAGTATTCGAATGCTAGTGCAATATGCCCACTATAGAACCAAGATCCTAGTACCTACAAAACACAACAAACAAACACATTAGAAGATTCAAATGAAAGCCAAGATCAAATTTCCCCATAAAATCCATTAGCAATGCTCAAAATAGGAATAAAAGCAAGAACACAATAAAAAAGCAAGGAGATAGATCAAATCCTATTAAAAACATGCAAACTCTTGATCTTATGGGGGAGTTGGTGCCAATTTGATGTGGAAATTGGCCCTTTCCCAACTCCTATGCAAATTTTGATGATTTGGTGATGATTGATCCACTTGGTGATTGCTTTCAAATGAATCCATGGAGAAAAATTGCAATAACCTAATTATGCCTTGATGAAATTGATGAAAATGCTAATGCTTGAAAGATGAAAATGAGTATAGTAATTTTGCTCAAATTGTGGATGATCAAATTAGGAGAGAAACCTCTTATTTATAGAAAGAAAAGATGGAGAAATGCCCAAAATGAAGCAATGTGGGACTAACTTTTAACCAATGGAAAGATGCCACTTGTCAAGAGATGAATGGATGAAGGATGTGCACATTTTGAAGAAAGTTCCCATAAATGCAATTAGGTGGATTTTAAAAATAGTGAAATGACATGCAAGAGGGAAAAAGGAATGACTTAAATGCCACTTGGATAAATGCACAAGGACATGTAAGAAGGAATGAATGTCTTGTTGGAAGGACAAAGTCCACTTGGAGGGATTTTCAAATTTGGAAGAATATTCTCTAAAGATGACAAGTTGAGAGAAAATAAAGATTTAATAAATGAATTAAATGCATTTTCATGTGCAAGTGGCAAAAGCTAGAGGATGGGACATGGATTATAATTAAATTAATCAAGAGTTAATTAATTTAATGAAGGATTAGATGATGTGACTAATTGATTTAGATTTGTGGGTTGATTTAAATCAAAAGATGAGAAGAATATGATTTAGAGACTAATTAAATAAAGATTTTTGATTTATTTAATTAAAGGGGATGAATGTTAGATTAAATCAAATAAGGTTTAATTTATTTAATTTAATAAGATGACTTTAGAGATTTAATTAAATAAAATGAATTATTTAATTAAATAGAGATAATTAGATCAGATTGATTGATTTAATTAACAAGAGAGAATGACTTAATCGGATAAATGATTATTTATTTAATTAAGGGACGAAGAGTGTTGACAAGCTGAGAAGGTGATTCAGGATGAAATGGTGTTAGTTAAATCAAGATCAAGTATGTTTGTACATTTTCCATGTCTACATTTTGCCCCTCTTTGAAGCAAAGTACTCGTTACATTCGTTCAAAAAATAAACTATCTCAATCAAAAAGTGATTTTTTTTTTTATTTCAAAATTTTGCCCCACTACTACCCTGGCGAGAGAAAACATGCCAGTATACTGCCCCCTCGAGAGATTAGATGAAAATTCTACTTTTTGGGTGATCTCGTGAAAAAGAGGGACAAGGTACTAGAAGGGTCCAAAAAGGCTCCAAGAGGTTAAAAAATGCAAAAAATAGTACAAAACAGCCCTCGGTCGGGCAAAAAAGGGATCGGGGGACCAAAACCCTAATTGGACGACTAAATAGGGTCAAAAAACCCTAATTTTTAGGCTTAAATAGGCCCTGAGGGGCCACTTCCAATTCATTTTCACATTCAGCCTTTAGATATCTTGCAACTTTGAGCTCTAACACCCTCGCGAGATGGCACAATGACAACTTACCATGCATATTTCTAACATAGTATAGACACATCAGAGGCTTCCTGGCATTGGACCACCGGTGAGTCAACTTGACCTGAGATTTTTTTAATTTTCGTGCTCATTTAATGCGTTAGAAAACTAGGTGTCTAAGAGCAGTTCTATATTGCACTGTTGAAAACTTTAAACAACACCACTCAGCCTCAAACTGTGCCATTGTCATGAGTAGCGATGCCGCAACATAGTTTGGAATTTGAGTTTAAATTCCAAACCCAGCCGCTTGTGCAAAGTGCACCGCCGCAATGCGCTTTGAAATTAGGGTTTACTCACAATCTGAATTGCCTTCTCAAACTGCAATGCTATGGCGGGATTTGGGAGTTTAGAGCTTCTAGTAGCACAATTTAGAGTTTGCAAACTGCACCACCCTCACAGAAAACAATGTTGAGGTTGTTTTAGGATGTTGCGATAAACTTGGATCAATTTTTTTTTGATGAATTTTAACATGGTGACTTTCCTGATGCAGGAGGAGGCAAGAGAGATCTATTCATGTGAGCATAGGTCTTGAGACCTTTTTGGCATTTTGGATGATCTGACTGAATGGCAGTAGGAGCACCTAGGGTGGATTAGACTTTGGTACATTGCCCTTATGCACTACCCATTCAGACACGTCTGGGGATGCTGATGGCATTTGCTGAGAGAAGGCATAGCGAGACATCCTCTTTTCACCTCCTAATTGGAAAGGCCACAGTCACACTAGAGGATATGTGGTGGATTCTGAGATCTCCCATCCATGGTGAGTGGGTGATTTACGATATAGATGTCGGGAGGGAGGCCTGCTATGATGTCATGGGCATCAATGAGATTGTATTATGTGAGGGCCAGAATGAGCTAGAGCATTATATGCCTACTGTGTCTTCTTTCCAATTGGTTATAGTAGCCATCATATCAGGCTCGTCGCACCAGATCGGCGGGGGTGATATTTTAGTCCTGGATGGGGGCTCACTTAGGAGCTGATGGTCTGGTGACGGACATTGTTTGCATGGGGGCCAATTCTTCTAGCCTCACTATACAAAGATTTGCACAAGTTTTCTTATCTAGATGGTTGAGCACTTGGGGCTGGTGTTACACTTTTTCACATTTGGGATTGGGAGTGCATTGTTGTGCTCCATCTGAGAGTTGTTCTAGTTACGATGGAGCCAGATGATCTAGTTGTCTAGAAATATAGAGGTGTTTCTTTCACCCATATAGGACAACACAAGATTCCCCACTGGTAGAGAGTCCTAGGTGATATGAGGGTGTTTACATGGCGGCCATACCTTGGATGGCCTGCATGGTTCGACAATATACAACTCTTTTTTGCTCGCTAGGACAGACTGATGCAGGGCGGGGAGCATATGATGCTTGAGATGTACCTACCAAGCAAGGTTCAAAGATAGTTTAGAGAGGCACAAGATTGGCTAGATGATCAGTACATAGCCATTTTCACACAGAATATGAGCCAGAGCTTTTGGGGCCATTATATACCTTCCCACAAGGAAGTTTAGAGTTTCATGTAGCTGGTGGCCAGGCCATGGCCATATGACTAGGGATAGGCAGATCCAAGGACCATGCAGGCATACAAAGATTGGTTTTTGTTGTCGCTTAGACTTACAATTCCAGTGACACCATCTACTCGATGTAGAGCCAGAGGCATGGGAAAAGGACTGTGTTGAGGGGACAGAGATGGGGGTCAAGGAGGTGGAGGACCACCACTAGATCAACCAAATCAGGGCAAGGGGCCATAGGGTTAGCCACACCAGGACATCTCAAGATAGGATCGAATAGGGGTAGTAGGACTAGGATTAGGGATGACAGGATAGGGTCCCAACACCACCCAGAGATAGGGATTAGGACCAGCCAGCCATGCAGCCACCTCTCCAGCCAAACCCTAGAGATGGCCAAATTTTGTAGTTACAGGCCCAAGTGAAGGCATTGATAGCTGAGAGAGATTAGTTGCAGGTAGAGCAGGACTAGGTGGTCCAATAGAGATAGGCTACAGAGCTGCAGGTAATAGCTGAGATGGGCAGAAAACAACAAATTGAGAGTATGTGTGCATCTTCCTTCTAGAGAACTATATTGCTTCGTTCATACAAGGGAGGCCATCCAGGAGGTCGAGTATTATAGGTTGTATTATTACCAGGCCATGCCGAGGGAAACTCAAGTACTAGATTTTTCACAGAGGATAGGCCATAGACTTGCAAAGGATCACAGGGAGAGAGCAAGTGACAAGGGCAGTAGCCAACAAGGCTAGCCTTCATTTTGATCTTGAGATAAGATTCTTTTTGTGCCCGATGGGATCATTTTTTGATAGCCCCAGTGGGTCCTTGTACTTATGTATTTGATACTTGATCCGATTCTTTTGTAACATGACAGTATAGTTATTTCCAATGATATATGAGATGATGATTTTGTGATATGCTATGTCCTATCTTATTTATGCATTATGGATGGCTCTCATTTCTACATGCTATGCAATGATTCTATCTTACGATGCTATGATGTTTATGTGATGAATATGCTATGTGATGATGTATGGATGCATTTCATTTTCAATATTTTTTCTAATGTACTATTCATGATGTGTGCAAAATCTTATGATGTGCAAATGCTTAGACTAACAAATCTATAATGTTATGCTATGATGGATGATCAGATGTGTGTAATTTTCTCATGTATGTTATGATGATGATGTGATGATATACTATGATGAAACGATATATATATGTGTTATGATATGATGGTTATGATATGAAAATGGATGCTTTTAATATATAATGTATGATGTGTATGTGATAGCGTAATGGATACTTATATGTGTTATGGGATGATTATGCAATGTTATGATAGAATGAATGTGAATGATGCTATGATGATGCAAATTTTTATAATGCTATGGGATGCTTTCTTTTTGTGTTTCTATAATGGATGCATATGGATGATTTATGAGATACGTAGAATAACCAATCTATATTATACATGGACAGAAATGCAATGCATGTGTAATGGTTAATGCTTTCTATGTGATATGATATGTAGTTTGCAATATGCTAATGGTTTCTTGGATGCAGGATAAATGAAATGATTGTAATGATTTAATTAACTATCATGGTACCATGTTAGCGTGAAAAGCAAGAGACAAAAGAAAACAAGAGATTCCAATGATACACAGGCTGATGATAATGATAATGATTACTTGCCAAGGAGTTGGGATTTTCAAAGGGCCAATTACCTTATGTTTGATTACACACATAAGTACGATGCATCAAGGTATAAAGAACTAGGATGGCGTTGTACCTAGTGTGATGGACTTTGACTTGACAATCAAAAAGGATTATTCTTGTTCACACCTGGCACACATAACCTTATTTAAAATGTAGTTCAGATATTCCAAACATCTCAAACCAAAACATAGAAAAGCAAGCCTTCTTATGTGGTCAACAAGATACTTAAAAAATCCTCCCTACACCCAAACAAAGCACGCATGACCAAGGTTATATTACAAAAACATCCCACAAGCACAAAATATAAGATATAATGATCGTTGCCCCATTCCTATCTCTCTAAATAATTTTTTTCGAACATCATCGAGAGGTCCTTGGAATGAGCGCAATAAGATAAATCAAAAGACAAAGATAAAGTAAACAAACAAGCTAATGTTCTTCAATACTGCTAACCAGGACTAAACTACGGTGTTGCCCGATGTTGATGTCAATTGTAGGAAGGATGCATCCTAGGACACGATGATATCAAATGATTTTGATATGGGATTGATTGGATGATAGGCTATTGACACAAAGAGTTGACCAACTTGTTTACTTACTGACCTAGACTTTAGACTTTGACGTTTTGAGTTTTCACTTTTGATCGCCTAGACTTGTTTCCAATTGTTTCACCAAAGGTTAAATATGACGATGAATCATTATTAATGATTTTTATTTTGAGTGAAATCGAGATGGGAATGGATGGATTTTTTTCAAATATTTGGATGTTTTTGATGTTTTTTTTTTGAAATGTTTTGAGACTATTTTTGGTATTTTTGAGATTTTACAAATGTTTTGGGATTTTCCAAAATTTTGACCAAGAGACTAACCTAAATACCTACCCTACGGGCCTTGGGGGTTGATCAACAAATTAGCCTTGCCGACATTATACACACAGAGACCACGTAGTTCGACTGACATAGACTCAATTATTTGATGAGATATGAACAAATGGATTGACAGTTTATTATGACAGACTCCTAAAGGATTGACCTAAGTGTCTCGGGAGATGATCAAAGATCAAACTTGCCTACGTTCAAGGCTCGAGAGACCCGTAGTTTGACAAGACAACTCTTTTTTGAATTTTTTGAATTTTTGACCTATTTTTGGATTTTGATATGTTTTTGGATTTTCTTGGTTTTTTGAATGTTTTTGAATTTTTTGATGTTTTTTGGATTTTCTAATTTAGGGAATTCAATAATATACACAAATTTGATCTGATGAGAACATGCCCCCATCGTGATACAATAGACTACTCTGATAAAAGTAGGACAAACTAACCTTGAGAATGGGCCGAGTAGTACTAGGAGGGATCATGACACAAACACAAGACCAAGCTATGATGTAGATGTGATGGATGATGAATGGTGATATGGAATGCGATGGATGATGGAAGCATGATGGATGGATGATGCAGAACAAGTTGTGAATATCCTAGTGGATGTAAACTGCTTATTTACACAAGGCGCCTGTTTGCCAAGTTTTCACCAAGATACTTGCCCAAAGCGCCACCAAAGTGGTTTTCACTAGAGGGCGATTTTTTAATCCTTTTCCTAATTTTTTTAGATTTTTTATTTTTTAGATTTTTTTGTTGTCACCAAGATGCCTATTTGCCAAGTTTTCATCAGGGTGACCATTTTTTTAGGACATTTTCTATTTTTTTGTATTTTTGGTTCTATACCTTGAAAGATTTAGGCATAAAACTTTTTGAGATGGGAGTTGTTGATGGGTTCTTATAAAGGCTCACTTTTGGGTGTTGATAACTAATATGCCCCTAACTTGTAACTTGCTATGATGAAAAATGGGCCCAACCAGTTGGGTTCAAATTTTCCTTTGCCATTTGGATTTGGAATGTTCTTTTGATTCTCCTTTAGGACAAGTTCTCTGACCTAAAATGTTCTGATCTTGGTATTTTTGTTATAGCTCTTCTTGAGTCAGTTCTGATAGACCTGTAAATGGTTTAAGGCATCCATACACTGCTCATCCAACAACTCCAGCTCATTCAGTCTTGATACTCGATATTCTTCATCTGTGATGAGATATTATAGTGATATTCTCAGTGACGGAAGCTCGATCTTGATGGGTAATATGGCTTCTGATCCGTAGACCAGGGAGAATGGGTTGCACTTGTGGGTGTGCAGATGCTAGTTCGATAGGCCCGTAGGGCGAGATTAAATTATAGATGCCAGTCACGACCTACATCATTGACCGTCTTTTTGAAGATTTAAAAAATGGTTTTATTGGTAGCTTGTGCTTGGCCATTGCCTTGGGGATAATACAAAGTGGAAAAGAGATGTTGGATTTTGAATTTTTTGCATAGGTCATGGACATCCTAATTTTTGAATGGTGTCCCATTATCTGAGATAATAGCTTAGGGAACATCATATCAACATATTAAGTAGTTCAAGATAAGTTTTGATATCTTCTTTCCAGTGATGTATTCCATGGGTATGGCTTCCACCCACTTGGTGAAGTACTCAGTGGTGGTTATGATAAACTTATGGCCACTGGATGAGGTGGGGGTTATTTTTTCGATGAGATTGAGCCCCCACTACGAAAAGGGCCACGATGTGATGAAGGGATGAAGCTCCTGAGCTGGAGCATGGATTAGATCTCCATGTTGTTGACATTGCAAGAATTTTCCTGACATAATCATGTGCCTCTCTTTCCATTGTAGGCCAATAATACCTTGTCCTCAACAATTTCTTGGTCAAGGTCATTCTACTCAAGTGCAAACCAAAAATACTGTTATGTACCTCAATTAAGGTGGTCAATGCCTCCTCAACATTTAAAAAACATAATAAGGTTCCTTTTATGCTCCTACGATAAAGGGTATTTCCTAAGATGACAAACCAGGATGCTTTCTTGACAAAGGTACTTTCTAGGCTTGAGGGTAAGTCAATAGGTAGGACCCCTATTCGTAAGTAGGTATAAATGTCATGGTACCAGGGATTATCGAGACCAATGATTTCCCACACAAATTTTGACTCCAGTACCTCGAATGCGGGCATGAGAAGCTACTCTACCAAGAATTTGTGTTTCGGGACATTGCAAGGGATATCCAATAGGGATCCAATTGTTGCCATGGCATCTGCTACTCTGTTGTTTGCTCTAGGAATTTTCCCAAATGTGATATCAATGAATGATTCTTTGAGGCTTTCTACCAATTTTTTTTATGGAGTCAACTTATCATCCTTTGTTTGGTACTCATCATTCACTTGATTGATTATCAGCTAGGAGTCTCCATATACTCTGAGGGCCATGATGTGCCACTGCACTGCTATTATGACCTATGGTTAAAGCCTCATATTCTAAAATGTTGTTAGTGTAGGGGAATTCCATTTGGGAGGATCTAGGTATAAATTCCCCATGTGGGGTGATCAAGAAGACACCAACTCCTGATCCATGTTGTGTGTAGGAACCATCAAAGTAGAGTTTCTAGTGGTCAACTATGTTGAGATTGAAGATGTATTCATCTGGAAATTTTGATATGAGTAGATTCTCTGAATACATGGGTGCTTCTACAAGCTAATCTGCTATCACCTGGCCTTTGATTTCTTTTTGTTCCACATAATCGATGTCATATTCAAATAGAATCATGACCCACTTGGACATCCTTCCTATGAGCATTTCTTTTAATAGTAGATACTTGAGGGGGTTGATTTTGGCGATGAGTTTGATTTTGTGTGCCAACCTGTAGTGTCTGAATTTTTGTGAAGCAAATACTATTGCTATATAGGATTTTTTGATGAATGAGTAGTTCAAGTCATGCCCAACCATTATGCGGCTGATGTAATAAATGGTCCTCTTTGTCCCATTTTCATCATGCTAAGCTAGGAGAGCACTAAGGGCTGTTGTTGTTGCTAATACGTAGAGGATGAGAGGATTTCTTGGGATTGGTGGCATGAGGACCAGAGGTGTGAGTAGATATTCTTTGATTTTGTTGAAGGATTCCTCACACTTTTCATCCCACTTGTATGCTACTCCCTTGTGGAGTAGGTGAGAATAAGGGATTTGCTTGTCTGCCAATTGTGCTATGAATCTATGGATAGACTGAAGAGTACCTTGGAGGCCTCTCAATTGTTTCAATGTTTTGTGTGCCTCCATCTTGAGGATTTCTTTTACCTTGGCAGGATCTATTTCAATTTTCCCATCATTGACACTATGTATCCCAACAAATTTCTTTACTATACACCAAAGACACACTTCTTTGGATTTAAACAGACCTTGTATTCCTCCAGCATGTCAAAAATAGCACTCAAAGTTGTTATATGATCTCTCATCTTTTTGGATTTTGCTAGTACATCATGACCCTTTGATAGGTGGCCCCAACATTCTCTAAGCCGAATGGCATCATGTTCCAGTTGTAGGTCCCCCATGGACAAGTGAAGGTCATTTTATGTTGGTCTTCTTTGACAATCATTATTTGGTTGTACCCAGAGAACCCATCCAGTAGAAAAATAATTTCATGTCCCACAATCATTTCTATAATCATATCAATGTTAGGGAGCGAGAATTCATCTTTTGGACATGCTTTGTTCAGGTCTCTGAAATCTATGTAGATTCAAATGCCCCCATCGGGCTTTGAAATAGGAACCAGATTTGATACCCACTTGGGGTAGTCAATTGGTCGTATGAACCCTACATCAAGTAGCTTCTTCAATTCCATCTTAACTAACAATGCTATCTGGGGATGCATTTTTCTGAGTTTCTATCTGACAGGTATTGCTTCAAGGTAGACTGCTAGATGGTAGACCACTATCTCTGGGTCAAGTCCAGGCATGTCGGTATAGCTCCGTGCAAAGTTAAATTTCCACTCTCTCAAAAAGGTGGCTAGGAATTCCTATTCTTCTGACAACAATGATTCAACATAGAATGTGATGTGTGGGGTTTCTTCTATTCCCAAGTTGACTGGGTTGTATTTTTCAGCTAGAACCATTGATTTTTCCTGATGTAGAGCTCTGAGAGGAAGATTTAATCCCCCATCCTTGGGCACCTCAGATAGGTTTTTTCCATCGGATGTGTCCTTTCTATTTACTATTTTTGGGTCAGAGAGTGCCACAGTTTGGTTTTCACTTAGGGACCTAGAGATTATTCTCAATTTTTCGCTTTTGCGACTAAGGGATTCAATCATTTCCCGATAGTATGCATGTGCATCCACTCAATGATAAATCTTGCTTTATGATCCCCACACAAAATTTTATCTTGTAGTCCCATGAATTTTGAGAGTGCTTCGTCATTTTCTAATGTGTCCAGAATTGGTGGTCCTCATTGGTCGTGATCGATGAGTTGGGGGTAGACTAGCTTTATCTCATGGGATTGGTTCTCAGACTCATAGGATAGGGTTTCAATCATAAAGAGGTTAGAGTCTTCAAATAGTGTGGGTATACCTCTCTTGGGTTCGTCATCCTCACTACTACACACCTTAGTGATGTCAAAGGTAAAATTTTCTGAGGGCAGACTAGTAAATACATGCAATTGAGGGGCAGCTACCATTTGCTGAGGATTTTTGACCTTCTTAACTGGGGGACTTCAGAAATGTATGGTTATACTCGGAGGGGTACATTCGAGGCCAAGATTTTTAATTCACGTCTAAGGAATGATGGGTATTAGAAGCCCGTTATTGTTTTGTCCCAACTTTCTATTTCTATCATAGCCCATGGCAAGCATCATTTGCAAGCCTTTGTTGTTGTCATCCATATGTAGGTCGGATTCCGGTCTATTTTCTTAGTATAGTAGATGGGATGGGTCCTCTTGTATTATTTCTCACCTGAGATCTCCCCAACTTTTGAAGCTAGAAGATCCTGCAGTGAATGTTTGGGATGAAGAAGCGTCATTTGATTGTGGTCATCCTCGTGACCTAGGAAATTGTGGTAACTCTCCTACCACAAAATCATTCTTTGGAATTGTATAGTGCCCACACCCATTGTCCTAAATTATGACCTTGATATCAAAGATGGCGGGGGTGGTGGGGGTGGTGGGTGTCTTTGTCACAGAAGTGGAGGCGAGAGTAGCTGGGTCAATATATGGTGTTGATGGGCCTTCATCATTCTTTGGAACTTAAGGGATTTTGTAATATTTTGCCTCTAGGATTTTGCAATAAGAGAATGGTTTGAGATCCCCATGGACAGTGACCTCTTGGCCTTCATATGTGAATTTGATACATTGATGGAAGGTTGATGCCACTACTTGCATTGCATGGATCCACAGATGTCCCAGGAGAAAGTTATAAGGAAGATCAAGGTCAAGGACTTGAAAGGTGGTTTCCATAATTGTTGGCCCTACTTGGATAGGGAGTTGGATTGTGCCCTGAGACACTCTTTCTTGATCATCGTAGGCCTTGATTGTGAGGCATTTTCCTTTTTCAATGGAGTCCTCTAAGATTTTCAAATTCTTTATGAGCTTGAGGGAACAAATGTTTAAATATGCACCTTCATCCACCAAGACCCTCTTGAATTTGTTCTTATGCACTAGGACCTCTAGATGGAGTCCACGGTTGTGAGATGGTTGAGCGAGAAAGTCTTGATCGAAGAATGTAAGGAGATTTGGGGTAATGATGTTTCTGACCATAGCTTGGAATTTTTCCGCATCAAGATCTGCAGGGATGGTGAATGAAGCCAATGCTTCCTCAAGGATTTTTCGGTGGGCGGATGAAATTTTTAGCAACTCCATGATGGAGATTTGTGTTGGGGTTATTTTTAGCTATTCAAAGACATTATAGCCATTGGGAATAGATCTTGGGTTGGAAGTGGGTGCTCTGTTTGGCTGAGATGACCCTGTGATGGTGATTTTCCGGCCTCTTGTGGTGACTCCACAATCAGCATTGGATCCTTTAATGGTGATAGTAGCACAATATTCATCCAGGGATGTGATGACATGGTCATATACATGATTCACACTTTTAAAGGTACCCTTTCCCTTATCATTTTTATTGTTCCCTTTATGATTGGGCATCAGATTCGTGTAGATTTTGAGGCTTTTATTTCCCACTGGTTGCTCTACATTTATGATTTTTTGATCAATGAGGTCTTGGATGAGATTTTTCAACCTCGTGCAACTGGCAGTTGTGTGTCCCTTGATCTTATGGAAATCACAGAGGTGATTTCCATTGTACCACAGTGGTTTGACCAAGGGTTCTTGATAATTTTCATAAGTGGGGATTGTGATGAGTTTTTCTGCCACTGGCTTCTTCATAATGGATTCAATCGATTCCCCAAGGGTTGTGTACTTCCACTTGGGGGAGTGTTTGTTTCACTGGGGTGTTCGTCTTTGACCATTCACATTGTTGATCACTTGATTAGTTGGTTGTTGTGTTGTTAAGTTAGCTTGATGATTGTTTTGATGGTGGTTTTGGGGTTGTTGTTGGGGTGCGAGTGTGTTTTTCCAAGGGGCATTGATGACAACTTTGACGTCGACAACACCATCATTGGTAATGTTTTTGTTCTTTTCCCATGTGTAAGGTTTTTCATTATAACTGGTGGATGGGCAATTTTTTTGTTGTTCAGGATATGTGAGTGACCCTCCTTGTGCAATAAGGGCTCATTCAATGTTAAGCACTTTGGAGATCAATTGGTCATATGTGGTGATATCTTGCAATTTGAGATGGAATGCCAAGGATCCTTCAAGATTTGAAATGATAGTGCAAACTTATTGTTCTTCAGGCATGGCCCATTTGCTCTGATTGGCCTTGGATCACCATCATTGTAAAAAGGAAGCAAATGATTCATTCTTACCTTGTTTCAGAGCTGATAGTTCCTCTAGACTGACATCCATACTGATATTGAATGCACAATTTTTGATGAATGCATCTACTATCTCTTGGAAATTTTTAATGCCTGGAGGAAGGTGAGAGACTCATTCCATGGCTTAGCCAACCAAACTTCTAGGAAATAGCTGCATTAGATATGTATCATCATACGCGACTTCCATGCGATGAAATTGGAATTCCCTGATGTGATCTTCAGGGTTTCCCGTCCCACAGTATTTATCAAATTTGGGGATCTCAAATCCCTTCGGGAATGGTTCCATTGCAAGAATCTGTCAAATGGGTAAGGACACAAGTTGCTAGGTGTTTTCATGGTTTTCCCTGATTGAAGATCAAGCACTTGTTGTGAGAGCGACCTGATTTGTGTTGTTACATCGTTTTGCAGATCAAGGGGTGGAGTGAAAGTGTTTTGTGATAGTTCAATTGTTGGTGGGATGGGCGGGTTGGTTGGTGTGTTCATGGATGGTGTTTGCACATTTTTTTGTGCCAAGTATGCTTGTAGTTGCTATTGTACTAACAACGCCTGTTGTTGGTCCTGTTGTTGTTGCACTAATAGTGCTTGTTGTTGAGCTTGTTGTTGTGCTGCTAATCAGGCTACTTCTTTCCATTCTTGGTATTGCTTCAGAGCTTGCTGATATGCTTGTTGTTGGGCTACTTGTGTTTGTGTGAGATATTGTGCTTGTGCTTGTGCTTGCTGAGCTTGGTATTGGGCTTGTTCCTGAGGTTGAGCTTGTGCTTGTGCCTGAGCTTGAGCTTGTGCTTGTGTCTGAGCTTGGGCTTGTGCTTGTTGGGAATCTTTTGCAATCTGTGCAACTTGTGTGGCTTGTTGTTGTTTTTGTTGCAATAAGGCTTAGGCTTGTGTAGCCTAATGTGCTTGTTGCACTTGTAGTGCAACTAGTCAGCTTGAGCAGCTTGCTGAGTAGCTAGTTGTGCAGGTTGTTGGTTTTGGATTTGTTGGAGTGCCTTCTAATAAGTAGCTTGTTAAGTAGCTTACAACACAATATTGTATTGGTTTGATGTTTTTGGATTGGTTGGTGGTGGTGGTGGAGGTGGGTTCAAAATGGTGCTTGTTGTGGTGATGAGAGGCACCGTCGTATTGATGATTAGGATTTGGGAGGTGGATGGTGTGATTGATATGCTTGATCCTTGAGAGACCATGTTTTGAGATATTTGGGGGATGGTTGATGTTGTGATGGTGGTGGCTTGCATTATCGGGATGGTTTCCATTTGTTGTTGCGATGTTGATGGCAAGATGGGAGGATTTGGTATGATAGTTTTATTGATGATCAGGGGGTTCATTTGATTTTGTTGATTGATGCTTGGTAAAGGGGGAAGCGTTAAATTGAGAGGTGATGTGGATATTGATGGCAATGGTGGAAGTGGTGGAAAAGTGAGTGGCATATTTCCTTGAGGAAGTGATGAAGATGTAGGGTCAAAGATACCCCCTAGTCCAAATAAGTCACCTTCTCCTTGCGAGGTTATAGGGGGAGAGGTTTGAGGTGTTGCGCGAAATGATGATGATGGGTCATTAGGATCATGAAAGGTGAGGGGGACATATGGATGTGATAGATTTTTGGGTATAAATTTCCCCAAGATGGTGTTTGTATCCAAATCTTAATTGTTTACAAGGGGGTGTGTTTACATAGTGCATTGAGAAATGCACTTCCCTTGTTAACAATGGGTTGAGTTGGAGCAATAGATGATGTAATTTGGGGGATGGGTTGAGTGATGCTTTGGAATGGAGGTGTAGATGGAATTGGGGGCATGGATGAAATTGGAGGTATGACCCCAAAAGATGGTTACACAATGGTACTCACATCAAAATTGGAAGGGAGTTTAGCCCCTTGTTTTGTTAATTCAAGCATGTATAGTGAGGGATTGAGTCTCATCATGATGTTGATAATTCTATGATTCTCGAGATTTTGGACCATTTCGACAAACTCATCTTATGTCATTCTGAAGGAATTATTGGTGATATCCTCTACTTGACATTCCTTCTGAGGATTTTGTGATGATGAAGGAAAGTTAGTTAGAGGATTGCTTGATCCAACGGGATTCATCTCAAATTTTTTTTGGCTTAGGTCACTTGAAGTGGATGTTTCTTTGTTGGCTTCCATTTTCCTCTTGTGTTGAGATCTAGTTTGAACCATAAAAAATGAGGTTCAAAAGAGAATATCTAGGATGATTTAGGATCAAAGGTGAAATGACTAAGTGTTGAAAGATGAATGATATGGATGATTGAAATCTTAGAAGATCTTGAGGGTATGCTAGACTTTTGGGATTTTTTTTTTTGGATTCTTGGTTTTGTTTTGGATTTTGATTTTGGATTCTTGGATTTTTTGGATTTTGATTGACCTTGATTTGATTTTGGATAATGAAAAAATGGATCCCAAGATGTTGGATGTTATCTATGGGATATAATTTTTCACAAGATGATAATTTTACTAAGTGTAGGGAGTAGGATGCATCTACCCACACCTAACCAAACAAGATGTTAATTCAACTAAGCATATGGAGAAGGATGAATCTACATATACCTAGCTAAACAAAATGATTTGATGATAATTTAACTAAGCATATGAAGAAGGATGCATCTACATATACTTAGCTAAACAAGATGATTTTGATGTTTGATTCAAAGACTTTGATTTGTTTCAAGGATTTTTTATTTTCCAAAAAGTCTAGCATGAAGGATGATTTCAAGATTTTCAAGAGTTGTTGGTGAGATGATTTTGGTTTGATGTTTGAAAGATGGATGAATTTTTTTATTTTTTTCCTATGTGTACCTAGAAATACTCTTGCTTACAAGACCTCGATTTTGAAGAACATGCTTTAATCTAAACAAGGTGTTCAAATTCCTAAAAAATATTTGGATTTTGACAATAATAGAATGCGTAGAATCCGTGATTGTTTCTTGAAGCTCTTCTTTAAAAGTTGAAAAGTAATCTTCATCTAAATTCATAGAGCGTTGAGAGACGCTTTTGATGTTCTTTTGGATTTAGATCTTTTCACTTTGGTTTTTGGATTTTGATCTTGCGTGAAATCATTTGAGACACATGTGTGAGTTTCAATTGCTCTTAGCTTTGCTTAGTGACTTCTTTTTACCACAAACAATTCTTGATTAGCTTTTGAAACTAGATGTCCAATGTCTTAACTTCTTCTCATCCCACAAAATACATGATGTGGAACTTTGATGAAATCAAGGAAAAAGTTACCTATTGTTGACTTTAGCAAGAAAATTGAGATATAAATCCAAGTGTTTAGAAACCTCTAAGGATAGAATCCCAAGGGCAAGAAATAACACATGAATTTTTTCAATGGTATTTGCTTCCTAAAGGTTTTGACATTTGATGATAATGTTGAATGTTTGTTTCCAAATGTTTATGAACAAGCAAAGTGTTTTTTTTCCAAGAAAATGCACAATCCTACATGGATATGAAATACTGTATTTGTTGAATCCCCACTTGGAAAAGTCTAGCTATGCTTATTTTTAGCAAATGGTTAGATGATTGACCCCACTAGCTCCCCTCCACAACACTCACTTAGAAAAGTCAGCCAAGCATCAACACCCATGAAACTCCCATGGCATACTTTCCATTTCTACTAAAAACTGTAAAAGTGTGGGGAGGCTTCAGAACAACCATTCTTGCACCAACAAATAGATTAAGGATTTTTTCCTTTTCTAAACAAGGGTTTTAATTCAGAATTTATGTTCACAAGGGATCGCCCATTTGGCGAGAGACCATTGTTTCCCTTCTCGTCAGGATGACCATCGTGATATTGGCCTTTGTTCCACTATCCACACTTATATACCAGTTGGAAGTCGCTTGTCCTTAGCATGTTTCTGGTTGGGTCATTCCCTTGGGTGATTACTTTTTCCCACAAGGTAGGCCCTCTAAGATAAATAAAATCAAGCAAGCAATACCCGTAACTCAATCAATCTTTGTTTCAGCACAAAGAGAGAGAATGTATGCAATACACTCCACTCACACTCGCAAGTTTTGTTCAATTTTAATCCCAAAATGAAATGTGGAGGAAATTACTTTACCCAACTTAAGATCACAAAAAGGCCTTTTGATTCTCAAGACCATCATGAGGCGCGAGAGAAGTGCATACGTCCTTTCGATGGTATTACTTTGAGTAAGTAATTACAAAAGAAAGAATCAATTGTTCATTTTAAACCCACAAAGCAATGATTTGATTCTTTTTAGAACACCGAAATGAAATATGGATATTGCCTTGTTCAATTGTTAATCCTCAAACCAAATCTAGTGAGTTTTTCCTAAAGTTCTTTTTAAGCCGTTTGTAGCAAAAAATTGAAATGTTCTTTTTAGAGCCCAAAATAAATTTAGTAGGTGCTAAGCACATGAAAGATAACAAATTTTTAAGAGAAATTGTGAATTCTCTAAGAGTGCTAAGCAAACAATAAAGTGTTCAAAAAAACTTGGTATCATAATAGAGTGAGGTCATCATGCCTCTTTCAATCTTGTCTTTCTCCTTCACTTTGATTAGACCAACCTACAAAAAAAATAGTTATAACTGCAAAACATAGGTCAAGAAAGCAAGTAATAACCCAGATGATCAGAATTAAAAAAGCACATGTAATAAAAAATTGAGATTTCACTTTTTACTTCCCTTCAGTGGTGGAGTCTGCACAGGCGGTGCAATTTGAGGAACCTAGTGGTGTTGTATGGCACTGCTAATTATGCACACGTCGCTTTGTAGCACAACAGAGTGTGATTGCGTCAGCCTTTTACACAGTAGTGTAGTTTGAAATTTGATAATTCCAGCATGTGAGAATGGAACGAGTGGTGTAGTTTAGAAATTTGAATTTTGGGCAGGAGAGACCAAGCATTGCAGTTTGTAGTTTGAAGCAATGCTATATGGTGACATTGGTGTGGTAGCGGTTCTCTATGGTGATGCTGGTATGTTAGCAGTGCATTTCCTTGTAGACACACAAAAATAGAAAAAAACACGAAATTTTTAATACAAACATGATCTAAACATGAGATTGGCCCTCTTTATAGTCCCAAAATGTAGAACTAAAATCCTAGTACCTGCAAAACACAACAAACAAACACATTAGAAGATTCAAATGCAATCCAAGATCAAATTTCCCCATAAAATCCATTAGCAATGCTCAAAATAGGAATAAAAGCAAGAACACAATAAAAAAGCAAGGAGATAGATCAAATCCTATTAAAAACATGCAAACTCTTGATCTTATGGGGCAGTTGGTGCCAATTTGATGTGGAAATTGGCCCTTTCCCAACTCCTATGCAAACTTTTGATGATTTGGTGATGATTGATCCACTTCGGGATTGCTTCAAATGAACTCCATGGAGAAAACCTGCAATAACCTAACTATGCCTTGATGAAATTGATGAAAATGCTAATGCTTGAAGATGAAAATGAGTATAGTAAGTTTTCTCAAATTGTGGATGATCAAATTAGGAGAGAAACCTCTTATTTATAGAAAGACAAGATGGAGAAATGCCCAAAATGAAGCAATGTGGGACTAACTTTCAACCAATGGAAAGATGCCACTTGTCAAGAGATGAATGGATGAAGGATGTGCACATTTTGATGAAAGTGCCCATAAATGCAATTAGGTGGAATTTGAAAATAGTGAAATGACATGCAAGAGGGAAAAAGGAATGACTTAAATGACACTTGGCTCAATGCAAAAGGACATGTAAGAAGGAATGAATGTCTTGTTGGAAGGACAAAGTCCACTTGGAGGGATTTTCAAATTTGGAAGAATATTCTCTAAATATGCCAAGTTGAGAGAAAATAGAGATTTAATAAATGAATTAAATGTATTTTCATGTGCAAGTGGCAAAAGCTAGAGGATGGGACATGGATTAGAATTAAATTAATCAAGAGTTAATTAATTTAATGAAGGATTAGATGATGTGACTAATTGATTTAGATTTGTGGGTTGATTTAAATCAAAAGATGAGAAGAATATGATTTAGAGACTAATTAAATAAAGATTTTTGATTTATTTAATTAAAGGGGATGAATGTTAGATTAAATCAAATAAGGTTTAATTTATTTAATTTAATAAGATGACTTTAGAGATTTAATTAAATAAAATGAATTATTTAATTAAATAGAGATAATTAGATCAGATTGATTGATTTAATTAACAAGAGAGAATGACTTAATCAGATAAATGATTATTTATTTAATTAAGGGATGAAGAGTGCTGACAAGCTAAGAAGGTAATTCAGGATGAAATGGTGTTAGTTAAATCAAGATCAAGTATGTCTGTACATTTTCCATGTCTACACCCACAGGGCAAGATTAAGTTGTAGGTGTCAATCATGACTAGCGTCATTGACCATCTTCTTTATGATTCTTAGGATGGTTTTATTTGTAGCCTCAGCTTGGCCATTTCCTTGTGGGTAATATGGAGTGGAAAAATGATGTTGGGTGTGGAATTATTGACACAAATTATAGACTTCTTGGTTTTTGAAAGGTCGCCCATTGCTTATAATGATAAAAGCGAGAATACCAAAGCGACAGATGATGTAGTGGAGTATGAATTTAGAAGTTTTTTTCCTAGTAACATAGGTCATAGGTATGGCTTCAACCCATTTGGTAAAATAGCCAGTGGCAGTGATTATAAACTTATGACCATTTGAGGATGTAGGGTGTATCTTGCCAACAAGCTCTAGCCCCCATTGTGAGAAAGGCCATGTAGTAATGAGGGGCTGAAATTCTTTTGATGTTGCATGAATCAAGTCACCATGTTGTTGACAAGGTTTGCATGTTCTCACCAAGTTGGTAGCATCTTCTTCCATTGTGGACCAATAATATCTTGTGCATAGCAACTTTTTAGCTAACATTGGTCCACTAGAATGGGCCCCACAAATACCTTGATGTACCTCATTTAGGGAAGTTTGAGCTTCTTCTGAGTCCAAATATCTTAGGAGGGTGCCATTGAAGGAGCAATGGTAAAGGATGTCTCCAGGAATGGTGAAGTGGGATGTTTTTCATATGAAGGACTGGTGTTGTGAGGTTGAGAGGTTGGGTGGGATGGTTTTATTGTGTAGGTACTTGTATATGTCCAGTACCATGGTGAATCAGGACCAACAATGTCACAAACCATTTTAGATTCAGGAACATAATACACAGGGATCACAAGTTGTTCTATGAGGAATTCATATTGTTGGCTATTTTGGGGGACATCAACGAGAGAACCAATGGTAGCCATAGCATCAACTTCTTTTTTATTCACCCTTGGAATTTGATCAAACTAGATTTGCATGAAAAATTCATTGAAGCTATCCACGATGTCCTTGTAGGGAAAGAGTTTGTCATCCTTTTTCTAATATTCATTGTTTACTTGTTTCATGACTAATTGCGAGTCACCATATACCTATAATTTTTCAATCTTCCATTGGATGGCAAGCTTGAGTCCTATTATTAATGCCTCATATTCTGCTATATTTTTCATGCAAGGGAAAGCAATTTGATATGACTTAGGGATGCAATCTCCTGAAGGTGTAACAAAAAGTATTCCTTTCCCCGAGCCATGTTGTGTGAAAGATCCATCGAAGTACAAATTCCACCATGTTCCTTCTATTGTAGTCAATATGTGCTCATTTGGGAATTCTAACAATGGGTGATTATCTTGTAAGGGAGCTTCAATGAGATGATAAAAAACTACCTATCCTTTAATATCTTTTATGTCTACATACTCGATGTCAAATTCACTAAGAATCATGATCCATTTAGCTACCTGACCTTGGATTGTTGCTTTTGAGAGTAGATATTTTAATGGATCCACTTTTGAGATGAGCTGAGTTTTATGATTGAGCATATAATGTCACAAATTCTTATCACAAAAACCACAACCAAACATGCTCTTTCTATTGATGTGTAGTTCAACTCACTACCTGCTAATGTTCAAGATATGTAGTATATGGTTCATTCTTTCCCCTTGTTATCATGTTGAGCTAACAATGCCCCCAGTGCCACTTGAGTAGCTAATATGTATAGGAGGAGCAGTTTGTATACTTGTGGAGGTACTAGGATAGGTGGCATTTAAAGATAGTATTTTAGTTGTTGAAATGCTTGTTGACAATTGTCATCCAATTTCTACATGATGTTTTTGTGGATTAGGTCAGAAAAGGGTTGACATTTATCAACCAACTCAACAATGAATCTTCTTAGTGCCTGTAACTTTCCTTGTAAACTTATGAGTTGTTTAATGTTCTTTGGTGGAGGCATTTCTTTGATTTCATTTATTTTTTTTGGATCTGCTTCAATTCCTTGATGAGAAACAATAAATCCTAATAGTTTTCTGGATGAGACTTCGAATACACATTTCTTGGGATTAAGCTGTAGTTGATATTTTTCCAGCCGATCAAAGATTTTTTCCAGTATTTCTATGTGTCCTTCCTTTGTTTTTTATTTTCCCAGTAGGTCATCCACATAGTCTTCCATACTATCATGCAACATGTCATGGAATATGATAGTCATTTCTCTTTGATATATAGCTCCCGCATTTTTAAGTCCAAAGGGCATGACTTGATAACAAAAGGTTCCCCATGGATTAATGAAGGTTGTTTTATGTTGGTCTTCTTTAGCAATGAAGATTTGGTTATAGCTTGAAAGATCTATCCATAAGGGATAGCATTTCATGTCTGACGGTAAGATCTACAATCATATCAATGTTGGGTAATGGAAAGTCATCTTTTGGACATGCTTTATTGAGGTCTTTGAAGTCTATACATATGCAAATTCCCCCAATAGGTTTTGCAACTGGTACAATGTTGGAAACACATTCAATATAATCAATGGGTTTGATAAATCCAACTTCCAAGAGTTTCTATAATTATGCTTTTACCAAGAGAGCTATTTATTGGTGCATTTTTCGCAACTTTTGCTTGATTGGTTTTGGATCTAGATATACTACCAAATGATGTACTACAAGAGATGGGTCTAATCTTGGCATGTCTTTGTATGTCCAAGCAAAGTCAATAGATCACCTTTTGAGGAATTATGTTAGTTTCTCATTAAATGTCTCTTCTAGTTCTTTGGCGATGTAGATAATTTTTGGTTGCTCATTTGTTCCCAAATTGATATCCATGATGTCCTCAATTACTATAGTAGATGTCTCATCATGATTGGGGATCGAATCATGTGCCCCATCATCCAATGTCTCAAAAAGGTTTTCATTGGAGGATGCATCTTTTATCTTTACTTTTTCATGATCCAAAAGTGCCTCATCAAGGTTTTCACTTAGGGATATTTCTTTTCTATTTTTGTCTTTTTTATTTTTTTGACTGAGGCACATGATTTTCTCTCCAAAGTAGGAATCTTTATGTAGTTTGATTTGATTGTTTTGTTTATGATCTCCTAATGGAAGGTGCTCTCAGAATCCCATGATTTCTATGATTGCTTCATCATTTTGAAATACATCCAAGGATGGAGGTTCTTGTTGGTCCCAATCAATTAATTCAAGGTATACGAGTGGGAGATATGCAGAAAATGAAATGATGAATATGTGATCAGTGTCAAAAATTTCAGTGATGGTGTGGAAGGATTCTTTGATGGCTTCCTCTTGAGGGTTCTTAGTAGTAGAATTCTTTCCACATTTATCATGAGAACACTAAGGTTTTATGGTTACCAAATTAGTGACCAAGAAGCCAAGTCCTTGATGATCTTTATATTCTCGAAGCTGAATAGGCTCCATGATTCCTTCTTCTTGTGCCTCCAATCCTTTTCCTTTATAGCCCCATTTTTTGCATAAATAATGTCTTTTAGGGTATCTATGGATCTCCAGGGTAGGAAGCTCATTTTCTTCTTTGTACAACCATGTTGATACATCCATTTCTAGGCCCAAATCCTCTTTGTCTAGTAATCCCCATTTATTGAAGTTTTTAAAAGTTTCTTTTGGTTTCAAGTTGATTGCTTGACCATAGGAGCATGGAGATGTAGGGAGATACCTTATGCAAAAGGAATTTTGAATCTTATATTCTACACATCCCAAGTTGGTTATCTTGACCTTGTCCTTAGATATGGTAGGTGGTGTAGATGATGGTTATAGTGCGGATGGATTAATGTAAGTGGATGATGTGGAGTCTTCCTCATTAATGGGACAATGGTGGTAGCTTTTATAGTTCCCTTCCAATGCCTTACAAATTTTAAGGGTTGTGGGTCAACGGGAATGGTGATTTCTTTTTCATTGTGAGAAAATTTCAGCATTGGTGATAGGTGGAAGGGACGGCTTGCATGGCATGTATCCAAGGTCTTCCCAAGAGAATGTTATATGGTAGGTCAAGGTCAAGTATGTGACATGTTGTGTCCATAATGGTTGGTCCCACTTGAACAGGTAGCTTGACAGTACCTTCTAATTCTCTTTCAACATCATCATATGCCTTGATAGTTATCTTTTTATGGGGCTCAATGACATCATCTAAATAGCCCAATTGTTTTATTTTTTTTAATGTACATAAATTTAGAACAAATCCACCACCTATTAGAACTCTTTTGATGCTATTCTTGTGGATAATGGCTTGAATGTGTAATGGATTATTATGAGGTGTTTTAGTATGTAGGTCTTTATTAGTGAATGAGAGTTGAGGCGGAGATAAGAGATTTCCAATTATAGCTTGGAATTGGTTGATGTTAATATTGCTTGGTACTCAAGATTCTTGGAGGGATTTTTTGAGTGCTTCCTTATGGGTGGGTGAGGTACGAAGAAGTTCTAGGATGGAAATTTGATATGGGGTTTTTCTAGGGTGTTTAATGATATTATATTTATTGGTATTGGATGGAGTGGATGATGAGGATGATGCTCCTTGTATCGTCACTCAACCACAGTGGGTGGTGACAATGCAGTTGGGTGCCTTTATGGTTATACTGCTACATTGTTCAATTTGGCCAATGATTGTGTCATGTGTGGATGGGTTGGAATTGTTGGTGTATGTATGTACGAAATATTATTATATGATGATTTCCCATCATTATGTTGTGGGAAGGGTTGTGTTTAAATTCCTAGTTTCTCATTGGGGTAGTTTTGATTTTGAATCTTAATTTCTCCCTTATCGATGAGATATTGAATGTAATTCTTTAATCTCATACATTTAATGGTCTTATGTCCTTTAATGCGGTAGTATTTGTATGTGTGAATTGTGGGAGTTATTAAATCAATAATAAAACAAAAAAAGTCAATGAGACGTATTACAATAAAGTTTTGAATAACAAAATTAACCAAGATAAAACAAAGACAATCTCTAAAAGCATTCCATTATTCTATATTCTCAAGGATTCATTAAATAATATTGGCTCTTAGATTTTGTGTGTCCCCTTCTAGCTTATATTTAAGTAAGTTGTGAGAGCTATAATTTAATAACTAAGTTACTACATGATATGATGTATGTATTTAAGGTGTATTTCAATGGATATGAAATGGACTTGGAATAATTTCAGGGCTTGGCCAGAGATTCAATATTATGATGATTATTTCAGTGAATTCCAGCATGTTTAATGATTAATGATTAAATATAAAGTTAAATTGACTTTATATTTAAATCACTTAAGTGATGGGTTTATAACACATCGAATGGGGCCAATTGAGTATTTTATTTTGGAGGAGAATTATTAAAAGCTTTCCCTAAGTTTAATTCAATTAAATGTTAATGATTTTATTTAATGTTATTTCATTAAAAAAATCGCAGCCTTGAAGAGGAATTTCGATTAGGGTTTTTGGAGGCATATATTTGCTTGAGAAATGAAGAATGAGGTATCCATTGTTATTGCTATCATTTTGAAAACAGATTTTTATGCTCTGAGAAGGGTTTCAGCCATTGCCATTGAAGAACGTAGTTTCTTCTGTGAGTCTCCATTTGAACTGGTGAAATATCCAGCGAATTTGGTATCCAGAGAGTTCCATACAGAGACTCTAATTTGTGCTTCAGCAGTTGTGAGGAAGATTCAGAAATTTATAGGGGTTTCATTGCAGATTATTTTCAGATTGCAAGGGATTATTTTCAAAGGTTTATTTGATGCTACAGTACCCGTGAATAGTGCATGAACAGTACCTGTGAACAGTGCGTGTACAGTACCCGTGAATAGTGCGCTACAGTACCCGTGAACAGTGCGCTACAGTACTTGGATCAGCAGTTTGGGCATTTATATCAATCAGGTTTCCTATTAGTTACAATTGTTTTTGTATAAGCATTCAAATAAAAGTAGTTTTCCATTGTAAGAATGAGTATTTGTTTGCATTCAATATAGTTGTCTATCATTGCAATATCTCTTCCTTATAATCAGTGTATTAGAAGTAGTTTGCTTTTATGTCAAAACCCTCAAAGCACAAAAAAATCAGAAAATACAAAAAAACAAAAAAAAAAACAAATTACAAACAATCAAGCACAGTTGCAGCTGATAGTGAGTTCAGTGATTGAACCGATTGGGGTTCTTACATTGGTATCAGAGCTAAATCCTGCCATCCTGAGGGTTTAGCAATCACATGCAGCCACCTGAGGCTGGCTCTCACAGATATTACACTCGCAGGCGAGCATTATTTGACAGGGAACTGGTTGTAGACAGGCAGTCGAACATCATGGGTGACAGGCAAGAAGGTAGCCCACCCAGAGGCAACAGGAATGAGGATCAGGAAACAAGTGAATTTTTCGGAGCAATGGTTGCAGGACAGCAGCACATGGCTCAGGCATTGCAGGCACTCACCACCATGGTTAAGCGCATGAACCCACAGGACATACAAAATCAGGAGCAAGGGGATAACAGGAGTGCAATGGGATCACCTAGAGCTCATAGGACTCATTCCAAGACAGCAGACAGGCCTACTCGTCCTACCTTCATTAGAGATGAGCCTGAGGTAGCACCTAGAGAAGAAGCACGAGAGGAGATGTTCGCAAATATTCTCATGGCTGCAAATGACGAATGGGAGTTATTAGCTCCACAAGTGCGTGAGAGGATGACATTTGAGAGGTTTGTTAATCAGAGGAGAGAGCATTACAGGGCAATGAGACAAGATAGGAGACCTCGTGGCCAGAATAATGAATTAAAGCGTGCTACAGGAAAGCTTTCCTTGACTACATTTGATGGTAGTAGCAGAATGACAACGCAAGCTTGGATTCACAAGCTAGATACCTTCTTAGCACTGAGACCTATGACAGAAGTGGAGGCAATAAAATATGCCACGCTACATTTAGAGGGAGCTGCACATGATTGGTGGTACCATGGGATGGTTACCCTTCAGAATAACCAGGTGTCTTCATATCAGGACTTCGTGGACAAGTTGGTAGAGAGGTTTGATAAGAAGGATCCAAAAGTCTACTTCAGGGAGTTGGCACAATTGAGACAGTCAAGCGGATTGGAGTATTTCATTAGTGACTTTCATTGGCTATCCGTTATGGTGCCAGATATCTCAGATAGGCGATTGGTTGTTTTGTTCACTGAGGGATTATCCAAACCACTAAAGGGTTGGGTAAAGGCCTTTGATCCATTCAATTTGCAAGAAGCAATTAAGAAGGCTAGAAGTATGGAACAAGCAGCCCCAATAAATAAATTTCAGTCAAAGGGTGCATCATCTAGCAAAGATAACAAACCATTCTTCAAGAAACCTGAGAGGAATGAAACAAAGGCTGAAAATAAAGATAAATCATTCGCTCCCTTGGATAGAGAGACATTGAATGATTTAAGGAAGAAAAAACTCTGTTTTTATTGCAAAGGACCCTATGACATGAACCATGACTGTCCTTTGAGACCAAAGGGGAAAGCAAACAGGGTTATGTGGGCTTACTATGAGGATTCCGATTCTGAAAATTCGGACCAGCAAACTGAAAATGAGGAATCCAGTGAACAAAAGGAAAGTTTAGATGATGAAAAGCTCAAGCAAATGTCTACCGATGAAGAGAAGGTTGAAGGTAGGCTTAAGGAGGCCCGTCTCACTAGTGTGCAGCAGGAGGGATCATTTAGAATGAGAGGAGTGTTGGCTGGACAGCGAGTTATTACATTGCTAGATACAGGGGCCACGCATAATTTCATTGATTCTAGGTTGGTTGAGAGACGTGGGATCCAGACTGAGCAGTTTGAGGGCTTGAGAGTGAGGGTAGCTGATGGCTACGTCCTCAAATGTGATAGAAAGATCACAGGTTTACCATTGAAAATAAATAACTTTGAATTCAAGGCTGAATTTTATGTGGTTAACATGGGTGACACAGATTTAGTACTGGGCATGACTTGGTTGCATGATATTGGAGAGTTCACTCTCAATTTGAGAGAAATGGTGATGAAATTTCAGATTGATGGTAAAACTCACATACTTAAGGCCATTCGAGACAGTGAGTTCAGGATGATGTCTTGCAGGCGCATGGAGAGTTTGTTGCGTCATGACCAGGTTGAGTGGGCAGCCGTTGCACGTTGATGCCATCACAGGGGCAGCAAGAAACAAAATACCATCCAGACATACAGGAGCTGAGAATTAAGCATTACAAGGTTTTCAGTGATATTCCACCAGGTAGACCTCCAGATAGAGGTATTGAGCACATCATTGAGTTAGAGGAGGGTGCTAAACCCATCATGATTACACCCTACAGGCATCTGAAAAGATTGAAGGATGAGATTGAGAAAACCATCAAGGAGCTACTTGCTATGGGGCATATTAGACCGAGTAAATCTCCTTTTGCTTCTTCTGTGGTTTTAGTGAAGAAGAAGGATGGTACTCTTAGGATGTGCATTGACTACAGGGTCCTGAACAGAAAGACAATTAAAAATAGGTACCCCATCCCACAGATTGATGAGTTGTTGGATGAACTACATGGAGCATGTTTCTTCTCCAAAATTGATTTGAGATCAGGCTATCATCAGATCAGAGTTAGAGAGCAAGATATAGAGAAGACAACATTCAGGTGTCATTGTGGCCATTTCGAGTTTGTAGTTATGCCATTTGGGCTAACTAATGCTCCAGCTACCTTTCAGTCCACGATGAACAGGGTCTTTCAGCCTCAGTTGAGGAAATTTGTATTGGTCTTCTTTGATGACATTCTTGTGTATAGTAGAACATGGGATGAGCACTTGCAACACTTGGATATAGTGTTGAGCATTCTGAGCAAGGAGTCCTTGTATGCAAAGGAGTCCAAATGTGATTTGGGATTATCTGAATTATTATATCTGGGTCACATTATCAGTGCACAGGGGGTATGCATGGATCCTGAAAAGATTCGTGCTATTGTTGAGTGGCCTACTCCAGTGAACCTTACATAGTTGAGGGGATTTTTGGGCTTGTGTGGGTTCTACAGGAGGTCTGTTAGTGGTTATTCCAGGCATGCAGCACCCTTGACGGATTTGATGAGGAAAGGGGCTTTCTTATGGACTCCTGAGGCACAGGAGTGTTTTGACAAATTCAAGGAGTTGATGACTTCTTGTCCAGTGCTAGCATTACCAGATTTTAGCAAACCATTTGAGCTACATTGTGATGCGTCTGGTGAGGGCGTTGGAGCGGAGCTTATGCAGGACAAGCACCCAATTGTATATGAGAGTAGGAAGCTCAAGGGACTTGAGAGGAGCTTCAGCATTTACGATAAGGAAATGTTGGCCATAATGCATGCTTTGGCCAAATTCAGGCAGTACTTAGTGGGCAGCAAATTTAGCATAAAAACAGACCACAACAGCCTGAAGCATTTCCTGGGGCAGCGAGATCTTAATGACAGGCAGCAGAAATGGGTAAGTAAATTACAGGCATATGATTTTGATATTACCTATTTCAAAGGGACACAGAATGTTGTAGCAGACGCCTTGTCAGGGAGACCTCATCTGAGCTTGATGACAGACATATCAGAGGACTGGAGGCATTTGATCCTTGCAGAGTATGCAAAGGATACATGGGCATCAGGATTCATAGATGGATCGGTCCAGGATAGTGATTTCACCCTTGTGAATGAGCTCATCATTTACAAAGGGCGCATTTATTTGGTGCCAGGGTCAGAGGTGAGGAGGATGGTGTTGAGAGTTTATCATGACTCACCTATGGCAGGACATCCAGGTTTTTATAAAACCTACCGGCAGATTCGTGAGCGTTTTTCTTGGAAAGGGCTCAAAGCTGAGGTGTTACAGTATGTTAGAGAGTGTCCTACTTGCCAGCAGAATAAACAGGAGCACTCTTATCCAGCCGGTTTACTTCAGCCACTTCCGATTCCTGACAAGAAGTGGGAGTGTTTGTCCATGGACTTCATCACAGGACTGCCGAGAGCCCAGGGCAGAGACTGTATATATGTTGTTGTTGATCGGCTTACGAAGTTTGCCCACTTCTTCCCGATCACTGCTACATACACTGCTACGCAGGTGGCAGATTTATTCTTCAGAGAGTATTCAGGTTGCATGGCTTACCTCGGAGCATTGTCAGCGACAGGGACAGCAGGTTTATGAGTCACTTCTGGCAGGAGTTGTTCAGATTGTGCGGGACAAAGCTCACTCCGAGTACTAGCTACCACCCCCAGACAGATGGTCAGACAGAGATAGTGAACAAATGGGTGGAGGGATACCTCAGGAATTACATAGCAGGGCAGCAGAAGGCTTGGGTTAAGTGGATATATCTATGTGAGTATTGTTATAATTCCACTTATCACATGTCGATCCAGATGTCACCATTCATGGCATTATATGGATATGAGGCACCCAGTTTCATGGATTTGTTGCTATCAGATAGTAGAGTGCCTAGTGTTGGAGACTTATTATAGGAGAGCCAGGACATTGTAAAGGCTCTTAAGGAGAATATCACTAAGGCACAGAATCAGCAGAAACAGTATGCTGATCAAAAGAGGAATGAGCGGACCTTTGAGGTAGGTGATATGGTATATTTGATGTTGCAGCCTTACCGCCAGTCCACTCTCAAAAAGAGTGGTGCCAAGAAAATTAAGCCATGTTATTATGAGCCTTTCAAGGTGATCAAGAGAGTTGGAGAGGTGGCTTATGAGTTAGATTTGCCGGTAGATAGCAGAGTGCA
>VDFB02000017.1:535383144-535412362 GCA_007258455.2 Sequoia sempervirens
CTCATGGAAAATCCACCACCAAGGGGCAATGAGTACTGTAAGTTTGGCACCTCCATTCTCTTTAACCTTCAATTTTCATGCCTAGTTTCCAAAGATCTTCTCGTACATTGGCACCCCCATTCTCCTAAAATGGTATAAGATAAGACAGAAAAAATAAAATAGCTTATACATAACACATCCACCTACAATCCCATTCAAGCATTTTAATTAATTCCTTGAATTAAACCTAAAACAAGAATCATACACACCACAACAGTGAGATGAACGAAACAACCCTTGATCATTTTATTCAAAATTCATTTGCTTGCAGGCTAATTGAGAGACATGAGTTTGAATTAATCATATCAATTCAAATTCCAAAGACTGCCATAAAACATCAAATCCCCATGAATTCAAAACCTACTACGTAATGACTCAAAACCTAAATTACATTTTCCCCTAAAACCATCAGACTTTACAATTTTTCTCTCGCAATCTCATCTAGACTCGACTTAAAATATCTAATTTGGCTAACCCAAGACTTCCTGGCCTTGAAATCCTTTATATAGAAAAGGGAGGAGAAAACAAGCATCGGGCCAGAAAGCACACGTGTCACCAGCCAATTGGATCACCTTGTACTCTTCATCAGTTGGCCAATCAAAATTGATCACCTCATTCACCTTGACAGTATAAGGTTTGTACTTAACTGCCACCTGATTCGCTTCTCTTTCAAAAGACTCCAAGAATGAGCTGGTGCTAATGATTTTGTCCATACAACTCACCAACAAATCATAATCTAAGTTACCCTATTTTTTAGGGTTTTGTAGTCCAAACATGACATAAAGTGGCTCTTACACTTTTTTTGATTACTATAGCTTGTGTAAGAGGCCCTGTGGATACTATTGTAATTGTAGGATGCATGAATAGGGCATAGATTTCAACAAAAATGTATGGGAGATCTGATTTTATGAATTTTTATCCATGTGCACCTAATGGGTTGTTTCTAAAACACCTAATATAAATGATATACATACACACACAATACATATATATGTATGTATATGTATTTTTAAATGTAAATAATGTAAATGCAATTATTGATGTTTCCCTAGGAACAATAAATGCAAAGATATCAATTATTAAAGAAATCTATATCTATGTATATAAATGTGTATTTCTAAATGCAAGTAAATGCAAAGAGCATATGGTTTTGTAGTGTTATAGAGACAACATATTCATAAATTAATGTAATTTAAATTCTAAAGTCTTCAACACATAATATGAAATCGATCATGTTGGTGTTTTTTCCTGTAAACCAGGTTGGTCTTCTAATCTAGTCTTTGGTCTCTTTCATCAGTCATCCTACCTTAAAACATACCAAAAATCTCCCAGCAATTAGACATAGGAAGATTTAATATGACTTAAAAAAAAAATTATTGCCAAAGTGTAAACTTATGATAACTTAACCATGCCTAGTACACACTCCCTCCCCATTAACCACTTAGACATATGGAAATTAAATGTTAATTTGCTTCTATTTTTAGTCATGTAGGTGTCCAATAAAACCACTTAAAAGTTTCCTCTCTCGAAGTTTATTTACTTGAATGAAGAGAAAAAGTCCTTTGATTACAATTAGAGAATACATTTGAGGCCTTGGTTGTGTGTAATCCGGTGGACCATAGTCACATTTAACACTTGTTACAAAGTTTTGGAGTTAAAACATTAAGTAGATTTGATTTGTGATGGACACATTTGGACGGTAGGAACAATAGCTTGCAATCTATCAAGACTTGATTACCTTATAACCTATGAAATTATAGCGATGAAATGATAGATTAATCATAATGTCACCTTTGGATCACATCACCATGAAAGAACTTCATCCAACATCCCACGAAAAGCAGTACCACCAAATAGGTATTTGTCAGATCTTTCTTCCCTCGATGGGAAATTCAGGAAGAGAAGAGGAAAGCAAGACATGTAGTATGTCTAAAAGAGGGAGATCAACTAGAGGTCAAAAGATTAGAAGAAATTTCGTGAACGCATGGAATTTTTTTCTACTGGCGGGGGTCATGGTTCATGATGATGAGAGCATAGGCGACGCCGAGGTGCCCTTGAGGTACAAACATCTACGGAAACAATGGGTACCCAAGGAACTTTCTCCAATAAACACCGATTTTTGTGTCAACGAGAGGATATATCGCATAGCACCATCGTCATTACATGGTTTGGGCCTATTTTGCATGGATGGCATAAAGGTTTGTTACCACAAAGTTACTGAATTGATGAAGTATGTTGGACCCTTTTACAGTTACAAACATTGGATGCAACTGGTTTGATATACACAAAGTATGCGTAGGTATGCACTGTCAGCAAATTATATACAGCTAAAAGATAAGGGTCAAAATAAAGGAGTGGCTATGTACATTAATGAAAGGAAAAAAGCATCAGGTAATATTGCAAGGTTTATAAATAGTACATGACCTGGGTCAACAAATAAGCAACCCAATTGTATATTCGAGGTGCATGAGGGAAACTATGTATTCTTATGTACAATAAAATCAATAACTACGGGGGAGGAGTTGCTAATCAATTACAATTTGAATCACTTAGTTACAAACACAATTACTATGGGGGTGGTACGTACTATGTACCATTTTACCCAACCTCCAATTAATGACTCCAATATACCATTTTATTCTTATATTTTTTTCATAAGTCTATTGGTTTCATTTTGGTAATTTTTTTTATATTTAATTTTTGTCACAAGGGGACGTTGATTGTACGGAGAAGGCTTTGGCCCAGAACATAGATCCCGATGTATCTTCAGTCGCTTCTACTCGATAGGTTTACCTCATTGTAATTGTACAAATTAGATACGAGGAAAATATTTTATTATTATGTTTTTTTCATAAGTTTTTTCGGTTAATTTAGATAATGTTTTTAATATTATTGTTGCATTCGACTGATCGGGGAAAGGCACCAGCAGTAGAGGAGAGCATCCATATTGAGGTGCAGTCAATATTTTCTGATGATGACATGGCTTATTTAGCAAACCCTTCCAATACGATAAAGAAGCTCATGAAAATATACAATGAAGAAATGACTGAGTTGATGTTCAAAATGCCTCAAATAGATGAGATAAGAGAGAGGGTTAAAGTATTGAGAGAGAGATTACAAAACTTGGAAGTAAGCTGTCATGAGGTCTTTAATTATAACATAAGTTTATTCATGGTTTTATATTTTGTACTCTTTTATGTCATGAACTAAAATATGTGTTGTTTTTATAGGGTTATTTTCCTCCTCATGATGCTCTTGGCCATGATCAAGGTAGTGCAAGTGCTTCCCGAGGAGTAAGGGTTGGTACAAGTGTCCATCCTGATCTTCCTAGGCATACATCACATTATCTAACCCCATCATTTGTGCCTATATTGTCGTTTTAAATGTCGGCAACACATACCATGTAGGCATCTGTTAACGCACCCTCTGGCAGCGAACACATACCAGAACACGTGTCAGGACATGTACCTGGGGATGCAGAAGCCACTGCTACTGGTGATGTTTTAGTAGCATTTCCTAGATCTTCGCGTATTACTAGTACGGGAACATTGCTGGTCACACTTGTGGTGACTGAGGATTTTGTTCCCATAAAGATAGAGAAGGTAGCACGTACTTTAAAATGTTTTAATTATTATTCTATATAATCCAATTTAAATTTACTTATTGATCGCTCTTTTTAGAGTATTGATCCCATGATCATTTTGCAGGAAATAATGTTTTTTATAAACATCTAAGTGATATTACATTGGAGCTCTTCGGGCCCACCATACATTCACGGTGGAATGCCCAAAATGAATATTTAAAAGATGAGCTCATTAACCGTTTAGTTGTTTTGTTCGGTGATAAAACATTCAATTGAACCAAGGTTCTTAAGAAAGCTGGTACCTATCTAAAGTATGCGAGGGACCAATATAGGTCACATTTAGAGAAGAACAAAAAGTATGAGCGTCCCCCCATGATTCTGGATAGGGAGTGGAAGGACCTAGTGTCCGATGGAATGGAGAAGGCTGAAAAGAAAAAAAGAAAGACACCACCAAGCCAAGGAAGGTATGTGATATAGAAGCATAAATTTGCAAAAAATCCCAATTAATTACGATTTTTTAAAAAAACTGCAGGCTGGACGATTTTTTCCCTAATTTTTTGAAAAAATCATTAACTTTTTGGTCAATGATTTTTCCTGTTTCAAACTTCAAAATCACCAAAAAAACATGTTTAAAATTTGCAAAAAAACGTGAATAAAATTGAGCTAATTTTTGCGCAAAAAAAACCATGAGACCATGGCTTGTTGCTTACTATTATGCTTTGATAGATTTTTTCCAAGCATCCATAGCTTGTTTGAAAGCACCTGTTTTAGGCTTTTAGCCATAGCAGCAAGGCAATGAACTGTTTGATAAAATGCTTTGGTAGACATGTATGAAAAATGCAGTAGCATAAACAAGGCAGTGAACAGCTTGAAAAAAATGTCTCAAAGAAATGTAGTCTCATGGTGATGGAATGCCATGACAAATGCCATGACAAACAAATTGCTATGGATTGTCATGGCATTCCATCACCTTGAGACTGCATTTCTTTTAAGCATTTTTTCAAACAATTTGTTGGTGGTTTTTTATGTTGTTAACCAGGTTTGTCTCCTAATCTACCTATGGAATTGCCAATTCCAATCAAGGGCATCTCAGAGAACCTGGACCAATTGACGAGGATTTTAAAATAACCTCCTACACTTCGGGTTATGCAAGATCTAGGAGGGTGATCCCTATAATGTGTTTATGATCTCTACACCAAACTCATAAACAATTATTAACAAAATTACAGATAATCCAACAAATGGCTCAACAGAATAGGATATCACTAAAATGAATTGGCCTTTCACCAGTAATGTCAGCTACCTAGAGCATGAGATAATTACAACATTATTCTGTATCTTATGATAGTCATTTAATTTGCAAATTTGGTGGCAAGCCCTAAGCAAAAACATACAAACACAAAGATTTACAAACTTGTACGATTTAGATCAGTGCCATATACCATTAGGGAGTCAAACTCATAAATAGTCACAATTCAACAATAGATTTAAATACTCAGCATATAGGATCCCTGACAACGTTGCATTACAACATTATCAATTTTTGCCCCAACCCAATACTTATTTAATCCTTTTACAAACATACCCATCCATGATTTCATCCAAGCATTTTAATTAATTCTTTGAATTAAAGCCAAGACAGAAAACACACACATCGAGATGATGAGATGAACATCATAATCCTTGATTATTTTATTCAAAACATGATATGTTTGGACAGAGGAGAGACTCGAGCTCAAGATATATCATCTTAGCTTGAAATGCTAGTACTGTTATAAAACATGCGGTCTTCATAAGTTTAAAACCCTTTACAAAATAACCCAAACCTAAATTTCCATAGTATTCACAAAATTTCTTACAATTTCTTGCTCTACAACTTTACCTAGACTCGACTAAAAAAAATATCTAACTTGCCAGCCCTAATTTCTGGCCTTGAAATCATTCTTATAGAAAACGAAGGAGCAACAAGCATCAGGCCAGAAATTACACCTGTCATTGATCAATTGGACCAGTACATCCCATTTCAAAACTGAAAACACAACCACCAAACCCCGAAGCATCTTTCTATTGATTCCACTCATTGCAAAATAACCACAACATATGTTACTCCTCGAAAACTGCAGCCAAAACTGCCATGGAGCAAAACCAAAATTTAGTTATACATAACTGTTGAGCTGTCAGTTGCCGATACTATACACCACTTCACTCCTCCTCAGTTAAGTACTTGTCAACCCAACTCTGATATTCCTCATCTGTCGGCCAATTAAAATCCATCACCTCCTTCATCTTGGTACTGTAAGGTGTGAACTTCACTACAACCTGGTTGGCCTCCCTTTCAAATGATTCCAGAAACATGCTAGTATTAATTATTTTATCCATGCTATTTACTAGCAAGTTATGATTTGAATCATCACAAATTAATTTAATTTGTTCATTAATAACCTCCTCTGCCTTTTCCTGCCATTGTTGCAATGTCTGAACATTTCCACTTGTATCCATTATATCTGGCAGGAAAGTGTCATCCCAATCATCAAAATTCTTTATTAATTCCCTAATTTTCTTACTTAGATCATCAGGCAAGGCCTGGAATCCCTTCAATGATTTCACAAAAATTTGAGTAGGCTTTAATGATTGGGGCCTATTATTCACATCAAACCTAGAAGCCTTAAACATAATGTCTAAATCAGTGGCCCTAGGGATCCATTTTTCAATCAGGGGCAGAATCACCTCCTTGTCTCTGTTAATATTTTGAATTCACTCCAAGAATAAAGAATACAAAGAATGCACAACTGGCAACTTAGAATCAATCTTTTCATTTAAATGCCTTATAACGGTGTCTACCACCTCATTGTGCTTGGCCATAGTATTATCCTCACTCACCCTTAGGGCAGCCTATAATTCTATAACTTTGTTTATCATCTGCTCTTTGGTAGGATCTATAGAAAGCTCAACCTCTTCTTCAACTGGCCCAGGTGTAGGGCTATCAACAGTTGTCTGAATTGGGGATCCAGGAATAGAAATGATTGGAACAACAAGGGGTAATGACCCTAAAGCAGTAGGTATTGCTCTAGCAGCAACGGCACCAGAAGATTCTCCCACTTGCCCATATCTTAGCCTATCTACTTCATATTGCAACTCAACATTTCTTTGTTGTATCCTACTATACTCCCCAATCATTGTATTATATTTCTCCATCAAGCTTTTCTTCTCAGCCTCATCTCTTTCAGCTGTTTTCTGGGCCAATTTGGCCACATTCAATGTTAAGCTTGTGGCCTCTATTGTTGAGGTTTTAGAGACTCTCTTGATGATGAGCCCACCCCTTAAATTTGGACTGAGATCAGCTACATTTGGTTTTCTTCTCTGAGGTGCTAAATCCCATATCGCCAAAGTTTCATACTCCTCACTAAAGGTAGAGTCTTGTAGTGCTACATTGACTTCCTCCTCACTGCCTTGCATAGGATGCTTTGATTGCATGATAGCATTAAAAGCTAAAGCATCAGCAATGTCCCATTCAGGGAGAAGTAGGACACCAACTTGAGACACAATTTTCCTTCCTTCATCAGGGGTGAGGTTCTTAAACTGCTCTATTAGCTCAGTTTTGACCTCATCATCATTTTCCTGATCAGACCTGTCATGCCTTGTTTCTCTTCTTTCCTTGCATTTGTCTTGATATTCCTGAAGTTTCAACCTCTAGACCAACTACATGAACACAGGAGTCTTCACAAAGGCATCGTCATCCAAGAATGCCTTGTAGGCCAGCATCCTTGCATCCTGAACATTCTGTCCTTTTATATCTATATTAGTCAACACCAATTGTGCTGACTTAGGAGGTGAAGGGGTGCCAACTTGCATGTCTTGATCGGTGACAATCTCAATTCTTTGCCTCTTAGGGCTTGGCTCTGGTGGCGGCTCCATAGGGTCATCTCGAGGTGGTGAATCAAGATCCACAATCTTTATTCCTCCAGGCTTTCTAATCCCTTGGCCAGATTGTGATGAGGCTTTCATTGTTTGTTTACCTTTTCTGTCTCCAACCTCTTCATCACTGCTATTATCTCTTTTTCTTCTGTATAAGGGCCTATCAATTGGTGGCTGACAAATTGGCCTTTCTTCCACAGGCCTCACCTCCAATCCATGGATTTTCAAATCTACCTCCAAGTTTATCTTCTTGGTTCTCAGGGTGCTCATGATTTCTCTGAAATTACTCATCAAGAAATCAATTCTTTTGTGAAATGGAGTGAACTCCATTAATGGATCATACTTCAGATCCAACTTATGCACTAGGGCCAACAATTTCTCATAGGAAATCCATTTTTCTTTATTCAATTCTTGCCTACCCAAATCAAATTCATTCCTAATCAAATCTTCAGGAAAGTTGAAAACATGGGAAAATTTGCCACCCTTGATTCTTTGTCTAAACAGAGCAAAGAATCCCTCAGGATCATGCTGCCTTACGGATCCATTCTTTAAATGGTAATTAATAAAAAATTAATCAAAATGAACCCATCCACCCTTGGAAAATACAAAATCTGAGACAACAGTATAATCAGGGAACAAAGTCCCTTTTCCTCTTCCTATCAGGTTATCTTCATGGATGCATCCCAGCTACCACAAAACCTCTGCAAATCCCATTCTTGATGGTACATTGTATGGAAGAATATGGGGGGTTCCTTGGAAATCATAAACCCTTAAGATAGTGCTTACAGGGTATGGAATGATGTCACCCCAATTATGACATACTTTTAACTTCGAGGCCTTCTTGCTTTGGGCGGAGGAAATCTTACAAAAATCTCGAGAATTCTTGGCATATTTACCATTAGTCTAGCCCTGAGCCTAGAAGCAAAGCAGTTGTCAAACTGCACATAGCTAGCATCCCTCTTGTTGTAAGACATATCTGCACTCCAGGCCTGTACCGGTAGCCTTTCTCCATTTACCTCTTGTCTCAATTCCATCTTCTATGAGAAGAAGCTGACATTCTCATACAAGAACATATGCATTAACAAAGAGTACCAAAAGAAAGGAACACTAGTGTCCCCCACAAATAAGTTCAACAAACCCTCATGCATTCTTTCAGCAAGGAAAGAAGCATAATCATATACTACAGAGAAATTAGGATGCTGAATTTGAGCCCCCATAAACATATAGGAAATGGGCATCACAGTATTAGGACTGAAACCTAAAATCTGGCAAAGTGAGTAGAAGGTTGTCAAGAAATGATCAGCAAAACAATTTAACCCGAAAGGTTCTTGATCAGTCGGGCTGATATGAATCGTGGAACTGCCCGCCCTGACTAGATGAGGAGGAATCAATTTTGATCTAAAAAAAGGTTGAATCTTGGCATACTCTTGTTTCATCTCCTCAAAGTCAATCTAGATCGAGAATGAGCCATTTTCATTCAAATCAAAAACCCTCTAAATTACATTTGCATTTACATTCAGTAAAACCTCACCATCATTATCCCTTATAACCCTTGTGACAGGATCATATCTCATAGCCACTGCCAGGAGGAGGTCAACATTAAGGAACACATTCGGTACTACAAGCTTTCCCATATCATACCTCCAACCATTTGAAAAAGGATGAGGTGCATTTCGCTGGCCATACCATCTTCTAAATAGTTCTAAATCAGTCATTGGTACCCTAGCATCTCCAATGTTGTAGGTTCTATATCTCAACCCTTCACCTAAGGTTGTCCCTCTCATCAAAACCAAACCCCTCTTCTTGTCATTTGTTGATAGGGGAAATTGGTCAAGGAAATCATCATACAGATTCCTCTGCATGTAGTCAATATGGCCAGAATGTTGTTTTGTTGGCGCCATTTTAAACAACTAGGGCTTCTCGAAAAATCAAATTGTGAACAGACTAGTGCTACTCAAAATGAAAACACAGTAGAATTTTCAATTTCCCACAATTCAAGAGAAATATTAACCCTAAAATCTTAATTCAGAAAAACCCTGATCAACACAGCAAAGCTTTTCGCAAGAAACACATTCGGATAGAACAGTGATGAAGAAAATAACTCACAGAAATTCGCGTTCTGCAGAAAATCAAACTCTTGCCGAAATTGCTTTTCAAAGCTCTATCTCTGGCTCTGGACTACTCCAAAGATGCTTGAATGCCTTAGTGGTGAAAGTAGTCTACAATTAAACACTTGAACTTTATGAACATTGCCAATAGACATCTCATCCGCCATTAAAGCCTACTTGAATACAGCGCCAACGCCTTCAATTGTCTTTGATGTAGATTTAAATCTCCACAGTCGAACTCTTGTTTCAGTCAGATCATCGAATGATCCTCCTTAAAAATGTTGACAACGCCTTCCACATCATCCCCAGGGCCCACCATTATATTCAGCACCAGGAAGATACACGTGGCGCTTGCCCGCGATATCGCGATTGCTCAAGTTGGGATTGCACGATAGTGGGAAACCGTTGATCTCTTCATTGGTGACCACAATCAAGTAAAACAAGGAACACTCTTAAGGCCTATTCGCTGAGCAGCTTTTTCATCAAGATTAAAACATCGCCATTGATTATAAACATGTGCACCGCTCGGGCAATTTAGTAACCCACTTGATAACACACTAAAGTCTGATGCATTTATTAAATCATTTTATTTTATTTTCGGACATCAGCAACCTAGGACACGTGGCGATTGCCCATGATATCACAATGGCTCAAGTTGGGATCGCGATATGGTGGGGAGCGGTCAGGATGTATCTGCGAGGAGATCAACAGCCATCAAATAACCCCTGCAAAACATTAAACATTACTTAGGAGGAAAAACTCGAGGAAGGGGATGCGGCTTAGGGCAATGACAGTCGATGACATAAGGTTGTTTTAAAAACATAAGGCACAAACTCAACTCAGACTTTGGTAAATAAAAGGAGGCCAACAATTAAATATTTATCATTTTATTAAAAGGGGCCAGGCCTTAGATGAGTTAATGAGACATAGGTTGTTTTCTTTTTTAAAAACCTTCTCCAAAAAGTAACGATAGAACAGACCCATACCAAAGACAAAAAACCAAGGGTTTATGAAAGCAAAGTAATAACTCCAGCCCTAGGCACCACTCAGATAAACAAGACTAGCCAATAATAAAAGAAATCCCAGATGTAAATTTGAGGCTCCATCACAATTCACTGCCTTGTCTATGTTATTGCTTACCATTATGCTTTGGTAGATTTTTCCAAAGCATCCATAGCTTGTTCGGCTTTTGTTTGAGGTTTTTACTTTTTTAGCCATAGCATGAAGGTGTTAATTTGTTTGATAAAATGCTTTGGTAGACATGTGAAAAATGTTATTAGAGATAGAAAGAGGAGTGAACTATTTGAAAAAATGCTTCAAAAATGTGGTCTCATGGTGATATGGAATGCCATAACGAATGCCATGACAAGCAAATTTCATAGTTGTCATGGCATTTATTCCTATGATACCACATTTCTTTGGGCATTTTTTAAAGGTCAACACTTATATTATACTAACCTTTTTATTATGCTTTGATAGATTTTTTCGAAGCATCCATGAAAGCTTGTTTAGAAAGCACCCTATTTACAGAACTTTTAGCCATAGCAGCAAAGGCAATGAAACGTTTGATAAAAATCTTTGTGGTGGGTATGTATGAAAATCGTTAGCATAGACAAGGCGTTGAGCTGCTTGAAAAAATGTCTCAAAGGGAAATATAGTCTCATGGTGATGGAATGCCATGAAAAATGCCATGATGAGAAAATTGCTATGGATTGTCATGGTATTCCATCACCGTGAGACTGCATTTCTTTTAGGCATTTTTCAAACAATCCACTACCTTGTCTATGTTATTGCTTACTATTATGCTTTGGTAGATTTTTTCCAAGCATCCATAGCTTGTTCGAAAGCACCTATTTGAGGTTTTTACTTTTTAGCCATAGCAGTATGAAAAATGTGGTAGCATAGAAAGGTAGTGAACTATTTGAAAAAATGCTTCAAAAAAATGTGGTCTCATGTTGATGGAATGCCATAACGAATGCCATGACAAGCAAATCACTATGGATTGTCATGGCATTCCATCACCGTGAACCACATTCTTTGAACATTTTTTTTAAATGGATCAACACCTATCTTATTATACTATTATGCTTTGATATAGATTTTTCCAAGCATCAGCTTGTTTGAAAGCACCTATTTTTAGGCTTTTAGCCATAGCGGAAAAGCGTTGAACTGTTTGATAAATGCTTTGGTAGACATGTATGAAAATGTGGTAGCATAGACAACTATCACCATCGTATTTATGTAGTTGCCAGTATGTTTTGTGCAATGTAATCAATGATATGAATATAACCAACAAATATCTATTTTCTATAATTCATGGATTGAACTCTGTATTTTATATGCTCTAATGTGCATACGTATAAATGCAAATAAATTTTTAAAAAGTAGTATGCTATGTGTGATACTATCAACAATGTAATTATATCTTGATTACTCTTTCTTTTTACATAATCTAACATATTTCAAACTTTTCATAGGCTTCCTGGCACATCGAAGGCAACAAAGGCAAGACTAGAAAAGCACGGGCAACACAAACTTGGCTTTGGTGGTTATATAAAATTAGCCGCACGAATTGTAAGTATTAATAAATGAAATATTGCATCCAAATTATAATAAATTGAAAACAATTTTGGATTTATCACACCATAGAAGCAAAATTCGCGATCTTACGCAAAATGTAGGACTCACGAATTCAGCGAGTTCCCCGCGAGAAGAGGACTTGAAGATTGCCTTCTAGCAAGGCTATGAAGCCGTGGCTGAATGCCTAAGAGTCTTAATTGGGCAAACACAATCTTCCATTGCATCTGACACGCAAGTAAAAAAACTCAATAAAGTTTATTTAAAATTGAATACTTGTGCAATCTATTCAATATTAATTTCCACCATAAAGTAATTACATGCCTATTTGTTTTAAACACTCAAGCAATGATAATATATATTGCACATGACATTGGAATGCAGCCTGGTGAGGGTGGAGCAAAACGTGCAGATGAAGGTCATGGTGTGCATCCCAGTACTTTAGAGCATGTAGAGCATGATCAACATGTTGAGCATGATCAGGCTAGAGAAGATCAGGGATATGATGTGGCCCCATCAAGTAAAGAAGGACCATTCTAAAGTTCTTTTAAACATATTTAATTACAGTGGTGTATTAATTAATGTAACCTTTAAATTGTTTCAAATTTAGAGCATGTAGACCCGTGATCAGCATTGTTCGGCATGGTCGGGCTAGAATCGGGGAACATGATGTGGCCCCATCCGATAAAGAGGACCACCCTCATGTTCTCTTAAACATATTTAATTTCAATTGGTGTATTAATTAATGTAACCTTTCATGTTTCAACTGCAGATCAAGATTTAGAGCATGTTCAACATGTTGAGCATGAGTCTATAACAAAAGTTTAGGAACATGATGTGGACCCATCAGGTAAAGAGAACCACTCTAATGTTCTTTTAATTAATCAAATACTTGTAAGAATAATAATAAAACATATCAGTTTAACATTTCTTTCTTATTGCAGCAGATCCCCCCTTGAAGCGGTGTCCACGTCATGAGCAGACGACTACACGTACATTAAGATCACAAGTAGAGGGCAGAACAACTAAAGGGGGGAGAGATATTGATTTAGAAAATGATACTCCACTTCAGCTTTATGTAGCTTTGAAAAAGAAACAAAAAAAAAGTGATTGTAATCATATCATGACAACCATATTTTTGATAATATGTAAAAACTGAAAGAATGATATTATATGTTAATGAATGAAAGTGAATATGTTAATTAATGAATGTTATATGTTAATGAATGAATGTTATATGTTATTAATGGATGAATCAATGATTAATGTTATATGATTGGGTATGGGGAATTGAGAGTGATGTGAGGGGGGGGAGGGCCAAATGAGCTTCCACCATTAGGTGGTTGGCCTTGTTAAGTAGAGAATATTAAACTATACTCAAAACAAAGAGAAGCTCAATAAGGTAATGCACTTTTCAATATAAGAAATGCATTGTTTGAAGCATCAAACCAATATGTAGTTTGTATGTATGATCAATCGTCAGTCTCCGCAATGGTACATTTCCACGAATATATAATATTTTCTTTTAAAAAATTTTGCTTCTTCATTGCTATTTCGATGATAACCACCGATGAATCAACAGAAAGGCTCGACGAAGTTGTTATAGCTGCGACGATGATTTCGTCGTAACTCCCTACCCATTTCGTCGCCCTTCCGACGATATTTCAGCGTTGCTACCACACTACTCAATGCCAATTTCGTCGAACTTTCGACGGACTTTTAGTGTTCTTCCGACGCTACTCCTTGCTAATTTCGTCGCAACGTCGACGAACTTTTCACTTTGTTTCGACGCTACTTCTTGCTAATTTCATTGCACTTTCGACAAAATTTTGGTGCACAACTGATGCTACTCCTTGCTAATTTCGTCGCAAAGTGCATGAACTTTTGGTGTTGTTCCGACGCTACTACTTTCCTATTTCGTCGCCAATTCGATGAACTTTTGGTGTTCTTTCGATGCTACTACTTTAGTATTTCGTCGCTATTTCGACGAAGGTTCCATGTTGTTTCCACGCTACTGCTTTCCCATTTCATTGAACCGATGACAAACTTCTGGTGTAATTCGTCGGTGGATAAACAAATGTTTCATTGATATTCTGACAAAATCCTGAGGTATTTCACGATGCTGCCGACCGACGATTCTTCGCCGTTATTTCAATGTTTAATTTGTCGTCAGCCTTGCGACAAAAAAATAGGGACAAAAAGATTTTCGCCATTGCGTCACTCTTCTGACAGAGATTTGTCGAACGATCGACGAACGCCCATCTGAAAATGGTGTCAAATCCAGTAGTGTGGCTACCATTGCCTCTTTCCTACAAATACCTAAAAAATGAGCCTGTTATGAGTTCATGGTGGAACAAGTGTTTGAACCTGCCTACAATAACCCTGAATCCCAATTCATCTATCATCTAGTCAAAGTGGATGCTTCTATCTATGGGAAGATCTACACATACCTAAAAGACAATACCCTACCACCAGATTTATCTTGAAATTAGAAATGTAACTTCATTCGATAAGCAGCTCGCAATAGCTTAATAGTCGATGTACTTTACCGACAAGGTCTTGATGGTACTCTCCTTCAGTTTCTAGAACATAACAAAGCTAAAACCACTTTATGTGAGGTTCATGAAGGTATCTATGGCACACATTCAAGTGGTTTAACTCTTGCTAAGAAACTCCTATGTTTGGGGTATTACTGGTTGAATATGGAGGAGTCTTTTCAATATGTCAAATCCATGGAAACCTAATACACGCACTAGCACAAGAATTACAACCATTCACATCAACATGTCCTTTTTGTCAATGTGATCTGGACCTTGTAGGAAAAATACATCCATCTTCATCAAATGGGCACAAGTTCATCATCACAACCACAAAGTACTTTACGAAGTGGATTGAAGTTGTTCCCTTGACCACCATCACAGGAAAACAAATTGCATCCTTCATCCTAAATCATATCATATGTTAGTATGGCATTCCTCAATTTATTTTCATAGATAATGAAAAACCTTTCAAGAATCAGGATGTCCAAGAACTTTGTAAAAGGTTCCATATTTATCATCGGTTTTCTACACCATACTATCCTTAAGGAAACGGCTAGGCAGAGGCCTCAAACAAAACTATCCTAAAAATTCTAAAGAAAATTGTCAACGATGTTGGATGTGAATGGAACATTCAATTGAACCTTGCTTTGTGGGATTACAAAACTAGTATCCACACCCCAACATGAGCCACACCCTATGCTCTTGTCTATGGATCAAAGGCCATTCTACCTATTGAGGTTGAGCTCTTATCCCTTCGTGTGTCACTAAAGGGGATCATATCAGATGAGGATTATAGACTATCTAGGCTCCAAGAGTTAGAACTATTAGATGAGCATTGTCAGCAAGCAGTTGATCACCTAAAAGCCTATCAATAGAGGATGTCAAGAAGTTACAATCACAAGGTAAAGCCAGGAACATTTCAGGTTTGTGACTTGGTCCTGAAAGAAAATCCCCATAATCAACAGGATAAAGAGAAGGAGAAATTTGAACCAAACTGGCTAGGTCCCTTTTTTGTTGTATCAGTCTTTGGATCAGGAGCATATTAGTTGTCTACACTTGAAGGGGATTTGTTTGATGAACCCCTTAACAACCTACATCTCAAGAAATTCTACACCTGATTCATCCAGTGCATCAGTAAAAGTCTTGAAAAAATACAAAAAACATCATAAAATGTCTTGAAAAAATGGTTGTCTTGATGAAAACCTAAAAAATAGGTGTCTTGGTGACAACAAAAAAATCAAAAAAAGAAGAGAAAAATACACAAAAAAGTGAAAAATCTAAAAAATCTAAAAATTTGAAAAATTGCAATAAAAATAAGTAGTGAAAACTTGGCAATAGGCACTATTTTGTGATAAATTAGCTTTTCCATCTATTTGAGTAGGCCAACCATTCACTTTCACAATCTGCCTATCATCAGAAAGCTTCATGCACATATCCTGGCATCGCGGTCATGTCTCACCCTAGACTGGGGGAAAAATCCCGAACTCACTGGGGGCAAATAAACTTTGAGCTTAGTCAAATAGACAAACAACAGTTAGAAAACACAACAAACACAATGATCATGGTGCCCCTTAATATTGAACAAACATCAATCAAAAATCATGAGCACATCAACCATCCATATCAAACATCAAACAACCAAATCAATCAAAATCAAAGCAAACTTTAAATGGATGATGTTCTCATGAATCATGGATTTATCAGGTTAGCATGAATGTTCAACTATTGTACTCTGATTTTTGTCATCATATCTTTGGAGCACCTCGACGATGTATTGAACTAGAGGGGCCAGGAAGGAGTGTGATTTTTCTTTGTCTTCTATTTGTGAGTTGATCATTACTATTGTGCAAATTGTCGTGAGATGTGTGCTACAAAGTATCACCGATGACATTCCAAATTTGCATAGGAAAATGGTTAATTCTTTTTTTTATGCAAGGAATGCTCAAGTCATCTCAGTTTAATTATACCTATATTCTTGTGTTAACTTTCAATATCAAAAATCATGAAAGTATTATTCAGGTCATCATGGTCTAAATTATGCCATCGATGCTTGTACTCACTTTTAACATTTTAAAGGCTCAATGATGATAAAAAGCATGACAAATCGGTTGTTACGATGACAACCTTTTCATATTAGATATGCATGGTTAGGGTAGATTGCATTCATATTAGTGTTGCATCTATATTTAGGGGTTTTCCAAGGCTGAAAAAAATTCACAATGATGTTATCTCTATTATTAATGGATTGAGTACACTTGAAATTACTAAAAACATATCATTCTCATATAGTTGCACATCAGTTGCATCATCATTTGCATACATTAGAAAGTAGTTTCATATCACATATACATTATCACATTATTCATCCATCCATGCATTACATCATAATATTTGCATCAGAAAACACAAAAATAAGTGCACTGCATCTCACTTGCATAATCAAAATCATTTCATCTATTTTTAATGGATTAAGAAAATGGTCCATTAAGAAGATTGAAAGACATGTCCAACAGAGTAAGATTTCCAAGAAGAAAAAGTTGCTGAAGAACATGACATGGTATGATGGTCCATTAAGAAGATTGAAAGACATATCCAGTAGAGTAATATTTCCAAGAAGAAAAAGTTGTTGAAGAACATGACAGGTAAGTAGGTTTCCCTGCAAAGATATAATGCCATTGTTATGAAAATCTAAAACTAGTAGTGAAGATAGATTTGCTAGGATGTATGGAATACTACCGGTGAATTTGTTATTACTCAAATCCAAGATTGACAAAGGACTAACTAGATCAACATAATCATCACATGAGTGTACATAAACAACATACATCATTTGCATAATCAAATTCATCTCACATAGCATAAAACATCATCCATAAAGCATATAGAATCATCAATCATGCATTATCATATTATCATTCCATACATCACATAATCATCATATAAGCATCACATAAGAATCATATAAACATCATAAACACATAGAAATATGCACCATCATATGATCATTCCATCCATCCATTCACTCATGCATTAACATTATCATACATTAATCCATTCATTGCATCATCTATTTTCATTAGAAAAGTACAAAAACATAAAATGCATCACATTTCATTGGCATAATAAGATCCATCACATGTATCATATAAGCATCACATAAACATCATAAAGTAGAAATTATATGCATCCATCATAGGCATCCATCATAAACACATATCGACACCATATAGATCAATAGTCCACTGCATATCATATAAATCTCAAATAATAATGTTAAGTGTACAATGATATACAAACATGGAGAGATGCATCAAAAAAATGAAATAAATCACAAAATATTTGATTGAATAAGTGTATACATCAAGTATCAATACATCATCAAGTCTTGGTACATCATCAATCCCATACTAGGGCATATGAATCAAAGATAATAAACCACATCGACTAATAATATCTAAATCAGTCTGCACTAGAGGAAAAATCATGTCCCATGTGTTTAGGAAGCCTTCCCTAGACTGAATAATTCTAAAATCCTCCTATGATCATAACATATCACAAATCAGAAAATCAATCAACCAACATCAATCAACCTATCAATCTAATCAACTCTACTCAACATTTCATCAATCTCATGAGCATCTATCATTGATCCTCACCTATCATGAGGACAATCATCAATCTATCATTGATCCTCGCCTATCATGAGGAAAATCATTAATCTATCATTAATCCTCACCTATCATGAGGTCAATCATCAATCTATCACTGATCCTCACCTATCATGAGGTCAATTATCAATCCATCATTGATTCTCACGTATCATGAGGTCAATTATTATCAATCTATCATTGATCCTCACCTATCATGAGGTCAATCATCACTATCCTATCATTGATTATCACCTATCATGAGATCAATCATCATCAAATCTATCAACATCATCAAACATCATCAAAACCAATCGACTGAAGCGATTATCAATCATCAAACACAAGGAGAAAAAATAGGGCATCAATTTAATCAAATTGGTAGAGTCAATTTTCTTTATTGAGAGATAAATTGTCGAATCATCATCAAAATAATTAAAAAGAATTCAAAAAATCCTAAAAATTAAAAAATTCATCAATTTATCTCTTGAGGGGGCATATATCCATCATCACCTGAAAATCAACATCTAGGGCATCGAAAATTTTTTTTATCAACATCAGCAGCAAAATTTTTCTTTGAAGCAACATGTAAACATATTACTTCAAAGAGGGGAAAAATGTATACACCTAAAATCGGTCAAGGCAATTATTTAATTAAATACCAGTTATTTAATTAATGGCCCCTTTTATTTCATCTACTTATAAATAAATTCTCAATTTATTTATATAATTCACACTTTTCAAATTCTTCAATCTAAAATCACATTCTTCTATTTTAATTAAATAAACAAATTCACATAGTTTTTTATTTAATTAATAATCTTTTCATTAAATTTAAATCCCAAATTTAAATTTAAGCACATGCCTCCAACTTTTCCTCTTGCCACCTCATCAAGTGTCACATGAATTTAAATATGTCTAATATTTAAATTCCTAATTTGAATTTAGGCACATGTTGGACACTTGGAAAATCTAACACATTGGCATGTTGTCCTTGGTCAAGGGAAAATCCTCCATGATTTTTCCATCTCCACCATTCATCTCTCATGTTTGAATCTTGACCGTTGATTGTTGCCACATCACAAGATGCTTTAGAATTCCTATAAATACAACCCCTTGCTACAACATTTTGCATCCCATCTTTGAGTAAACTTTCTATGTAGAAATCACATTGGAGCATTTAAGAATTTAGAGCATTTAGAGTTTGAGAATAGAACATTTAGGCATTTAGCATTTAGAATTGTTTTATTGTTCTAGTTTAGAATCATGGCTTAGCTTCATAGCAGCATTGTATTTATCATCTTATTTCTTATACAACATTTGCATCATAGTCTCCAACATCATATCCATTGTCAATATCACCATTATCATTTGTAGCATTCAATATCATGTAGGAACTTAGATTATTGCATCTTATAGCATCTTGTTTCTTAAGTTATCATTCTAACAATCATAGTACACACACAAAATCTAAGAGCCAATATTATTTAATGAATCCTTGAGAATATAGAATAATGGAATGCTTTTAGAGATTGTCTTTGTTTTATCTTGGTTAATTTTGTTATTCAAAACTTTATTGTAATACGTCTCATTGACTTTTTTTGTTTTATTATTGATTTAATAACTCCCACAATTCACACATACAAATACTACCGCATTAAAGGACATAAGACCATTAAATGTATGAGATTAAAGAATTACATTCAATATCTCATCGATAAGGGAGAAATTAAGATTCAAAATCAAAACTACCCCAATGAGAAACTAGGAATTTAAACACAACCCTTCCCACAACATAATGATGGGAAATCATCATATAATAATATTTCGTACATACATACACCAACAATTCCAACCCATCCACACATGACACAATCATTGGCCAAATTGAACAATGTAGCAGTATAACCATAAAGGCACCCAACTGCATTGTCACCACCCACTGTGGTTGAGTGACGATACAAGGAGCATCATCCTCATCATCCACTCCATCCAATACCAATAAATATAATATCATTAAACACCCTAGAAAAACCCCATATCAAATTTCCATCCTAGAACTTCTTCGTACCTCACCCACCCATAAGGAAGCACTCAAAAAATCCCTCCAAGAATCTTGAGTACCAAGCAATATTAACATCAACCAATTCCAAGCTATAATTGGAAATCTCTTATCTCCGCCTCAACTCTCATTCACTAATAAAGACCTACATACTAAAACACCTCATAATAATCCATTACACATTCAAGCCATTATCCACAAGAATAGCATCAAAAGAGTTCTAATAGGTGGTGGATTTGTTCTAAATTTATGTACATTAAAAAAAATAAAACAATTGGGCTATTTAGATGATGTCATTGAGCCCCATAAAAAGATAACTATCAAGGCATATGATGATGTTGAAAGAGAATTAGAAGGTACTGTCAAGCTACCTGTTCAAGTGGGACCAACCATTATGGACACAACATGTCACATACTTGACCTTGACCTACCATATAACATTCTCTTGGGAAGACCTTGGATACATGCCATGCAAGCCGTCCCTTCCACCTATCACCAATGCTGAAATTTTCTCACAATGAAAAAGAAATCACCATTCCCGTTGACCCACAACCCTTAAAATTTGTAAGGCATTGGAAGGGAACTATAAAAGCTACCACCATTGTCCCATTAATGAGGAAGACTCCACATCATCCACTTACATTAATCCATCCGCACTATAACCATCATCTACACCACCTACCATATCTAAGGACAAGGTCAAGATAACCAACTTGGGATGTGTAGAATATAAGATTCAAAATTCCTTTTGCATAAGGTATCTCCCTACATCTCCATGCTCCTATGGTCAAGCAATCAACTTGAAACCAAAAGAAACTTTTAAAAACTTCAATAAATGGGGATTACTAGACAAAGAGGATTTGGGCCTAGAAATGGATGTATCAACATGGTTGTACAAAGAAGAAAATGAGCTTCCTACCCTGGAGATCCATAGATACCCTAAAAGACATTATTTATGCAAAAAATGGGGCTATAAAGGAAAAGGATTGGAGGCACAAGAAGAAGGAATCATGGAGCCTATTCAGCTTCGAGAATATAAAGATCATCAAGGACTTGGCTTCTTGGTCACTAATTTGGTAACCATAAAACCTTAGTGTTCTCATGATAAATGTGGAAAGAATTCTACTACTAAGAACCCTCAAGAGGAAGCCATCAAAGAATCCTTCCACACCATCACTGAAATTTTTGACACTGATCACATATTCATCATTTCATTTTCTGCATATCTCCCACTCGTATACCTTGAATTAATTGATTGGGACCAACAAGAACCTCCATCCTTGGATGTATTTCAAAATGATGAAGCAATCATAGAAATCATGGGATTCTGAGAGCACCTTCCATTAGGAGATCATAAACAAAACAATCAAATCAAACTACATAAAGATTCCTACTTTGGAGAGAAAATCATGTGCCTCAGTCAAAAAAATAAAAAAGACAAAAATAGAAAAGAAATATCCCTAAGTGAAAACCTTGATGAGGCACTTTTGGATCATGAAAAAGTAAAGATAAAAGATGCATCCTCCAATGAAAACCTTTTTGAGACATTGGATGATGGGGCACATGATTCGATCCCCAATCATGATGAGACATCTACTATAGTAATTGAGGACATCATGGATATCAATTTGGGAACAAATGAGCAACCAAAAATTATCTACATCGCCAAAGAACTAGAAGAGACATTTAATGAGAAACTAACATAATTCCTCAAAAGGTGATCTATTGACTTTGCTTGGACATACAAAGACATGCCAAGATTAGACCCATCTCTTGTAGTACATCATTTGGTAGTATATCTAGATCCAAAACCAATCAAGCAAAAGTTGCGAAAAATGCACCAATAAATAGCTCTCTTGGTAAAAGCATAATTATAGAAACTCTTGGAAGTTGGATTTATCAAACCCATTGATTATATTGAATGTGTTTCCAACATTGTACCAGTTGCAAAACCTATTGGGGGAATTTGCATATGTATAGACTTCAAAGACCTCAATAAAGCATGTCCAAAAGATGACTTTCCATTACCCAACATTGATATGATTGTAGATCTTACCGTCAGACATGAAATGCTATCCCTTATGGATAGATCTTTCAAGCTATAACCAAATCTTCATTGCTAAAGAAGACCAACATAAAACAACCTTCATTAATCCATGGGGAACCTTTTGTTATCAAGTCATGCCCTTTGGACTTAAAAATGCGGGAGCTATATATCAAAGAGAAATGACTATCATATTCCATGACATGTTGCATGATAGTATGGAAGACTATGTGGATGACCTACTGGGAAAATAAAAAACAAAGGAAGGACACATAGAAATACTGGAAAAAATCTTTGATCGGCTGGAAAAATATCAACTACAGCTTAATCCCAAGAAATGTGTATTCGAAGTCTCATCCAGAAAACTATTAGGATTTATTGTTTCTCATCAAGGAATTGAAGCAGATCCAAAAAAAATAAATGAAATCAAAGAAATGCCTCCACCAAAGAACATTAAACAACTCATAAGTTTACAAGGAAAGTTACAGGCACTAAGAAGATTCATTGTTGAGTTGGTTGATAAATGTCAACCCTTTTCTGACCTAATCCACAAAAACATCATGTAGAAATTGGATGACAATTGTCAACAAGCATTTCAACAACTAAAATACTATCTTTAAATGCCACCTATCCTAGTACCTCCACAAGTATACAAACTGCTCCTCCTATACATATTAGCTACTCAAGTGGCACTGGGGGCATTGTTAGCTCAACATGATAACAAGGGGAAAGAATGAACCATATACTACATATCTTGAACATTAGCAGGTAGTGAGTTGAACTACACATCAATAGAAAGAGCATGTTTGGTTGTGGTTTTTGTGATAAGAATTTGTGACATTATATGCTCAATCATAAAACTCAGCTCATCTCAAAAGTGGATCCATTAAAATATCTACTCTCAAAAGCAACAATCCAAGGTCAGGTAGCTAAATGGATCATGATTCTTAGTGAATTTGACATCGAGTATGTAGACATAAAAGATATTAAAGGATAGGTAGTTTTTTATCATCTCATTGAAGCTCCCTTACAAGATAATCACCCATTGTTAGAATTCCCAAATGAGCACATATTGACTACAATAGAAGGAACATGGTGGAATTTGTACTTCGATGGATCTTTCACACAACATGGCTCGGGGAAAGGAATACTTTTTGTTACACCTTCAGGAGATTGCATCCCTAAGTCATATCAAATTGCTTTCCCTTGCATGAAAAATATAGCAGAATATGAGGCATTAATAATAGGACTCAAGCTTGCCATCCAATGGAAGATTGAAAAATTATAGGTATATGGTGACTCGCAATTAGTCATGAAACAAGTAAACAATGAATATTAGAAAAAGGATGACAAACTCTTTCCCTACAAGGACATCGTGGATAGCTTCAATGAATTTTTCATGCAAATCTAGTTTGATCAAATTCCAAGGGTGAATAAAAAAGAAGTTGATGCTATGGCTACCATTGGTTCTCTCGTTGATGTCCCCCAAAATAGCCAACAATATGAATTCCTCATAGAACAACTTGTGATCCCTGTGTATTATGTTCCTGAATCTAAAATGGTTTGTGACATTGTTGGTCCTGATTCACCATGGTACTGGACATATACAAGTACCTACACAATAAAACCATCCCACCCAACCTCTCAACCTCACAACACCAGTCCTTCATATGAAAAACATCCCACTTCACCATTCCTGGAGACATCCTTTACCATTGCTCCTTCAATGGCACCCTCCTAAGATATTTGGACTCAGAAGAAGCTCAAACTTCCCTAAATGAGGTACATCAAGGTATTTGTGGGGCCCATTCTAGTGGACCAATGTTAGCTAAAAAGTTGCTATGCACAAGATATTATTGGTCCACAATGGAAGAAGATGCTACCAACTTGGTGAGAACATGCAAACCTTGTCAACAACATGGTGACTTGATTCATGCAACATCAAAAGAATTTCAGCCCCTCATTACTACATGGCCTTTCTCACAATGGGGGCTAGAGCTTGTTGGCAAGATACACCCTACATCCTCAAATGGTCATAAGTTTATAATCACTGCCACTGGCTATTTTACCAAATGGGTTGAAGCCATACCTATGACCTATGTTACTAGGAAAAAAACTTCTAAATTCATACTCCACTACATCATCTGTCGCTTTGGTATTCTCGCTTTTATCATTATAAGCAATGGGCGACCTTTCAAAAACCAAGAAGTCTATAATTTGTGTCAATAATTCCACACCCAACATCATTTTTCCACTCCATATTACCCACAAGGAAATGGCCAAGCTGAGGCTACAAATAAAACCATCCTAAGAATCATAAAGAAGATGGTCAATGACGCTAGTCATGATTGACACCTACAACTTAATCTTGCCCTGTGGGTGTAGACATGGAAAATGTACAGACATACTTGATCTTGATTTAACTAACACCATTTCATCCTGAATTACCTTCTTAGCTTGTCAGCACTCTTCATCCCTTAATTAAATAAATAATCATTTATCTGATTAAGTCATTCTCTCTTGTTAATTAAATCAATCAATCTGATCTAATTATCTCTATTTAATTAAATAATTCATTTTATTTAATTAAATCTCTAAAGTCATCTTATTAAATTAAATAAATTAAACCTTATTTGATTTAATCTAACATTCATCCCCTTTAATTAAATAAATCAAAAATCTTTATTTAATTAGTCTCTAAATCATATTCTTCTCATCTTTTGATTTAAATCAACCCACAAATCTAAATCAATTAGTCACATCATCTAATCCTTCATTAAATTAATTAACTCTTGATTAATTTAATTCTAATCCATGTCCCATCCTCTAGCTTTTGCCACTTGCACATGAAAATACATTTAATTCATTTATTAAATCTCTATTTTCTCTCAACTTGGCATATTTAGAGAATATTCTTCCAAATTTGAAAATCCCTCCAAGTGGACTTTGTCCTTCCAACAAGACATTCATTCCTTCTTACATGTCCTTTTGCATTGAGCCAAGTGTCATTTAAGTCATTCCTTTTTCCCTCTTGCATGTCATTTCACTATTTTCAAATTCCACCTAATTGCATTTATGGGCACTTTCATCAAAATGTGCACATCCTTCATCCATTCATCTCTTGACAAGTGGCATCTTTCCATTGGTTGAAAGTTAGTCCCACATTGCTTCATTTTGGGCATTTCTCCATCTTGTCTTTCTATAAATAAGAGGTTTCTCTCCTAATTTGATCATCCACAATTTGAGAAAACTTACTATACTCATTTTCATCTTCAAGCATTAGCATTTTCATCAATTTCATCAAGGCATAGTTAGGTTATTGCAGGTTTTCTCCATGGAGTTCATTTGAAGCAATCCCGAAGTGGATCAATCATCACCAAATCATCAAAAGTTTGCATAGGAGTTGGGAAAGGGCCAATTTCCACATCAAATTGGCACCAACTGCCCCATAAGATCAAGAGTTTGCATGTTTTTAATAGGATTTGATCTATCTCCTTGCTTTTTTATTGTGTTCTTGCTTTTATTCCTATTTTGAGCATTGCTAATGGATTTTATGGGGAAATTTGATCTTGGATTGCATTTGAATCTTCTAATGTGTTTGTTTGTTGTGTTTTGCAGGTACTAGGATTTTAGTTCTACATTTTGGGACTATAAAGAGGGCCAATCTCATGTTTAGATCATGTTTGTATTAAAAATTTCGTGTTTTTTTCTATTTTTGTGTGTCTACAAGGAAATGCACTGCTAACATACCAGCATCACCATAGAGAACCGCTACCACACCAATGTCACCATATAGCATTGCTTCAAACTACAAACTGCAATGCTTGGTCTCTCCTGCCCAAAATTCAAATTTCTAAACTACACCACTCGTTCCATTCTCACATGCTGGAATTATCAAATTTCAAACTACACTACTGTGTAAAAGGCTGACGCAATCACACTCTGTTGTGCTACAAAGCGACGTGTGCATAATTAGCAGTGCCATACAACACCACTAGGTTCCTCAAATTGCACCGCCTGTGCAGACTCCACCACTGAAGGGAAGTAAAAAGTGAAATCTCAATTTTTTATTACATGTGCTTTTTTAATTCTGATCATCTGGGTTATTACTTGCTTTCTTGACCTATGTTTTGCAGTTATAACTATTTTTTTTGTAGGTTGGTCTAATCAAAGTGAAGGAGAAAGACAAGATTGAAAGAGGCATGATGACCTCACTCTATTATGATACCAAGTTTTTTTGAACACTTTATTGTTTGCTTAGCACTCTTAGAGAATTCACAATTTCTCTTAAAAATTTGTTATCTTTCATGTGCTTAGCACCTACTAAATTTATTTTGGGCTCTAAAAAGAACATTTCAATTTTTTGCTACAAACGGCTTAAAAAGAACTTTAGGAAAAACTCACTAGATTTGGTTTGAGGATTAACAATTGAACAAGGCAATATCCATATTTCATTTCGGTGTTCTAAAAAGAATCAAATCATTGCTTTGTGGGTTTAAAATGAACAATTGATTCTTTCTTTTGTAATTACTTACTCAAAGTAATACCATCGAAAGGACGTATGCACTTCTCTCGCGCCTCATGATGGTCTTGAGAATCAAAAGGCCTTTTTGTGATCTTAAGTTGGGTAAAGTAATTTCCTCCACATTTCATTTTGGGATTAAAATTGAACAAAACTTGCGAGTGTGAGTGGAGTGTATTGCATACATTCTCTCTCTTTGTGCTGAAACAAAGATTGATTGAGTTACGGGTATTGCTTGCTTGATTTTATTTATCTTAGAGGGCCTACCTTGTGGGAAAAAGTAATCACCCAAGGGAATGACCCAACCAGAAACATGCTAAGGACAAGCGACTTCCAACTGGTATATAAGTGTGGATAGTGGAACAAAGGCCAATATCACGATGGTCATCCTGACGAGAAGGGAAACAATGGTCTCTCGCCAAATGGGCGATCCCTTGTGAACATAAATTCTGAATTAAAACCCTTGTTTAGAAAAGGAAAAAATCCTTAATCTATTTGTTGGTGCAAGAATGGTTGTTCTGAAGCCTCCCCACACTTTTACAGTTTTTAGTAGAAATGGAAAGTATGCCATGGGAGTTTCATGGGTGTTGATGCTTGGCTGACTTTTCTAAGTGAGTGTTGTGGAGGGGAGCTAGTGGGGTCAATCATCTAACCATTTGCTAAAAATAAGCATAGCTAGACTTTTCCAAGTGGGGATTCAACAAATACAGTATTTCATATCCATGTAGGATTGTGCATTTTCTTGGAAAAAAAACACTTTGCTTGTTCATAAACATTTGGAAACAAACATTCAACATTATCATCAAATGTCAAAACCTTTAGGAAGCAAATACCATTGAAAAAATTCATGTGTTATTTCTTGCCCTTGGGATTCTATCCTTAGAGGTTTCTAAACACTTGGATTTATATCTCAATTTTCTTGCTAAAGTCAACAATAGGTAACTTTTTCCTTGATTTCATCAAAGTTCCACATCATGTATTTTGTGGGATGAGAAGAAGTTAAGACATTGGACATCTAGTTTCAAAAGCTAATCAAGAATTGTTTGTGGTAAAAAGAAGTCACTAAGCAAAGCTAAGAGCAATTGAAACTCACACATGTGTCTCAAATGATTTCACGCAAGATCAAAATCCAAAAACCAAAGTGAAAAGATCTAAATCCAAAAGAACATCAAAAGCGTCTCTCAACGCTCTATGAATTTAGATGAAGATTACTTTTCAACTTTTAAAGAAGAGCTTCAAGAAACAATCACGGATTCTACGCATTCTATTATTGTCAAAATCCAAATATTTTTTAGGAATTTGAACACCTTGTTTAGATTAAAGCATGTTCTTCAAAATCGAGGTCTTGTAAGCAAGAGTATTTCTAGGTACACATAGGAAAAAAATAAAAAAATTCATCCATCTTTCAAACATCAAACCAAAATCATCTCACCAACAACTCTTGAAAATCTTGAAATCATCCTTCATGCTAGACTTTTTGGAAAATAAAAAATCCTTGAAACAAATCAAAGTCTTTGAATCAAACATCAAAATCATCTTGTTTAGCTAAGTATATGTAGATGCATCCTTCTTCATATGCTTAGTTAAATTATCATCAAATCATTTTGTTTAGCTAGGTATATGTAGATTCATCCTTCTCCATATGCTTAGTTGAATTAACATCTTGTTTGGTTAGGTGTGGGTAGATGCATCCTACTCCCTACACTTAGTAAAATTATCATCTTGTGAAAAATTATATCCCATAGATAACATCCAACATCTTGGGATCCATTTTTTCATTATCCAAAATCAAATCAAGGTCAATCAAAATCCAAAAAATCCAAGAATCCAAAATCAAAATCCAAAACAAAACCAAGAATCCAAAAAAAAAAATCCCAAAAGTCTAGCATACCCTCAAGATCTTCTAAGATTTCAATCATCCATATCATTCATCTTTCAAACACTTAGTCATTTCACCTTTGATCCTAAATCATCCTAGATATTCTCTTTTGAACCTCATTTTTTATGGTTCAAACTAGATCTCAACACAAGAGGAAAATGGAAGCCAACAAAGAAACATCCACTTCAAGTGACCTAAGCCAAAAAAAATTTGAGATGAATCCCGTTGGATCAAGCAATCCTCTAACTAACTTTCCTTCATCATCACAAAATCCTCAGAAGGAATGTCAAGTAGAGGATATC
>VDFB02000017.1:535412462-535644658 GCA_007258455.2 Sequoia sempervirens
TTATATTTTTATATAGTTTTCTATATAATTTTTATTTATTTATAATAATATATCATCTTATTAAGATTTTTTGTTATAGAAATATTTATTAATTTAGAATATTTTAAAATATAAATATAAAAGATCTTTTTAGAATTTTTATCTTCAAATATTTATAGAAATCAATTTAGGTTAAGATATTGGAAATCTTCTCATCATAAACATAAAGTTCATTCTGAGTCACTTGGTTATTTTGTTGTACCAACTGTAATCTAGTAAAAATGTTTAGTGATTATATTTTTTATTGAAAAATGTATTGTTAAAACGATTTTCCTAGCTCAACAACATTAACATTTTTGTGTTTCATTTATACTTAAAAGTAAATTTGTAGCTATTAACTTTTATGATATTTTTACTTTTCAAATTTGTTGCTTCAAATAACTAAATTAATTTGCATGTTTGTTTTGGGAATAATTTCATTTTTATTTATTCTTATGAAAACTTCAAATATTAGTTTTGAAAATTTTATAAAAGCATTTGTTAATGATCATTCTTAACAACTTGTCCCTTCTAATTGTTGTATACATTATTTGTTTATCCTATTTGTGTTACTTATGAATAGATATTATTTGTTTATTTTTTGGGTGTTTTAAAATTTTAAAATATATCAGATGATATTATTTGACTTGTTATATTTTTATATAGTTCTCTATATAATATAATATTTTTATAATGCGTTCTTTTTGTATATTGTATTTTTCCCAACTATACTTACCCTAAAATAATTTTAACTTTGTTATAAAAGTTAAAAACAAAATTTATTACCAACATGAAATTTTATTTAAATCCATTTAATGAGAAATATTTATGTATTGATAAAGAAGATACAACTTTATATAAAGAAAGGGTTAGAATTGTATAACAAATTAAATAATTTAAAATTAATAATGCTTCCTCTTAAATTATGAAAGAAATAGAAGAAATAAATACAATTGAAAATAAGGAGGAATTTCATTATGTTTTTTGTTTATCCTTAATTAACAAAAAGTGTTTTGAAGGGGGGAAATCCATTCTTGATTTTATCCATAGGATCAAACTCGCCAGCTTGGTTTCCCTTTTCATTTGCAACTATTACTGACACTACAGTAATGCAAGTGCATTAATCACTCTTATCGGGTGAAATTTCCCTCTTAGATGGAAGAGAAATATTTTTTCAAAAATGTTTTATTATAAAATTGGCATCTATACATTGGCAATAACTAAATATTTTTTAAATAGAAAAAATAATTTAGCTCTCGAAAAAGAATTATTAATAACTAATTAAGAACAAGCCTTTCCTATAGTTTCCTTGGCAGAAACCAAAATGTGTAATTCAAATAATAATAAGTAGATTTTTTAAAAGATATATATAAATATAAATAAATAACTTAAAATAAAATAATTATTAATTTAATAGAATGTTTTGAAATTGATATATCTTATTTTAAAATATATATTTAATATATAAATATTAGTCATTATTTTTTTAAGTTATAATTTGAATATTTTAAAAATAACAATAGATATATTTTATTAAAAAATAGATATATTTCAAATATCAATATTAATACTAGCATGCCTATATTAATTAATAAGATAGCTAAAACACATGAGAGTTATTTTTACCGAGACGCCTATTGACTTGAGGAAAAATGCTTACATTTCAATGAACATGAATTTGAAAAGAAATCTATTTGTTTCATTATTGTTTATGCCATTGTCTATTTCAATTCCAATATATAAGGGTACACATTCAAATTTAAAATCATACCAACTTGTATATAATAACAATCAACAAAGAACAATAAATTTAAAATCATAAATTTTCATCAATCATTAGATTTAGTATTGAAAGCAACAAAGAACAATATCACGACAAAGTTTAAATATGTATTTTTTGAAAAGGACCTTTTGTATAATGTGTTCAAACTTAACATCATCTTTTTCTTCATGCTTCAAAGTGTTCAATTCTTTTGCTGTAACACCCATAATTTCTTTTGCCGCTTCTTCAAAAGCACTAATCCAAGTGAATGAAGTATGGTCTTGCACTTTGCATTGAAGTATATATTTATAATCACATTCAAGGAAAGTTTTATCACATATTCCACAATACTACTACCCATTTTCATTAGTGTTTACCTTCATTTTGTAGTGCCTATCTCCAATTTTCAAGGGGCAAGTTGTATAACAAAAATTTTCTACCTTAATGAAAGATAAGGTAGCTTTTATCACTATCCAATAAGGTTTAACAGAGTTACCAAGGTCTTGATCCTATATTTGTGAGATACCTTTTAACATTTTTTCTTCTATTGCAGATGGGATTTCCTTTGTAATAGAATGAGAATGGAGATTCTTCCCTTCTGTATCAAACCACAATCTCAATCGGTGTGAGTCAAGAAGATCTACATTTATAAGGAGTTGGGTTGTAGTAATTGTTCCCACAAATTTCCCACCAAAATCACTAATTCGTGCAATCTTTATAGCAAGAATGGGGGAAGTTCCTACATTGCACATTTCTTGGAGTTGTTGACCTTCCTTATTGTAGAAATCACCCCACATTGTTAATTCCACCATACAACCTAACATGTCTTTCAGGTGAAGGGTTATTTTTTGAGTTTGTATGACATTCTTTCTAAATATTGTGTTTGGTGTGTCAATTGAGAGAACAACACCAATGATATCAACCAAATAATTGCTTTTCATGTTCTCAATTTCTCTTATCAATGTAAAATGGAATTGTTGTTTTGGTATACAACTATCCTCCTCCAAACACAACTCAACAATCAATTTTTTTTTAATAAGATTTCCCATTCATTTTTTAATTGGTTGAAATTCTTTTGTGTAGGTTTGAGTCTCCCTTTTGAGATGAGAAAAAAAATTCCAGTTTCTATGCGCTCATAAAACTTTTTTGCAACTGCATTAAAAGATGTTACTCTTATTTCACCACCATCTGAATCAACCAAGCCAAAAGTAAACACTTGTCCACCTCCTTTTTCATTGTTAAAATGATGAAGTTGACCCTTTCTAGTGACTCTTGCCTTTTATTGACCATCTATTCTGGTACGGATTGAGTGCTGTAATATGAATGGTTCTTTCATGAGGTTCATTTTTTCCAGCAATTGGGTGCTTATATGGATTGCAGGTAGGACCCATGCCTGCATCATCATCATATAAGAAAAATAGTATTTGATAGATTTCGAACAAGGATAAAATAAATGGAAGAGTAATAGGAAACATTGATAATTTGTTGAATTTTTCATATAGCAAAAGAATTGAATGTAACAGAAAACTAAATATCACACACATATATTACATTTTTTAATTTGAGACTCATGGAATCAACATTGAAGAACATATACATGTTACATCAAGTATCTTCTAATATTTTCAATCTGTTTTCCTCAGCCTTTCTCTTGGCAAGTTGTCTACCATTTTTCATTTTTTCATAATGGTCATATGTGAACGGTGACATAATTCTTAAGCATTCAATGCATTTTACATGGGATATCACTACAAATGCCAATCACATTCTTTCTCTTGGTCCTATATCAATAGTAGCTTTTGATAGAGTCAAACCCTATGATTTGTGAATTGTTAATGCCCAAGCCAATCTTAATAGAATTTGGATTGTCCTGCCCCTCTGTATTGTTGTAATTGGTATTCTCTTTGGGTTATGATCATCAAATGGCATTCCTAAATAGCTGTCAAATGCAACCATTACATATGTTGGTGGTTCTGGTGGACTGGTTCCAGGATTGTATACAATGTTTTGTATATATTCTAAAGCTCCATTGACAAGGCCTACTTGTATTAGTATATTTAAGGTTAACATAACCCTAGCATCTTTACATATCAATAATTCTAGATCCAACTTATCATTTGAGCATTCTTCTCTTGCATTGCTACTTCCTAATTTTATTGCAACACTACGTGCAATGGGATGCTTCAATGAGTATAAAATTTTCTTGTTATGGTTTATAACATTTTAATTTGAGGAGAATAAATGCACACCACTGTCAAAATCCTAATTGCTTGTTGCATCTAATGTAATAGTGGTTCTTGTCATAAGCAATTTCCAATCATCGATTGTGGGGTTTGTATCTCTCAAATTTGTCAAAAGTTGATGAAATCTTTGTTGATGGATGTTTTGTCCATCTTGTCTGAATATTTTATCCAGAGTAACCATAGTTTTGAATTCTTCCCATAGCAACTTAGCTCGTGTGTTGATGTCATATGTTGGTCTATCATTAACAAGAGGTAATTGACCCAAATCTCCAACAAAAATGATAGATATGCCTAATATAAAATTGATAACAATTATTGTAAATACTATAGAAATTTATAGTTATACAATTGTCATTTACATGAATTTTTGTATTTTCATATGAAATAATTAATTTGGTTAATCAAATAGATATCTACCTCCAAAGTTACAATTTTCATTTTTTGGGAATGCTTATAAGAGCTGAGAATCAATGTTTTCTAGTAATTTTTGACCAATGAAGCTCATTTCATCAATTATAATGTACTTGATGTTTGCTATTTATTCTTGAAAACTTGTCATCTTTGCTCCTTCCAATTGAGCAAAATCTTTGACTGGGATAATTTAGATTTTTGAATGAACGGTGGATGCTCTTATGTTGAATGTTGCAACTCTAGTTGGTGCCAGTAATAGAAGAGAAGGACTGGGATATGCTACATTTTTAAGAGCTTGACTAATAGCACCAATTAGATATGACTTTCCTATCCCTGTTGTTCCTTGAATTATCATCAACAAGGGTAGTGCATTTTGATTATTATGGTAGTGTGTCATGATTATGTTGAGTTCCTTTTTTTGTTTGTCACTGAGGGTTGTGTAGTTCATAGGTTGTGGTATTTCATCATGTATGAGACATCCATGTTATCTCATGCTACTGATGAAGTTCATTGCTTGATTTGTATACATTTCACCATGATATTCATTACACCAATCTGCTTGTCTATCAAAATCTCTCCTTCCCAACATATCTATTTCAAAAACTTGTATATTTTGACCATGATGTAGTCCAGATAGTATTTCCCATTTATGCTTAGTAGTATTTCTTTGAAGAGCTTCATTGTCTTCAATTTCAGTATCATTGATGTCTTCATCGTGTTCTTCAATTGCTATTTGTTCCACATTCCAAGGGTTATAATAGAATGACTCCCAGTTTTGTCTTATTGAATCATCATCATGACCAATATCTCTATCCACACCACAAAAAGGTTTGTACAACAATAATTTTGAATAAAAAAAATCAATCCATTTATTTGACTCATGTGGAGGAATGGATTAAAACTTTGGACATACTCTAACAATAGTTGTTTTTTGTCTTGGCTCCCATTTGTTGTCTCTCCTTCTTTTAGGATTATATATCCATGATCTAGCTACATCAATTAGTGTAACACCTTCCATAGAAAAATGACTTATTTTATATCCTTGGATGAAAGATGTTTTTTCTTCATTATTTTCTTCATCATTTACACTTACGGGTTTGAACACCCCATGTGACACATTTAGATTGATAAACCTCGTACTTCTCTCTACCAATGGAAGTTCAAGTAGCATGTGGCACATCTCTTAAGCTCCAATGTCTCTTTCTATGACAGTCTCAGTCAAAAGTCTTCTATATGCTTTTGTAGACAAATCATCTAGATTTTCCATGTTTGCAAATCACATTAACATCTATTGGTATGTTTTTGAACTTTTTTATGCTTTTGCTGCATACTTTGCAATATATTTGATTACAACATGTTTGGAAAGAATAGGTTTCCAATCTATATTTTCTCTCCACAATTGCAATATGTAACAACTGTGTGAGTTTACTTTGTTATCATTCCTAGTTGACTCCAAAAAAAATTCACCTATTTCTATGTCTTCATATAATTTGGATCCCTCCAAATTTAATGGCCAAGGAGCATTATACCTATTATGAATATGAATAATTAATGTATTTTTGTAGTTTAGAATCATATTACATTTGATTTGAATATAAATATTTTATGAAAATTGTTACCTGCAAACCATTGTTCCTCCTTTCTTTCATAGGAATGCACCCTCCCTATAGACCATGCGTCTCTCTACAAAATTTAGTAGCTCTTCATAGTCATGATCAACATTGATCTCTACAAGTTGTCTTGTATTTTTCAAACATGGATGTTGAGGAAAATTTTGGAATTCCTACAATTGGATATACAAATAAATTGATTAGTTATGTGGTAAAATACAAATCATTTATGACATATATGATATGCGTATGTTGTACTATTTTGAACATGCCTAGATGTTTTGCTGATGTGGATCTTGTCTAGGATTCCATGTTTGAACAATAGAATGGAAATATATTTTTGCACTTTTCAGTTGCTCTTGATTTAACCAATCTAAGTTGTCCATATTTGGTGCTTTGTGTATCCAAATGAATCCGTGCACATGTGGTGAGCTCCTGTGTTGCCACTCATATCTAGACCAAAAATCCTAAATTTTTATTCCTTTTTCTAGTATTTTTGTTCTGAACACTGAATTTCTTAAATGCATGTACTGTTTGACTATATGAGAATAGTCAATAAAATTTTGTTTTCGCCATATTTGAGCCTCTCGTGGATTAGTTGGAAATGTTCCTGGAATTGGTGCATGCAAATCAGGCTAATATAGATCTGTTGCACTCAAAGTGAAGAATATTGTAGGAGAGCCTATTTGATGAAGCATGTCAATCACTTCTGCATGACATTGTGTCTAGTATGACCGTGTACCCCTCAATGTTGTTCCAAATTTCATTAGCCTATCTACTAGATGGGATTGCGACATGTTTTCCATATGTTGACGCAACTCATTGATGGTGATTGACATGTCTTGAAAGCTTCTTTTCACAAATACAACTGAAGAATTTTGTGCACGGTGTCTCATTATCATATTCATCATAAAATATCAAAATCTTGGATGTCGACCAAAACAATGGTCCCTATAACACAATAAATTTATGCTTAACAAATTCATGCAGATGCACTCTCCTCATTTGTGGTTCTAACCAATCACATTTACCATCAGGGAATGATGTTGGGAATTCCATATCAAGTAATCCTAGAGTGACATATTCATTGATAGGATATGAACCAATTCCTATCCAATCAATCAATGTTGCTGAATTTGTATCAAGGTTATTAACCCATGCCTAAATCAATTCCATTTCTCTTTGAGCATTAGGTGGCATAGAATCCATTGATGTAGTGTGCTCCATTGAATATTTCCTTGATCCATTTCCATGATTGGACCCACAAATACAATTTCATTTGAATCATAATCAAATTCCATATGCACTATTTGTAATTTGTTGAATATATTTTCATCAAAATTTCCAATGAGATCATTTAGAGTATTTTCATTGATTTTGACATCTAAATAAAACTTGTTATGCTCTACTTTGTATTTTAATGCCTTATACACACGATCCCTATTCACTATGAAGTTATAATTTGTGCCACATTGATCCCTTCTTCGAATAATGATGATTGGAAACTCTCTTATTGAATGTGGAAAAACATTTGAAACATATTCCACATGTTTTGGAAAACTTATTGTGTCCTCTATATTTATATTGACCACCGACTGCATGGGTAACTTGTAATATTGGGCTAACACATGCAATTAACATTTCTTCTACTTGAGTCAATTTTGCAAGCTCTTCTAGTTGTGGCCCTAGATCCATATTATTTAAAGCTAAAAATCTAGGATTCCCTTTCTCTTGGCGACATCTATTACAAACAACACCTTTAGAGGTGAAAAATACTTTCATTCCTAGGTAGCATTCTTGATAGATATAACACATGCCTGGTGTTGTCAAGTTATCTATTTTATGTCAAAATTGTATTTGAATTTTTTTGAAATCATCGTGAAGCATTCCATTTGGGTTTTGTTTGTTTCCTTGTACACCTAGGGTGTGTGCAAGAAGTTGAGTCCACTTTTTGGCCAAAAAGTGGAAGTGTTTTTCCTGATTTTCAGAATTTGACACATTTGACCTTAAAATTTGAAGCACTTAGAGATGAAATCTTTAACAAAGTCACTAATCATAAAATGTAGTGCTCGGAGTCTATTTTCCAAATATATAATTTATTTCAATACCCAGATTGCACAAATTGAGTTTTAATAGGCATTTCTAAAAACCATTGTTTAAAAGTCATTTTTTTTTACCATACCATGCACGTGTACGACATCCATATTTTGACTTAAATTATCGTATTTTTCTAAATCCTTTTGGGAAAAGTTTTATGACTCAGGCTTGTTCTTGATATTTTTGTAATTTTTTATTGAATTATTATTTTTTTGTTAAATTTTTATTAGGCAGATTTGTCGTTTTGAAAAATCGTCATGTACGACATGCATAAGATGACCTAAAATTATCATTTTTTGATTTTTTTTTCAAATTGAAAAGAATTGTCTGAAGTTTGTTCTTGTGCAATCCGTTTGTCAAAATGTTATGTTGATCAAAAGTTATTAAGATAGTAAAAAACTCTGATATTTAAAGTTTATGGACCAATTTTATTAGAAATTAATTGAAAAATAGAAAAAGTGATTCAATTGCAATACAAATTACATATTTAGCATTTGCATTGTTTCATCTAAAATGGGTTTTAATTTCGTCAAAAAATTTTGCAAAAAAGGTCATCAGCCATATGTTCAAAGTCAGTATTTTTCTTTGACATTGTTAGGACCTTCAACTTGCAGGTCAAACCAGGTTGAAGGCCTAGGTTTGGACTTCCAATGCTTTTCCCGAACCAAAAACCTAGGCAAAAACCTGACCACAATGCAAAACAAAATTCAAATTTTAAAAAATGGGATCCCGTATTATAATCGGGATCTCGTTCCTCACTCGACAGTATTCGAACCGTTGTGAATGGAACGGGATCCCATTTCATAAACGGGATCTCACTGCCTTTACAATGGCTACGACATTCAATTCTGATGAACGGGATCCCGATTATAGAACGGGATCCCATTTAATAATCGGGATCCCGTATTATAGTAAGCGAGATCCCGTTTATTTTATTTAAATACACTGTGGAGAATTAATGTGAAGGATGCAACTTCACATGTACGGCCGAGAGCACTAAAGTGAATTATTTTTCATAAGTTATTGTATTTACAAGTGGTGAACTTGATTTTTGGTTGATTTTATCAAACGGAGCATCATCTACACCATTTTTGAAGTGAAATTGTGTTATTTTTGTGCTTGTTTGGAGGAACAAAAGGTTTTAATTTGCAATATGGATTGAATTTTTCAAAGGAAGCTTGAAGAAAACAATTTTTAAAGTGGAATTGTGGTAGTTTTATACTTGTTTTGAGGAACACAAGAGGAATAATTTTGTCCTAATAGGTATTCAACTTCCAATTTGGATTGAATATTTTGAAGTATTTCACTATTAACATTCATTTGTGCTTGAGAATTTTATAATCATGGGAGATAAAGCTTGTAATAAGAGAAGGAAGACATTGACTCCTCAAGAAGTTGAAGCAAATAGAGAGAAGGAGAGACAAATACAAAGAGAAAGAATAATGAGAATGAAATCAATGGATGATGGTGGAGCAACCAATTCAACAACTATTGAGATGAAAACATTGAAATTACCATGGTTGTAAGATGAAGGTAATTTGCTAGAGAGTCAATTTGGAAAATATGATTCATACAAACAATTCCTACTATGTCTTCAAATCTCTTTGAATGCTATGGAGAATGTTTCCAGCTACAAATCCAAGTCGTCTTCAAATCCATATTGAGTAGAGGTGAAAGTTGTATATAGAATTTTTGCAGATCTGACTTAATGATGTTGACTGTTCTCAATTCAAAGAGATAAACTTTTATAGAATTTGTTGAAAACAAAAAGAAAAATAAATTTTGATAATCAAAATGATCATTTTCTTAATAAAACAAAACCATATTTTTGATGAAAATGAAAATGAAAGAAACCATTGAAAGTGGATGAAAATGAAAATGAAAACCATTTTTTGATGAAATGAGGAATGAAAGTAAGTGAAAACCGTTTTGTTCAAAATGAAGATGAAAATGAAAATGAAAACCACTTTATTGATGAAAATAGAAATGAAAATGAGAACCGTTTGTTGATAGAAATGAAGATAAATGAAAATAAGCATTTGATGAGAATAAAAGTAGAAATGAAAATGGCTTAGTTTGTTGATGAAAATATAGAGGCCAATACAAATGAAAATGAAGATGAAGATGAAAATGAAGATGAAAATCTAGAATGTGATGTTGATTTAATGAAAATACTTTTTTAAATTAGGTAAGTGTTTAGATAATCTTTACAGTGTTGAATTTCTGGGAGCCAAATAAAGACACATGCGACTAGAATATACAAATTCTTTTATAAGTGGTACACTTCAATGTCAACTAAATTGGTGGTAGGAATGCAAAAATAGGAAAATATTAGAAAGGTTATGCTTTATATTAAACCAAAAGAAAAGATCAATCGTCAAAACAATATTATATCTCTGTTGCTAGTGCCATTTATTCTATTGGAAAAAATAATAGATCTAAAGACAAGCATGCGGCAAGAAGAGCTATAACAACTGCTATAGTTAATAAATCAATTTTGAATAAAAGAATGGTAAACAATATTAGTGAAGTTTTTAAAATACATCCTAAAAAATTTCTAAGGCCGGAAAAAGAGAAAATATGAAAATGATCCTATCAATCAATGTTGGAGTTTCAGTGGACGACTACCAAGGTCTGATATAAAATTGAATGTTGAAATTAAATCTTTGATAAAAAAATATTGGCATGATAATACTAGGGTTTCATCTAATGCTAGAGATGTTTTAAAATTAATGGTGGGGTCCAAAGTTTGCGATCCTCACCCAAACACCTATTAGATACAACACAAACTAAATTTTATAGAAAATTTTGTAGCGATTCAGTGTTACCTGGTAATATTAAAATAAGTCAAAGGTCTTTTGAAAAATGTAAACACGTTCTATTATAACCCCTTTAGACATCCCCTTAAGACCCCTAAAGACATCCCCTTAATTAACACATTCTATTATGAGCCCTTTAGACATCCCCTTAAGACCCCTTAAGACATCCCCTTAATTAACACGTTCTATTATGAGCCCTTTAGACATCCCCTTAAGACGTATTATAACCCCTTAAGACATCCCCTTAAGACGTTCTATTATGACTCCTTTAGACAGCCCCTTAAGATGTCATTTTTTTTGACAACTTATAAATTAGTGTTAGATGAACTATTATTTATAGTATTTATTAATGCTTTTATTCTCTAATCTTCTATGGTATTGTTTATTTCTTAAAATTTTATCGCTGCGGTATATAAAATAGATTGCTTTTGTTTGTAAATTATGATTTATTGGTGATTATTGATTGACGTGAATTGAATAAGTTCATTAATTAATTATCGCTATTTATTGAATGTACATATCATGTATATCATGTATAAAATCACTAAATTTGCAAAGTATAAATATTAAAATTTCCTATATTAATCCATGTATGAGATCACTAAATTTCACATTAATGTCCTATATTAATGTCTTGACTATGAACATAAAATGCATAAATGTACATGTGTAAATTAAAATTTCAATCAATAATAAAGTCCATAATTTATGTAACATATTAAGTGCATGAAACCAATATATTAAGCGCATGAAATAAAGTCTAATAGAGTACATGATAAACAAGAAATATAGTCCATGAAATAAACAAATATAACACATAAAATCACATGTTTCTAGGTCATGTACTGTCTCTATAATCAAGAGACCTCTTCACACCATGCGGACTATATGGATGACCTGAAACACTCTGCAGCATAGAAAAGATGAGGGTGATGTAAGACAATAAAAATAATTTGTAACCGTTTAATTTATAATCCATCATAAAATTAAATTACCATCATATCGTTTGGATGCTCTGATTGCACACGAAGCAACCTTCAAATTCTCTAAATCAATCTACATAAACAAGACAAAGAAATTTGCAATTAGATGTACAACTCTGATTAAATTTTTAATTCAATTGTTATAATTTATCATATTTTAATTGTACCGTATTCTGAGGTTGTGCACTAGGCTCTTCTCCAGGACTGTCTATACATGCTCAACTACAAGATGTGTCTCATGCTATAAAAGAAAAAGAATATAAAAATCTCATATTATGTATATATTCAATTAAAATTTATAATTCACTTTAAATATAATAAAAAAATTAAATTACCATTTGATTTGAAACATGCTCTACATGTCCTCCTAGTGGTGTAACTATGTCTGGGTCAGGGCTGAAAGTTGCACTAACAAAGTCCTACAAGATCAAAATCAAAGCATGTGCAATTGAATTAGGTTTATATATATATATATATATATATTCAAGTTTGCACATTTTGTGTAAAAATTTTTGTAAACAACCTGGAAATCAGTCGCCTCATGAGTAACTATAGCATCAAATGTTTGCCCAATGCCCATTCTTATTGTGGTATCAACCTAGACATACATGTACATAGACATTTAACACTTATAATATTTACAAGTGTACATGCATGCGTTTCATATATCTAGTGAATTCAAAACTCATAAAATTGTAACTATACTAATGTAAACTTTAAACAAATTTACAATATGAATGTACCTACCCCTGATCTATGATGCTCAATAGTGGAGGAGTGCTTGAAAATCCCTTAGGAGGAATCGACGTGGATGCCGATTGACTCACCTAAACCAACATAAATATTTGAAACATATATGTGATTCAATTATAAATTTAAAACTCAAGTTAAATAATTTATGATTTCATATATAATTTTAAAAATTGAAATCAAAATACCCCATAAGGGTTTCTGAGTATGACCGGTGTCGATGTATGTACTCGTGGAATAGATGATTGCCCTTGCATCATTAGTGTCATCTGTACACCAAACAATTTGATTGTTAAAATGTATTACAAACTTTTCTTTGATATATATAACCATCAAAATTCTTATAAAATGAACGTACATCTAGATGCATATTTATACCTGTGTCATAGTGTCCTCAAGGTGATGTTCTGCTATGAGGAACTCTACAAATGAACTGATGCGACTAGATGAACCACCAGAATTTCCCCGTCCACCTGAACTAGGTGTGGCCTGATCAAGTCCATAGCATACTTGATGACAACTAGTACATATATGGGGGACGAGCCTTGACACTCCTAGAGCGGTACTCGAACCAGCTCCATAAAAAACTCCTCCATCATCATCATCATCTCTATGCTCCCCACTCGCTATCGTAGAAGCGTGTTGATCAAGGTCTCCTGTGAGTGTACTAAGGGAACCTAAAGTTGAGACCAGAGCTTGATGATGTACAGGTGCAGGAATGGGAGGACCAGGAGCAACAACAAGGGGTTGTGCATGCACGGGGCATCGGGGATCAACCCTTTCCCCTAATCTCTGTTGTGGCATGCCACCACCAACACCCTGAAATGACCTAAAATCAAAATAATTGGGATTTTGCCCCAAAACAAACTCTACATATAGTTTTCTCAAAAAATACAATGGGAATTCCTAATTAGCATGTGGGGGACTATCAAAAATCATATACCATCGATCCCAAAAATGTGCACTCATATGTGGATGTATGCACCACCTCATGGATATTCTAGATTTGTTGGGTGGAATGGGTTGTCGAGTAACGGGGTCAAGAAAGTAGGGGGATAGATGGGCTTTCCCTATTTTAAGGTCTAATATTTGTTTGTAAGAGAGACCATCAGAATAAAATTGTCTCATTTGTTCTCTGTCTTGTCGATGCCTATCAAGATCAGAATCAATCATCCTAATGGAATCAACAATGTTTTGCATTGCAGATGCAAAACGTCTCACATGTGGAGGAATCAATGATTGACTCTGCATAACATTGATTTGTTTTTTTAAGGATGCAACTTGATCATTTATTCATGCTCTCAAGCGAGCCTCGTCAGATGCGATAGGTGTTGGATGTGGCATATTAGGTGGAGGTGGAGGGGGAGGTGGAGGTGGAGGTGGAGGTGGAGGGGGGAGGGAGGCAGATCTGGCTGTGGCTGAGGTGGTGGATTGATGATATCATCAATGTTAAAATCATCCATGATATGCTCGATATAAATGTGCACCTGCATTAAATCATACAAAATAGTCCATGTGCATACATATATTAAGATCATATATTTAATTGAAATAGGATGAGCAACATATATATTCAGATCATATATTTAATTGAAATGCACATATATATACATTGATTGTTCAACTCAAGAGCATGCCCATACAAAATTCAAAATTAAATGTATGTACATGTACATTTAAAATAAAAAATATGATGCATAATTTGCATGTACAAATCATTAAACTAAACTATGTACATACATACAAATTTCAAAATTTAAGAACTATATATGAAAAATTTTAATACATGCACATACATACTAAACAATAAACTTGAAACATTCACAAAATCTCATTTTATGTCTACACACACACACACATATATATTACAATTTTTAGCAGGAGAAATCATGATCTAGTAGGTAGTCATAAAATATATACTATTATATATACTATTCATTATAAGTTCATAAATTCCACCAAATTCATAAATCCGTGTCACTAAAAATATCCATCTAGAACCAAAATCATAAATTCATGTCACTAAAAATATCCATTTGGAACCAAATTTATAAATTCATCACACAAAATATCCATCGTTCACCCAATTTATAAATTCACAACTATTTAAGATCATTGTTTTAATTTATAAACTATTATGGCTCTCTCTGCATAGATCTTCATTTCTTTGTGTTTTCCTTTCCAAAATCAATTCTCCTCTCCTCTAGCCATTGTCGATGCTCATCTACGATCCCATCCATAGCCCTGGCAGCATCAACAAGGGTTTGCATCCTAGATGTAAACATCCTCACAAGAGGTGCGACACATTCTTCATTTTGAATAATGTTGATTTGATCTTGGATGGTTCTAGCAGAAGCATTGATTTGTGCTTGCAAACGAGCATGTTCATTGATTTTAGGTGGTGGAGGTGGGGGGTTACGAGGTGGAGTGGGTGGAGGTGGAGGTGAAGGTGTTGGAGATGGATGGCATGGAGGTAGATTGTGAATATTATTGAATGGATCCATGTGATCTTTAAGATATGAGTGAACCTGCATTAGATTTGTAATTTCAAGATGTAAGATACATGTTTAGGAAATACCTTTAAAGCATTCAATAAAAATGGCCTTAAATAATTGAATACAAATGATAAAATTATATGTAAGCCTCAATTATATGTCTAAGGCACATGTTACTTGAATGAAAATACAATTAACTATTGATATTGTATAATCTTGTAGGATCATATTATTGTTAAATTTGGTTGGGCCTTGGGCAAATTTGATCACCAAATTTTAAGAACTTCTTTGATCCCCTTAAGAAATGTCATATTGGAACCCCTTAAGAAAATTGAATTACAATTTAGGGTGATAGGATGGCTTAAGGGGATTTACATCTAGTGAGGTCTGTAACGCCCCGCCTTGGTTACCGATATAACAAAGTGTAATGAGTAAAGTTATTCGAATAATTTTTTTTTAAAGTTAATTGATTACACAAATGCTATAAAGTTACCAAGACAGTGTTACATAAACATATTAATTAAACTCAACATATCATCATAGTTCAAGTACAAAACTAATGTCATGAATGTTCCAGTTTACATAACTTATTATAATCAAATATCCAATTCAACAGATTACAAAATAAGAGATTTCAACAAATCTCAATACAACAATAAGATGGTACAATGAGTACACTCTTATACAAGAGGTGAGTTTACAAAGAAGAAAGTGATCACCACACAACCGATGTCCATATCCTCGAACATGCTTCGTATCCATAGTCACAATCCAAGAGGTAACTGGAACCTGCTGCAAACATAGGATCATATGCAAGAAAATATAAGGAATATAGAGCACGGTTTCCTCCCGACCACATGAAACCCGAAGGTCCACTCCCTCTGTGCTAGGAGATATTTGACAGGTCCACAAACAAAGTAGACAGAACATTACATTTACGGGGTTTACAAATTCACATAACGACATTACGATTACAAATTCAAACAAATACAATTCAAGTATCGAATCTCATCAAAATAGAAAACTGAACACAAGAAAACACCATCATGGTATAGACTAAGAGTGTCATCACACTGTTAGAATAGGTTACCCTGGTGAACCTTCCTAGACTACCGACCCTCTCTCCAAGAGTTACCCTGGTAGTCTCTACCGATTCCCGGCCCCTATGCAGACTAATGTGGAGTCGTTACATCTTTCGAGAGGACAAGATGGCGACTTGCCATTCCAGGCCTTCTCAACCTTTTCTCAACCTAAACGAGCCTTTAAGAAAGTAGGCGAGGCAACATTTATCTAATTTAGTGTTTAGATCTACCCAACCCCTAATTCATTAGTTAGGTTTTTACTGAATTGCACACCTACGATAGGTTACCCAGACAATCACTTCCGGATTTCGGCCCCTACCGTAAGCCACTCTCTTTATAGCATGACTCGACATAAAATTCTAGGGGTTGTTTTCAAGTACAAAGATCAAAATCACAGTATTTGCGTTCTCCACTAGAGACCGACCATAAATCTCTATTATGCTTCTATAGACAATGACTAATTATGCAAAGTTACATCCCCAAGTAAAAATATTTGTAATTGAGCAATATGATTAACATGTTATACACTTAACAATACCATTTTCACTTCCCTAGCCTTTAAAGAAATGAAATAAAAACTCAATAACTTTATTTATACTTATTCAATGAATACAATATGTATACACCTAAAAATGGTCACATCACATTGTCTGGTAATTAATTAAATATTTTTAATATTTAATTAAATTTTTTGCATTCTATCTGCGTATAAATAAATTTAAATAATTTATTTATATTTCTTCATTCTTTTATTTTGATTAAATAAATAAGTTTATTTAATCATCTTTTCGTATTCATTTCTTAATTAATTAAATAAATATTATGATTTATTTATATTAATTATCCTATAATCTTAGTTTGAGTATTTTATTCAAATAAAGATTAAAATTTTCTTCTTCTTCTAAATATCTATTTATAATTAAATATTTCAAATATTTAATTAATTTCTCTAATTCGATTCATATATCTATTTATAATTAAATATTCCAAAATATTTAATTAATTCTTCTAAAATTTCATATTCTTCTAAAGTCATATCATAAATAAATATTTCAAAATATTTAATTAAATCTTCCATAGTTTTTAAAAAATCAAAAATCAAAAATCAATAAATAAAATTAAATAAATTTACTTATTTATTTAATTTGGGGATTATCTTCAACTCTCGGGAAGCAAACGGTCAAAACAGAAAATTTAATTTTCTTTGTTTCTGTGCAGGCTTGTTCCCGTGGGTTGAAGAAAGGAATCCATCCTTCTCTCCAACCTCTCAACCTCTTCCATCTTCTTCTCAACTTCTCCATCTTTCACCATTCAAACCTACCAGACAATCTCACAGCCGTAGATTCTTGCCAGCCGGGATTGTGCCTGCAAAAATCTATAAATACGACTTCCAGGAACTCCAAAGCATATAGAAGTTTTAAGCAAGTAAATTATAGGAAAATTTCATAGCATTCATAGCATTCATAGAATTCATAGTACTTTCATAGTATAGAATCATGATATCTTCCATTCACAGCCCCTGTGCATAATCCACAGCCCCTGTTCATATCCGTTAGCAATTTCATTCCATTAGCATACAGGATAGAATAGAATTTCCTTTTTGCATACTCATTCTATAGCAGCCATTTGGAGAAGCTTAGCTTATACAAAATCTGAGAGCAACAGCTTCAAATTCCTGGAGATAGAGGAAAATGAAACGGCTCTGAAGAAACTTTGTTTTATTTGATTTCATTTCATTTAGTTTTCTTTGGTTTAATGTTTCATTTTGTGTTTTGTTTTTCATTTAGATTAACCATATAAACAACAACACATTTTTGGCGCCCACCGTGGGAATCTTACCCCCTTTTTTAATATCTATTTGCAGTTTCTTTTGATAGGTTACAGATAAAAACATCGGAATAGCGCAGGAAACACATCTTCGACATTTTAATACCCAGTTCAGCGCATTTGAGGTCTTTTGCAGTGCCCGTGACAACTTTTGCAGCGCCCGTAACAACTTTTGCAGCGCCCGTGACAACTTTTGCAGCACTTGTAACAACTTTTGCAGCGCCCGTAACAAATTTTTCAGCGCTCGTAAGAGATATTGCAGCGCCCATAATTGATTTTGCAGCGCCCATAAAGTATTTTGCAGCGCCTATAATGTCTGTTGCAGAGCAACTTTTAAAAGGCAGTATGTTGTAATCTGTAATTTTAAAACAGTCTAACTGACTTCGACGCAGCCGCGAACAGTTAGTAATTTTTAAGGATAAAATGAACCAATCCTAGGGTAGACACTTAATTTCAAATGAAGCAATCCTAGGATAGACACGTAAAGGTAAAATGAAGCAATCCTAGGGTAGGCATTTCACACTTTATTTTTGGGCTTAAAAAGAATTTTTTGTTTATGTGAAGCAACATCTTCACTTAGTTTAGAAAATCTTAATTTTGGGCTTAAAATATATTAGTGATTGCTTTGTCTTTGGTGATAGGCCTATGCTCTCCCCTTAATTGGGTGATCAAAATGCCAAACTCACCTATTTCCCGTTATGCATTTTCCTATTTTATTAACTCCTTTTAGAAGGCCTGCCGTAGTGGGAAAAAGTACTCACCCTACGGGAACGACCTAAGTGGGAACAACTAAAGCCAAGTTTTCCAACCCACTATAATCAAATGCGGATGGTTGATGAAAATCCCATTCGACGGTAGTGTGCATTGATAACCATCCCCAAAGCCTTTGTTCTAAAGGTAGGGAGGTCTCTCGAGGGATTCTATCATTTGCCGCACCAAACGAAAACCCTTACTACGAACCTAGTGTAGTATCTTACCGAGTCAGTTTCCGAACATCATTTTAATCACAGTGCAGGGGAGGGAAGAATCTACCCCCAAGATACTCACCATATAACTGCCAAGGATTGTTTGCTTAGGGGATCCAGTATCCACTTCCATCACTCTGAGTACGCACCTGGAAAAGACAAAAACACGGGCGCCCTTTCGTGGGTGACATGGCTGTGTGAGTCGACACAGTTTTAAGATGTGGGCTATTGATTGATATGATGACCTACTTGAGAACTAAGAGTGAGTCTGTTTGAAGTGCTTATCATGTGTAAAACCTGTTAAAACACTTTTTGAACAACATTTTGGTTATACACTTGATGTTTAGTATAGGACTTAAGACAACCATTTTACAACTTGTTTGATGTGTTTTCAATACATTAATTTAGATAAGATCATCCAAAACACTCATTATCACATTGATTAATCTCATGTTACGAAATTGGAAATCTACAACGTTTGTAAAGAAATCCGTTTCCAAAAGGATTAAGAAGCCAAAGAAACCCCTCAACCACAAGAAACTATTGAAGAAGCAACGATTCTTGTATCAAAGTCAAAAAATTTTACTCAAATATAGAACCTTTCTTCATAGGTATCATGATTGTGTTAGAGGTCTTTCAGATGATTATGCCATAGAACCCTTGTATTCACAAGCTTACTTTCAAAGAAGAGCCCTTTCTCAAAGGCATAACCATAGTCAACGTATTCATTTTAGTTATATTCCCCAACCCGCAATCGAATATTCTACTCGTCCAAATCAAATTTTGCAATAGAGAACTTAGAATACATTAGGCATCCATTTCAAAATCCATCCTTTTACAAAGCCATGATCAAAATTTCATAAAGTGCAAAATCATCCTTTTCTTGATCTTTTGCTTACATTCCCGCTAAACAGGATTTTCATCCTTTCACTTCGGGAACAACACAAGCTACAAGATTAGAAATTTTGTGTAAGTCATAGAATCTTCATTCTATCCTGACTTTCATATATATCACATAAATTGCACTATTTCACTTTTTTTTATCAAAAGTAAGTAGAATTTGGAGCAAAACCTATGCCTGTCTTCACGAGATCTCAAAAACAAATGGAAAAAGACAAGGGAGAAACCACTACCAGTAAAATGGGTGACCGTAATGAAAAAGAAGAGGAAACGTTTAACCTTGATGAGTTAACAGAAGAAAAGCTTCAAGAAGCAGAACAAGATCCCCAATTCCATACTCTTATGGAAAGAATTTTAGAACGTAACAAAGAAAAATATTTTCTTTCATTAGCTAATCAAGGAGCTAAGTTGCCTCACACTTTTGACATAGAAGGGATTAAACAAAATCCTGAAACTCCTCCTAATGACTTTAGTGCTCTTAACCAACAGATAAAAGAATTACAAGGGCAAATAAAGGAAATGCAAGGAGGTACAACAAAGAAATATGTTTTGGAAGACATATCTCCTTATCCATTTGATAGGAGTCTTCAAATGATCCCATTTCCAAAACATTGCGAAATTCCTAAGTATGATAGGTATAATGGAAAAACTGATCCCATTGACCATGTTAGGGATTTCCGAAACATGAGTCTTGAATTCGCCTATGACGATACTTACTTGATGCAATTATTTCCACGAAGTCTAGGTGTACAATCCATGGAGTGGCTTTCAAAAATCACTCCACCTATCAAAACTTTTGAGGAGTTGATAAATCAGTTTATATCACAATACTCCTACAACATTCAACACCAGATAACAATGCTTGATCTTTGTAAAGTGAAACAAAAAGTAGGAGAACCCTTTACTACATTTTTACAAAGGTGGAGAAGGTTATTTGCACGATATTCTCGTCCTATTCCTGAAAAGGAAAAGATGGATATCTTTATTAATAGCCTTGATCCAGAATTAAGTTATAGGCTTAACCTTCATTGTCCTCATAACTTTGAAAAATTGATTGAAAACGCAATCACCATTGAAGGGGCCTTGGTTAAAAGGGGAGTGATAAAACTTGATAATCCAAGTACATCAAATCAAAACAACAACGATAAAACAAGGTTTTGGAACAGAAACAAAAATGTTGTCAATGATGGTATAGTGGATGCAAATAATTTACGAACGAGACCATCTGTTTTCAATCTATCAAGTGCTCCACGAAACAATCAACAAGGAAATATAACTCAACAAGGAAACAACAATCAACAAGGACAAATTTTGAAGCAAGAAAACATGACCAATCAAAATACCAATCAAAATCGTGGTAATTTCAATAATAATCTTGGCAATGCACAAACATCAAATCCGTCTAGACCTTCGTTCTTTTCAAATCGACGGACTTTTACCGCTTTGGGTCAATCTCTTGAGTCTACTCTCAAGGAGCTTCTTGATAATAAGGTTATCACCTTACCACCACAAAGAGATTATGAGCCACGAGTCAAACCACCATCATGGAATGACTCGTATTATTGTAATTATCATTGATGTAAGGGTCATAGAATGAACAATTGTCAAGCTCTGAAAAATCTAGTACAAGATTTAATTGACAATGGTACCATTACAATTGAGGGGCATCATACCAATGACGATCATCAAGCATTCAAAGATCCTTTGCCAAACTATCAAAAGGGGGAAACATCGGATACCAAAACCAAAAGTATACATAATGTTGAAGACAATATAATCTATCACATCCACACAGATGATCATCGGGTTAATGTTATCAAGATCAAAGGAAAACAAGAATATCAACAGGTTAATGTGACAACACGAGGTCAAGCAAAAGTTGTTCTAAAAGGAAGTTCATCCAAAACAACTATTTCTCCTCCTAGTCAGTATAATCTGGTTGATCAGTTGAGAAAAACATCAGCTCAAATATCCATCCTTGAACTTCTCAAAATATCCCCCATACACAAGAATATTTTAGAAGAAGCTCTTGTAAATACAACTGTTGATACTAATTTAGATGTAAACAGATTCAAAGCCATGGTGGGACATTTGTCTTCCCCCACTTGTCTTTCATTTTCCGACAAAGATGATGCTTCCATGACACATCCACATAATTCCTCGCTCTATCTTGAAGTCATGATCCATAAACATCGAATTAGACGTGTCTTAATAGATGGAGGAGCCGGTTTGAATATTTGTACTTTAAAGTTAATAAATGCCTTAGGAATATCAGAAAATGAAATTGATCCATGAAGGAAGATAACCATCAAGGCATATGATGATGAAGAAAGAGCTTCTAAAGGATTAATATTGCTACCTATCAGAGTGGGACCTGTTGTGAAGAATACATTTTGTCAGGTTCTAGATCGAGATCTTTCTTATAACATACTTTTGGGTCGTCCGTGGATTCATGATATGCAAGCAGTTCCATCAACATATCATCAATGTATCAAGTTTCCATATGGTGGACAAGAAATAACTATACAAGGTGATTACAATAGTACCCAAACTTGTTCAAATCTTAGAGTAACTCAAGATGTATTTGTGCCACACAATAGGGAAGCTCTTGCTGTTTCTTCTTCCAATCTACAAGTCCAATTGCAAGAATTGACAAAGAATCTTGATACTAAGCCGAAGTTTAAAGACAAAGGGGTAGGTGAATATTCACTATCTCTCTCTACTTTACCTCCTTCTCCAAGATCACATGGTTTGCCAACTTTATCAAATCAAAAGATTGCAACTGCTTCTACATCTCAAGCTTCCATCCCAATCACAAAGTTTGATGGAAAATTCATTAGAGCTAATACCACTGAAGAAGAAGCTGAAGATAGGGATATCCTAAATTGGCTATACAAAGATGAAGATGAATCTCTCTTGCACATTAAGTTGCCTAAAGAACAATATGGTAAGGGGTATGCTATCATGCAAAAGATGGGCTATGAAGGGAATGGTCCTATAGGGAAACAAAGAGAAGGAATTGTGGAACCAATTCAACCTATTTCAAAGCATTCAAGTGATAAAATAGGACTTGGATATGGTAAAGATAAAGAAGAATCTACTTCACAGCAAGCACAATTAACTCATGAAGGAGGATTAGTGTCAGATAAATCTCATGAATCAATTTTCCAATTGCAAAATAGTTCAGATACTGATTCTAATGAATATGAATGGGACACCATTTATAATGATGAATTTTGGAGGGATAAACAAGTTGATGCCATACACAAATATGCACCTGTTCTTATACAAGGAGAAGGCTCAAGGCCTCCACTTGATTTTGTTTTACAAAGCGATCATAACTCAAGTGAGGAAGAATCAGATTCTAGCGCAATTGACGATCGAGAAATACCATCCCATAGACCTTGTACCGCAGGATGATAACCATATCATGACATTGACCTTACCCAACCTATTGTTCTATGCCTTTGGTTTGTCGAACTTACTCAGTTGAGTTAGTGCCCATCCATATTCCTACGACCGGTGTGCAGGGACATTACTTGTTCTTTGTTCCTCAAATAAGAAGAAAACAATTGTTTCGTTCAAGATCTTGCCGCTCCTTAGTTTTGATAGGGAGGTGTCAGCTCTCTTAGTTGAAAATAAATGAAATAAAGATGGATCTATTGGTAGAAACCAAAAAACTGATGATGAATCAAAGCAAGAAAAAATAGTGAACCGATAGAAACAAAACCTTTCTGAGGCACTGAAAGATGAGAAACTTGACACTCTTCCCAAGTATCATCATGAAAGATCTTCTATTTTGATTGAACCAACAAAATCAATCAACATAAGTACAACAGAACAACCAAAAGTTTTGCAACTTGCAGCATCATTAATAGTTGAAGAAGTCCTGAAATTCATGGAATTCTTGAAGGAGAATCAAATTAACTTTGCTTGGTCATATGCTGATATGCCAGGGTTAGATCCTAATTTAATAATGCATCATTTATCTATCAAACCTGGGACAAAGCCTATAAAGCAAAAGCTCAGAAAAATGCATCCACATGTTGCATTGAATTGAGAAGGTGAAAACTTTTGATTGGATTATTGGCTGATTATACGAATGGATTTACAATATTGTACTGTTTAAAGCGGATGGAAAGATCGAGGAGTTTATACAGTTGAGAGATTTAAATAAAGCTTTCCCCAAAGATGATTTTCCTTTTCCCAACATAGACATGATTGTTGACTTAACTGTTGGCCATGCAATGTATTCATTAATGGATGGATTTTCAGGATACAACCAGATAAAAATTGCACCAGAAGATCAAGATAAAAAAACGTTCACATGTCCTTGGGGTACCTATTCTTTGGAATATAATGCCATTTGGGTTAAAGAACGCCAGAGCCACTTATCAAAGAGCAATGACAATAATTTTTCATGATATGATGCACACATTCATGGAAGACTATGTTGATGATTTACTTGCCAAATCTCATACACGAGATGAACACCTGGAAATCCTGTCAAAAATATTTATCAGAATGGAGAAGTTCAATGTTCGACTAAATCCAAAGAAATGTGTCTTCGGTGTTACATCTGGGAAACTCCTAGGGTACATTGTTTCAGAAAAGGGTATAGAAGTTGATCCAGAAAAGGTACAAGCTATAATGGACATGCCTCCACCACGAAATATCAGTCAATTAAGATCCTTGCAAGGAATTCGATCCATTAGAGATTTATAGCTCAACTGGCAGACAAAAGCTTGCCATTTACACATTTATTGCATAAAAATTTCCCATTCAAATGGGATGACAAATGTGAAGCAGCATTCAATCAGATCAAGCAATATCTTACGCATCCACCAGTTTTAATTCCACCTATTCTAGGAGAGCCATTCATACTCTATATTTCAGCAATAGAAGTATCTTTGGGAGCATTGCTAGCACAAGAAGATTCTACAGGTAAATAAAGTGCCATATATTATATCAGTAGAACCTTAACAAGACATGAGTTAAACTACAGTTTTATTGAAAAAGCTTGCCTTGCAGTAGTGTTTGCTTCTCAAAAGTGGCAACATTATATGTTGGATCATACAGTTAAGCTGATAACAAAGATTGATCCATTGAAATACTTATTAAGCAGAGCTACTTTAACAGGAAGACTTGCAAAATGGGTAATGATCTTAAGTGAGTTTGATATTCACTATGTAGATCGAAAAGCTATTAAAGGACAGGTCATTGCAGATTAGTTGGATGAAGCTCCTTTACAAGAAGAAAATCCAATGCACATTGAGTTTCCTGATGCAGAGGTCTTTTCAGCAACAATTCAGAAATCATGGACATTGTACTTTGATGGATCTTATACACAATATGGCTCAGGGGCAGGGATTCTCTTTGTTACACCTGAAGGACATACCATCTCACGATCATATCGGTTGATGTTTCCTTGCACAAATAACATAGTTGAATATGAGGCATTGCTTATAGGATTGGAAATAGCTTTGGAATGGCAGATTACAGAGCTGGAAGTTTACGGTGATTCACAACTTGTCATTAATCAAATTAATGATGATTATCAAACCAAAGATGATAAGCTGCTACCTTACAAGAATATGGTGGATGATTATAAGAAGTATTTTGTGTCAATCAAGTTTTCACAAATATCAAGGATTGATAATAAAGCTGCAGATGCAATGGCTACCATTGCTTCCTTATTACAAATATCTGAAGATCAAACCAAGTATGAATTCTTGGTGGAACAATTGTTTTCTCCCGCCTATGAGAATCCAGGAAACTCAACATATTTGACGGTTCGATTCACCTTTATATGTTGAGACTTATACCTATTTGAAGGAATACGCATCTTGCCCAGTTTTATCTACGCAATCAAAAGCGAATTTCGTTACTTAATCATCCGTTTATACCTTGGTGCCAATATACTTTATGTTAGTCTTGATGGTACACTCCTTAGATGTCTTGAACGTGATGAATCTGAAAAAGCCTTACAAGAGGTTCACGGTGGTATTTGTGGAACTCATTCGAGTGGTTTGACCTTAGCCAAGAAACTTGTCAGAATGGGGTACTATTGGCCTACCATGGAGAAAGATTCTTTTAATTTTGTCAAGAAGTGTTCTAAATGCCAGATTCACGGGAATCTTATTCATGCACCTGCACAAGAACTACAACCTTTTGCTTCAACATGGCCTTTTTCTCAGTGGGGATTAGATCTTATTGGTAAAATACATCCTTCATCGTCAAATGGTCATAAATTTATCATCACAGCTACGAAGTATTTTACAAAATGGATTGAAGTTGTTCCTCTAACAACAGTGACTGGTAAACAAATATCTTCATTTATCCTGAATTACATTATTTGTAGGTATGGAATTCCTAATTCTATTGTTACTGATAATGGAAGGCCTTTTAAGAATCAAGATGTAGATGAACTTTGTGAAAGATTTCACATCCAACACAGGTTCTCTACACCTTATTATCCACAGGGTAATGGTCAAGCAGAAGCTTCTAACAAAACCATCTTGAAGATATTGAAGAAGACAGTAAATGACGCTGGATGTGATTGGCATGTTCAACTCAACCCAGCTTTGTGGGCATATAGAACCAGTGTTCGCACACCAACAAGAGCTACACCATATGCTTTAGTCTATGGAGCAGAAGCAATTTTACCATTAGAAGTTGAAATACCTTCACTTAGGGTTTCACTCAAGGGATTGATAAGTGATGAAGACTACAGGGTTTCTCGCCTCCAAGAATTAGAATTGTTAGATGAAAGGCGTCAACATGCAGCTAATCATTTGAAAGGTTACCAACAAGTTATGTCCCGTAGCTATAATCACAGAGTTAAACCACGGGCATTTCAAGTGGGTGACTTAGTTTTAAGAGAAAATCCACGTAATCAGCAAGACAGAGAAAAGAAAGGGAAATTTGAACCTAACTGGCTTGGTCCATTTGTCATTGTAGCAGCATACGGTTCTGGTGTATATCAGTTATCCACATCAGAGGGGGACCTGTTTGAGGAACCAATCAATAGTATTCATCTGAAGAAGTTCTATGTCTAAAAAGTCCTGAAAAAAATCAAAAAAATCATAAAAAGTCCTGAAAAAAATAAAAAAAAATAGAAAAATCCTGAAAATGTGCAATAAAAACAAGTAGTGAAAACCTGGCAAACAGGCGTTACTTGTAATTAAAATGGGCTCCTCCATTTATTAGTTTATGTCTTGTTTTCATTTTTTTTCATCCATATCTATCATCTGTATATATCTTTCATTATCCATATCATGTAATGGGAATCCTTATCTTTCATCATGGCTTGATGAAATCTGTACATATCTTTTATCCTTAGGTTGTGTTTACATTGGGGGAAAAATGCAGAAACATACAAACAAGAGAGGGGCAACGAGCTTTTAGAATATCACAAACAGACAAATAACAGTTTGACAAAACACAACAAACATTGTTGTATCAAATCAATCACAACATGTTTATTCAATGCCAATGGAAATCGAAACAACATGCTCCAAACAAATGAGAATATCAATGATGATAACTAAAAATTGGATGATCTTAATCTGAATAAATGTTTGAAATACTTTAAGCAGGATTTGAATGGTTGTTTGATTTTCTATCATATCTCTGGAGTAATTCAATGATGTATTGAACTAGAAGAGCAAGGAAGGAGTATGATTTTTCTTTGTCTGCTATTTGTGAGGAAATCATTAGTACTATGTAAATTGGTCGCGAGACATGCTCTACTATGTATCATGGATGACATTTCAGAATTTGCATGGGAAAAGGATTAACTCTTGTCTGTTTATGCAAGCAATACTCAGGTCATCTCGGTTCAATTATACCTAGATGCTTGTATTAACTTGCTATATTAAAAATCATGAAAGCAATACTCAGGTCATCACTGGTGCTAACATACCCTTTGATGCTTGTATTAACTTTCAACATTTCAAAGCTCTATGATGATACAAAAAGGATGTATAAGCTCTCCAAATGGCAATATTGTATGAATGTCCTGCATGGTTAGTATAGGTTTGCATTCATGTTAGAATTTGCATTTTGCATTTATAGATTTCTAAAAAGCTGGCAAAGAATCAAATGTTTATATCTTTTCAAAAATATGACTGAGTATATTTTGACATTCACAAAAACATCATTTCATACATTTTTTTTTTTACATATATTTGCATTAGAAAATCATAAAATCAAAGCATACATTACATACATCGTTATCATATACATTCATTCATCAAATAAATTTCATCTCATAAAATCATGTATATAAATTTCATAAATCATGAAATCATCATATCATATACATCATAGGGACACATCATATATATAATCATAAATCATCACTGCATTTCATATATCTCAAAAATGAATGTCAAAATGTACAAGGATGTCAACTACAAATGATATAATATCATCAAAAATGTGATCATCTCACGGTGTATACAAAATGTCTCAACAAAATATCATGAAAATATCATATACAATGCACTAGGTAGTGCTATCCTCTGATGGAGCTGGCCTAGGACCTGTACCACCTACCCCTGATGGACCTGCACCACCTGTCCCTGATGGTCCTCCTGGAGGTAAAGGCTGTGTCACACCCCTGCTGGTAGTATGAGAACGACCATGAGTAGATCGTGACTGAGCATAACTCTCTCTGTGCTCAGGGGGAACTGCATCGTGATATCTAGTCCGATAGAACTCTGCCTCTCGGGTGGCTTTGGTAACCTCTCTCATCATGTCACCCGTCAAGGTGCTACCTGCTACTCTTTGTAGGCTCTCTGCCAAGGCAATGGCCTGCTCACCTCGCTGTCTAGCTGCGTCCCTCTCAGCAGTAATCGAAGTCAACTGACCCTGCAACTGTGTAATCAAGGCTTGTGCCTGTGATAGCTGAGCCTGCAAACTCTGTACTGTACTCTGTAAAGAGGATATCTGGCCTGATACTGTAGGATCTACTGAAGGGGATGGGTCAGTATGTCTCATCCGTGGTCCACCTCTGCCACCTCTGCCACCTCTACCGCCTCTCCTACCGCCTCTCCTGCCACCTCTATCTCCACCCCTACCATCACCACCATCATCTCCCTCTGAGTCATCATCTCCACCACTCTCATCATCATCACTGTCCTCTGAATCATCATCCTCTGACTCTGAGTCCCTCTGTCGACGTCTCTGTGCAATAATAGGAGCAACAGCCTCATCAGGATCAAACATACGTGGCGCCAGATGCTCTAGGACATACTGATAATACTCTGGTGTCATCCCTGCATCAAGGACATCCACTCGGTAATCCCACATCTGTGCTCCCAAACTGGTGAACTCTGCCACTGCTGCCTCATATGAAATCCGTGGACCCCACACTGCAAGCTCTGGCTGTCGCCGCGCATAAATAGCTGAACCCACAGGCATACCTTGAATCTGACCAAACTGCCGAAGTACTCATCCAACAAGAAATCTCTCAAGGATCCATGTAGTCTGTCCAATCAAAAATCTGGAAGTACAAACCTATGGCATCTCCCTCGCAATCTAAGTACGGTCTCCAGCATACTGTATCCAGACTATCCAATAACCGCTACCAATGCACTAGTTTGCCCAGTCTCGGCTGAGCAATAATGTGAGCATATCTCCATCTATATGCTCAACCAGCTGGTCACTGTCCTCGAGTCAATGGACGTAAAACAGCAAAATGCTCCCATGCCCATATCTGTAATAATGAGCATCCAACAGCAAAACTCCGGCCTCTACCATATACGATATGATGTAACTCGTCATATAGGTGGGCTAGCATACATGTACCCCATGCATACCGTGTCCCCTGCATCACCATGCTCTCCAAAACATGACCCCATCCGATCGTAAACCTTTTCGACCTATGGTCAGGGCACAACACACCTCCAATAAATCCTGCAAGTACAGCTGGTAGTGGCGGATATGTATCTGTAATCTCACCCCATGGGATAAAGTATCCAGCGATCTGATCATCTTGAAAAATCCTCCTCAAAGCATCAGTACCTCCAGCCTCTCGGCTATCAAAAACAACTATCTCTCCCATCACTGGGATCCGTAAGATGCGATATACGTCCTCGGGGGTCACTGTAATCTCTCCCGTCGGTAAATGAAAAGTGTTGGTGTCACTATGCCACCGCTCTGCAAGTGCTGTCAATAGGGCCTTGTTGAGGCGAACCTCGGGCATATCAAGTAATGAACTCAAACCACATGCATCAATCACATCTCTATCTAACTGTAACAAATGTGGAATCAATGTCCATGTGCTCGGAAATGTCTCGTAACTGCAAGACACCTAGTCTCTCCTGTGGACATATTATCGAAGCAACATCAATATCAAATTATCATAACACATCAATCCAAAACTAAACATCGAATTATTTGTCTTTCATCATCATTATGAAATGTGAATAATATCAAAATCATGTTTTTTTTAACAACCTTAGAAGCAAATGAATCAATCAAACTATTTGTTTTTCATCATTATGGAACGCAAATAATCAACATCAAGTTTCTTTCTAACAACTTTAGGAGAAAACTTATCTGTCCTATTTGTTTTTAACAACTTTAAAAGCAAATTTATCAGTTTATATTTGTTTTCCAACGACTTTGGGAACAAATTTATCATTCACAACAACATACAATCAAAAGTGCTACAAAACTGCTTATGGGCGCTACAAAATTCCTTATCGACGCTAAAGAATCAATTAATAGCGCTACGCTTTTGATTATGGGCGCTATGGGATCATATGCGCTATGAAAAACATTAAGAGCACTATAAAATTCATCAAATGCGCTACGGAATTGCATGCGCTATAAAAATCATTAAAAGCGCTATAAAAACTATTATATGCACTACAGAATCAATTGCGCTACGAAAATGATCAATTGCGCTACGATATCTATCATATGCACTACGGAATCAAATGCGCTATGATATGTATCATATGCGCTACAAAAAGCTTTAAGGGCGCTAAAACTCACTTTTTTTACATAAACATTGAAAAATGTGCGTAAAATGGAAAATTTTCGAGAGACAAGAGATTTACGGGACACATACCGGAGGTCCATAGTGTGTTGGCCGCTGATGTCGTCGGATACGCTCGAAACGGTGCTGGTGAACTGGAAGTGCCATAATTATCAACTCAGAGCTCAAAATTTGTAAATTTTACTTGGTTAAAATTGAAAATGACATGGAAAATGACATTTTTAACCTATATAATGCTAAAATTGGGGCATTTTATCATATTTTCACATAGCAGGGGCAATTTCTTCATCAATTTTTCATTTCATATATTTTAGGTCAATTTTCTTTATCATTATTTTCGAACGATGAATCGACATCTTCAAAATCATAAAAATCAAAAAAAATTAAAAAAAAATCCAAAAATAAAAAAAAAAATCACAAAAATTCAAAATCTTATTGATTCATCGTTCGAGGGGCATATACCTATCAACATTTGGGGCAATTTCAAAATTCTTTGAAGCAATGCGAAACACATCACTTCAAAGAGGGGCAAAATGTATACACCTAAAATGGTCACATCACATTGTCTGGTAATTAATTAAATATTTTAATATTTAATTAAAATCTTTAATTCTATCTGCATAAATAAATTTAAATAATTTATTTATATTTCTTCATTCTTTTATTTTGATTAAATAAATAAGTTTATTTAATCATCTTTTCAGATTCATTTCTTAATTAATTAAATAAATATTATGATTTATTTATATTAATTATCATATAATCTTAGTTTGAGTATTTTATTCAAATAAAGATTAAAATTTTCTTCTTCTTCTAAATATCTATTTATAATTAAATATTTCAAATATTTAATTAATTCCTCTAGTTCGATTCATATATCTATTTATAATTAAATATTCCAAAATATTTAATTAATTCTTCTAAAATTTCATATTCTTCTAAAGTCATATCATAATTAAATATTTCAAAATATTTAATTAAATCTTCCATATTTTAAAAATCAAAAATCAAAATTCAATAAATAAAATTAAATAAATTTACTTATTTATTTAATTTGGGGATTATCTTCAACTCTCGGGAAGCAAACGGTCAAAACAGAAAATTTAATTTTCTCTGTTTCTGTGCAGCCTTCTTCCCGTGGGTTGAAGACAGGAATCCATCCTTCTCTCCAACCTCTCAACCTCTTCCATCTTCTTCTCAACTTCTCCATCTTTCACCATTCAAACCTACCAGACAATCTCACAGCCGTAGATTCTTGCCAGCCAGGATTGTGCCTGCAAAAATCTATAAATACGACTGCCGGGAACTCCAAAGCATATAGAAGTTTTAAGCAAGTAAATTATAGGAAAATTTCATAGCATTCATAGCATTCATAGAATTCATAGTACTTTCATAGTATAGAATCATAGCATCATATAACATAGAATCATGATATCTTCCATTCACAGCCCCTGTGCATAATCCATAGCCCCTATTCATATCCGTCAGCAATTTCATTCCATTAGCATACAGGATAGAATAGAATTTCCTTTTTGCATACTCATTCTACAGCAGCCATTTGGAGAAGCTTAGCTTATACAAAATCTGAGAGCAGCAGATTCAAATTCCTGGAGATAGAGGAAAATGAAACGGCTCTGAAGAAACTTTGTTTTATTTGATTTCATTTCATTTAGTTTTCTTTGGTTTAATGTTTCATTTTGTGTTTTGTTTTTCATTTAGATTAACCATATAAACAACAACACACAATACTCCAATCATCACGGATTATACGTTCATAATAAACAATTTATTGATATTATTAATTGTTGACAATTTCAAAGAAAATACATCTATTTTAATAGGATTAGGATAATATAAATCCTATACATTTATAAGTCAAACACTTAAAGGCAATACATTTCACTATATATATATATATATATATATATATATATATATTAAGCGAGCAAAAAAAACTTTTGTTTAACTCTATTTTATACTAGTTGAATTCACATTACAAATAATAAATCTAAAATTATATCTTTCTCATAAATTTCTCAATCACAAATTTACATTTAACCCATTTATACACTATACATATATTTCAATTGATGATTGTGTTAACATAATTTTAACAACAAAATTACTCCACTATTACTTCATACAAAGACGAATTTATACTGAAGTAAAGAGTGATGGTTTCAAACAAATATCGTATCCATAAAAAGTGAAAGTAACGCCATAGCTTTACTTATAATCAAAAACTCAGATTTGAAACTAAAGTAGATGTAATACAAAACAAATGAAAAGGTTTAAGTCTCAAATCAAGAAATGAAAGTAAAGATAGAAAAACGCATGCAGGTTATGAAGAATGCACAGTTATGGACAATTCGAATTTGGACACATGGTGGAAAAGAAATTTATTAAGCACCATGCATGCCGTAGGGAATGGCTTTCAGGAAAGTTAATCATTGAAATCATGCATAATAATAGGAGGTAAGAGTAAGGGTCAGCGCTTATATCTGCAAGTTTATATGACAATTTTCTTAATATTAACAGCTAATAATATAGCAAGATAGGACAAATCAACTTCTGAAAAAGATTCTATCACCTAAATATCAGCCTTTGTTTCATTCAGTGGAAATAGACTCAAGACAATATTATTTTCCAGCGCCATTGTGTGATAATCTTAATTAAGTATCAAAGACAATACTATTGCATTTTCCATCAGCAACATGAAGGTTGCGCACATAACTATCTTAACAGGTTTCAACAAAACTAAAGACGGTAATCTATAGGTATAAAGCGATGGAGATACCAGTCCAGATAATTTGTAATTAGATACGATTAATCATAATCAATGATAAGTGACATGAGATTTATTATCAAACAAATAGGCTGGTGAAATCAAGAAGATGAAAAGAATAAAAGAACAGCATATAAATGTAAATACCAAATTATTTGATGCATACTAAGCAAAGATAAATACAAAAGTTCCAAAGAATGGCGAATTTCAGACAATAGATTAGTATAATCAAAGATCTCTTACCCAAACAAGAAAATCTACATCAAGCCAAGATATAAAAATTTCAAGGAAATCTCAGGGACCTACCTAAGACATCATTTATATCGATTGACTATTTGTTTACTAAGAGTTTAATGGCTAACTCATTAAGGTACAACGACATTTTTAAGTCTAAGATTTACATACAGCAATCGATATTCTGAACATAATCAATTAAATAGGACGGCATGCAGATTCTTGGCTGGTGCAGCAACTATATATATATATATATATATATATATATTCATTCTGTTTGAGTTGCAAGAAATACAGGAAAGTGATTATATCAAATACCATAAATACTTGGGGGAAAAACTACAGTTATCAAGGAAAAGACAATTCCCAGTTTACAGTTTAGGATTGCTTCGAATCCATTTAGAGATTGATCAGGAATAAAATCTAGACTAACCTCCAGTAAATCCTCAGAAACATAAGATCAATGATTTGCTTGCAGAGAATGTTGATAAACTGGCGCACAAGAAGACTCGACCAGTTAAAGGAAAGCACGTTCAGTATGGAGGTCGGTAAATACGTTAAATGGGACATATCATAATTTTAAAAGAATGCCTTTCATATCATTGAACTGCCAGGACGTATTGGAACAAGATCATAGAATTTCTATTCATTTACATACGGGTTACAAGTCATCATCCAATCCAGATAGGCATGCGAATAATTGGAGGGTTTTAGGAATGATTCGGCCTAGATTTTCATTATAGAGAGCATGAATTTTAGAGGAAAAAAATAAAATAAAAATAAAAATCAATAGAAGAATACCTAGCAAAAATTTTCAGTTGTCCTTAAACAAACTCTCTGGCTTCTCTTTCAAAATCTCAATTAACCACCAGAACTCCCTTCAATTTAAATGCTACTGCTATCTAAAACCAGAGAAGAATTCCTCCTGAAATATTGCCATCCTCTTTTTTTTCCAGAAATCTTCTTTGAAAATTACACATGTATCCCTGAACTAATTTGTTCACTGAGCTGGAAATATTATTGAAGTTGAAACGCAGAAGCAGTTTTTTTTTTGTATTCCAAAACCCACGATCTCTGTTAACAGCCCCAAAATTTTCCAAAGCCTGTCGACTTTCTACAGAAATTTCCAGAACCTCAGATAACCAATTCCCCGTCCTCTTCAAATGCAATAAGTTTTTCCCTAATATGGTCGACCAATTCAACCTCTCATTAACTCCAGATCCCCCCTTTTTAATTATCTTCAGTTAGAAATTTTATAACTTGAAGAAGACTTCTTCTCATACATATCTATTTCCACTATTATAGGCACTAAACAGGAAATAGATCTTATCTACAGCCGCACGGGTAAAGAGGTAAATGTAATTCCTATAGGGAAATAATAAGCTTTGGCCAAAAATTAATCACCGAACAATAATCAAATACAACGCCAACAAGTTTAGTTTAAGATAGTTGCACATAATCCTAAGTAAGGAGGTTATAATATAATAACAAATGTATTTATAAACTATACATATTATTTCTTGTTATTCAAAATGAATATAATACAAAAGAAATACTGTTATCACCAGGCAGGCTGTGCTGTAACCTCCTATGCATAATATCTAGCATGACATCAGTGCACTAATTTCTTTTTATTTTTATTTTCAAAAACAAACTTGTTTTCACAATCACTATGGACTTCACATATTCACAAAATTATGTGTAATTGAAATTTACAACCTAAGTTTTTTAAATGGAAGTAATTTCCTCATTACATATATCCTTCAATTCATTATTTTAAACAAATACATAATTAAATGCCCGTCTACACCAATTTCATTTTTTTTTATATGCAATTCATGAACTAATTTACTCGCATAAGATAGATTGCATATTTGATCAAATTTCTCTTTTAATACACAATAATATACAGATATACACCTATTTAACTCATAGAAATAATTTAATATTTACAAAAGAACAACATTACCAATTAAATAAATCAAAACTTATTAAATATTTGTATACATGGTCAAACAATTAAACACTAAATTTTCATACAGAATTCACAACCAAGACGGTATGAATGAACATGACGAAACACAACCAATAAGAATGATAAAGATGAATATGATGACGATGATGACGGCGATGGCGATAAAACAAAGACGACAATGGCAACACAGGAAAAAACAAAGATACTCATTCGCAAAGAATGATGGTTAAACACAGACCTGTCAAAATCTCCGGTCAACATAATAAGATTGAATCAGGGTACACTCAGACCTGACAAGCAGGTGGAGTTGTTACCTAGTACCTGTGTCTGCAGGAAAACATCAAGGTTAAAACATGTATACATATAAACTCAAGTTAGAAAACACACCGTGAATAAGGATTGCAGTGTGGCAGGATACTCACGAATGAGTAATGCCACACTGTCTTCTTCACCGACACAAACGAACAAGATCAATAATTTTCAATCATATCAACATGATAACATAAGCAATAATCATAACCAATAAGCCATATCATGAATGAATCTATCATAGCATCATCGAACCAACATAACCAAATAACCAGGATGTCAATGTATCATCCGCAAAATCAAAACAACATAATATCCAGAATCACCTCAGAAAAGAAACAACATAGTATCAAAGCAATCTAAAGCATCTAATAGCATAATTAACTAAATAGTATGTCTAAGCTGGAGGGACACTACAGGTCCTAGGAGAAAATGGCATGGCTCAAGTGAATAAAATTTTGTGAAGTTGCCCAAGGCAACCAAATTTCATTAAGAGCCTTTAAAGAAAAAATGATGGATTTAGGGTTTAGGGTTTAGACTTTAGACTTTAGGGTTTAGGGTAATAGGATAGCTTAAGGGGATCTACATGTAGTAAGATCCTAGGAAAAAATTACATGGCATAAGGGAATGAAATTTGGTGGAGTTGCCTAAGGCAACCAAATTTCATTAAGAGCCTAAGAAAAATGATGGCTTTAGGGTTTACGGTTTAGACTTTAGAGTTTAGGGTTTAGGGTAATAGGATAACTTAAGGGGATATATGTAGTAAGATCCTAGGAAAAATTACATAGCATAAGGCAATAAAATTTGGTGGAGTTGCCTAAGGCAACCAAATTCATTAGAGCCTAAGAAAAATATGGCTTTAAGGTTTATGGTTTTAGACTTTAGAGTTTTAGGGTTTTAGGGTAATAGGATAACTTAAGGGGATATATGTAGTAAGATCCTAGGACAAAATTACATGGCATAAGGGAATGAAATTTGGTGGATTTTCCTAAGACAACCAAATTTCACTTTATGATCCTGGGTAAGACAAAATGAATAGTTTAGTGTTTAGGGTTTAGGGTTTAGAATTTGGAATATTTAATGAACTTGCAAGTTAGTGAAGAACATTTTCTTGTGGAATAGTTGATTGAGATATACTCTTGTTTCAACTGACCAACCTAGATCATGATGGCAACTTTGATCACCAAATTTTAAGAGCTTCTTTGATCACCAAATAGTTTTCATAAATCTACCAAATGAACCGATTCTTGACATTGAACCTACATAATTTTAGGTATGTCCAATGAAGATTAGGGTCTAGGGTTCATAAAAATGCTTTAGTGTTGAGGGTTTAGATTTTACAGTTTAGGGTCTAGGGTTTAGCAAACTTAGGGTGAAGTTTGGGTGGCCCTTGGAATAATTAGACTTGCAAGTTAGTGTCATTGGAATCGATTGTACGGCTTAGATTTAGAATTTGCTAACTAAATTTGCAAACAAACATCAAGATAAACTTTATGAATTTTAACTATTCTTTAACATATTGTTTTCTAATCTAATTATAATTTAACATTGAAACTAAAGTTTAATATATATCATTTTTTTTTTCCATACAAAGCAAATAAAATTTAAAACATTTAAGCAATGCAAATGATTTTTTTGAGCTCAAAATTACCTAGTTTTCAAAATCAAAATGATTTGTTGAATTCCAATTTAGGGTGTTAACAATTTCTTTGTTCCAATTCAATTTAGGGTTTTTAATGCAATTTTTTCGTTTCAATTCAAACTAGGGTTTTCAAATTCAATTTTTTCGTTTGATTTGAATTCAGGGTTTCAAAAAGCTTGATTTGGATTTGTAAATGCAATGTTTTTATTTCATTTCGATTTCTAGGGTTTTGAAATGCAATTTTTTTTGTTTTGTTTCAATTAGGGTTTTCAAATTCAATTTTTTTGGGTTTAATCAAACAATTTATGTTTCAAAAGTTAAATTTTGTTTCTAAAACACAATTCAAGGTTCATTTTTTCATTTTTATTAAAAAACCTTCAGGTTTCATTGCATTTTTTCATCTATTTTTACAATTATTCATTTCTACTATAACAGTTAAAAAAATGCTTAAAATGGCATGTAGGCAGGTACCTATAGCTGATTGTGGGGGTCATTGTCGCCAGTACTCGAGGTCATGTCCACTGTGTAGTGGAATCTTTTTTTTTTTTAAATAGCAATATAAAACGGGATCCTGATTTCTACAAAATAGGATCCCGATTTATAGAAATCGGGATCCCGTTTTTTAGTAATCGGGATCCCGTTTCGTGAGAATCAGGATCCCGTGCCTTTTCCATCGGTTCAGGATCTAATGGGAAACGAGATCCCATTTTTTTAAAAATAAGATCTCGTTTTGTCTCAGGCTCAGGATCGTTTATTAAAATTGGGATCTCGTTTCCTCAATGCTGATTTCAATTTTTTGGTTAAGGAAAAAACTTCCACGTTTCATGGACTCAACTTTTTGCACTTACCCCCTACATTTATCTCATCTTGTATTGTGACTTTTTTCCTTTGTCTAACATAGCTTTCTCTTTTAACTTCATTGTGTCTTTTTCTTTGTTCTTCCCTTTCAACATATATCATTTGTTCCTATCATCGTCTTCTATATTCTATTTGATATTCTCTGTGATATTCTCTTTGATATTGTTTTTTTTGCTCCTCTGATTCAAAATTCAATCTCGGTCGTACCATATCTAGAAAATAATTGAAGTTGGATTTGTAAAATTGATGTTTTTCAATGGTAAATCCACTTTTCTTCTAAATGAATTTCATTTAATATCAAATACTATTGAAATCAAAAGGTTCTAAAAAGAATACAAATTTACACAACTATTACATAAGAAGTATAGTTGAAGCATAATTAGATGAAGAAATTTCATCACAAAGAAGAAAAATGAAACCTTTATTATGTTTTGGATATTGGTCCTTGAATAAATGCACTCATTATTGTGATCTTGTGACTAATTATATATCAAGTAGGGCATGTACATCCAAAATATATGAACAATCTTTTGCAAAAGTAGACATCAAATTCTATATGAAAATATTGTTCATAAGACTAAGTCAATCATTGTTGCCACCTACATACAACATGTATGAACAATTTTTTACAAAATAGATATAAAATTCTACATCAAAATGTTGTTCATAAGAGTGAACCAACCATGGAACAACCCTCTATATGCTTCACATGTGTTTACCCTAATTATCATACAAGTACAAAATAAATTTTTCAATAGCGCTTTTTGAAACTCTGGGTTCCTCGTATTGCTTGACATAATAAAGTTCTCTTAAAAAACCAGAGAATCTTGCAACTTTCTTGCATGTTGTATGTAATTTGCGGGAAATTTCTTCCATGTCATCAATCTCTTGTCATTTACTCCACGTGCAAGTAGTGCAACGTCATGGAGTTCTCTAATGATTTGTTTTGAATGGGCTTCAATTGATTTGTACAACTTGTCTATCAAAATTGGCGCATGTGTGTTTGAATTTGTTGACTCCTCATGGGCTTCTAGCTTTTGGACTAATGGTTCGCTAGGAGATTCATTGTGGGTAGCCATTATCTAAACGATAAATGAAACTCATAAATATAAGTAACAGGTTAAAAAGATATGTATGATTCTAAGTTGTAGAATTTGTTTGTATGATTTTCAATTGAATTTTCAAAGCTTACAAGACTACAAAGAGAAGTGTAAGCAAGTTGTTGGCATCAAATTTCTTTTAATGTAGGAGGTTGGTGAGTTATAGATAGAGATGGTAGGAGTGGTACTAATGTTCAAAAACCTTCATAAGATAATTAATAGTCATAGAAATTTTGAATAGAATTGCAATGTCAAAACTTTTGCTAGCAATATTTAACAAATAGTCAACTTTAGTGTCGCAGGAGTACATGTAGTGTAATTGTAGACTTAGAACCAAAGGCTAACCAACCTTATGTCTTGTACTTGGAGTTATTGTTACACATAAGTACTTTATTTATCAATAACATTTGCATAAATATTTTCTTTATTGTCAACATTTTCATAAGGGTTTTCTTTAGGGTGTCAGAGGTGTCTAATCCTTAGATTTGTCAGAACTTATTACAATTATTTTAGGAGGAGATTTCACACATAGGTTCTCCTTTTCATTCTTTCATCTCTTTATTGGAATATTACTACTACCTTCACTCGACATTTGATGGGTTTGAGGTAGTTTCCTTGCCAAGTCTACTTGTATGCTAGCAACTGCTTTTTCAGACCACTTGATTTCCACCTTCACGTCACGAATCCTTTGCATAGCATGGAAAAATTTCTCATTGTCCTTCAATTAGGCTTCACCATCCATGTTCATCCCCTCTACAGACTTGGTCAATGCTTCTCGATCCTTCTTACATTGTAAATAGTGGGCATTCCTTGCTATCAACTTACGAGCAATTTGTTTAGTTTGTACCATGTCTGGCATAGAAGGTTTGACATTAGTATTACAAGTGTCAAAAATCCTCTGCAATTCAATGTGTGTAGACAATTAACATGATCATTTGGTCTTAACAATGATGAAATAAAATGAACATGATCATTGCATGTATCTCCTTTATCAGTAACGTCTTTGTAACCGCCACCCACCAAAATGGTGGTTACAAAGACAGTATGGATAATGGAGATGTCAAAGGTTGGCTCCTTTCTTCTTTATGTACAACATTAACAATTCTGAAGATAGGATTTTAGTGGCTGCAAGGGATACTCCATCACCTCAATAAATCATTATATACATCAGATACCAAGTACTAACTCCACATCACAACTTTGATAATAAATAAAACATCAATATTCAAGAGCTTTCACAATAACTAAAATATCAAGATTCAAGACCTTTGTGAAGAAGAAGATATAAAGCTTGGCATGATAGGAATCTAAGGGTTGAAGGCATAATCCAACCACCTCTTAGGCAATGGGATAATTATAGTAGGGGAGAACAATATTAAAGGTGAATACATGTGTTAACTATTTGAGTTATCTTATTCAAAAATACCAATACGAATATGGAGATAATCTCAATAGGGATGCCAACATAGGAATATCATACATGCAAGTAATTGAAATTATAATGCCTTGAATTGGGCTAGAAGCATTTTTATTTTTAAATAAAGTTGAGTCCTAGTGAGACTTAATAGCTTCTTGTCAGTAGAATATGAGGAAGACCAAAAATAAAAATGAAAATAGCTTAAGAAACCAAGCAGGCTTATAAAAATTAAATTTTTTTGAACAAACGTAAAGTCAAATTGCACATTTACAAGGAAAAACAATAAACCAAAAAAATCACTAATAGGTTTATTGTGTGTCTTAATGGTTCAATGAAAATTAAGATGCCTATGCCAACGTTGAAACTCATGTTACAACCCTAATTGAACCCTAACCCTAATTGAATTTTAATCCTAACCTTAAACTTGAACCTAACTGTAATTCTTCTTCTAACCTTAATCATACTTAACTCTACTCATAATAATAATTTTAATAATGACCCTAATTCTAATGGAAACCCTAGATCTAACTATAATACTAATTAAACCCTAAGCCTAATTAAAACCTAACTCTACTTGAACCATTACCCTAACCTAACATTAATCCTAACCCTAATTTTATTAAGTTCCCTAATTAAACTATAACCCTAACCCTACTTGAATCCTAACCCTGACCCTAATATTTACCCCAATCTTTATCCTATCACCCAAACTTTAACCTTAACCCTAATTGAACCATGTCCTAACCCTAGCATAATTGAATTGTAAACCTAATTAAACACAAACTATATCTCAAAATCTAATTAAACCCTAACCCTAATATTTATCCCAAGATTTATTTTAAAATTCTAACCCTAATTTAACCCTAACCCTAACATCAACCTTCAACCTAATATAGACCCCAATATTCATCTTAGAACCCTAATTGAACCCTAATTATAATTAAATCATAACCCTACTTGACTTTTAATCTTAGCCTTAAATCTAACCCTAATTATAATTCTAACCCTAGCCTTAATTCTAACTCTATTCATGATTATATTTTTAATACTAACCTTAATTCTAAGGACGACCCTAATTCTAATTGTAATACTAATTGAATCCTAACCCTAACCCTTATTAGAACCCAACCCTTATTGAACCCTTATAATATCCTAAAATTAATCATATCCCTAATCCTAATTGTGTCTAACACTAACTCTAGTTGTTCCTAACCCTAACCCTAACCGTAATCCTAACCTTTATGCAAAGCTTTATCCTATAACCCTAACCTTAACCCTAATCTTAACCTATCCTTAATCTTAATTGAATTCTAATCCTAATTGAACCCTAACCCTGATTGTAACCTTGATCTAACTCCATGCTAACTCTTACTCCAAGCTTTATCTTAGAATTCTAATTGAGCCCTAATCCTAACTAAGCCATAACCATAATCATAACCCTTGAATTATAATCATAATCCTAACTAAGTCATAATCATAATCATAATTGTAAATAATAATGTTATATAATTTTTTTCATATGATAAACTTATGTGCAAATGTAATTCTTAATCACATTATTTTTTTTCAAAATAGTAAAATTTTCCAAGGTTTTTCATTTAACATGCAAAATGAGAAGGAAAAGAATCATAATATGAAGATTGAAGATGCTTATGGATAAACTTCTATGATCCTGACACCATCAAGGCTTCCTTGGTTTCCTCTTGGGAAAACATGCTCAATAGAGAAATAAATTTCTTACATAAAAGTGCAATAGGCACCTCCAGAAAGATATCTCTTAGTTTATTGTATATATATATATATATATGCTAGTTTGAAAACAGAGTAAAATTTAAAAATAAGCACTAAACTAAATGAAATGGCAAAGGTATACACATTTCACCCTACTTATAGTAAAAAGTTTAAAGCAATGACTTATTTTAATTTTAAAGCAACAAGTGTTCAAGAGTAAAATAACTTAAATTAATCATATGTTTAAAATTGTTTTTTTCAATAACACTCATATACAAGTGCAAAATTTTTCTTGGCATAATTAGTTTAGAGGATTGAATATAATGTCATTCTACAGGCAAAGAAGGATTTAAATACTTGTACTTAGAGCCTCACTAAAATGCCAACCGAAAGAGTGCAAAATATGCTTTCTATAGAGCTTTGGAAATAGATAGAATTTCAACTCAAGCCTTATGCAACCAATTTCAAAACAATAAAATTTTCATGGTTGCAGAAAGAGAAGCTTACCTGTATTTGATGTATCTCTAAAGATGTAGCTGGTTCGAGTATTTGGGGACAGTAAAAATTAATTATCCCCTCTGCTAGTCAAAAGAGGCCTTTATAGTTTTTACTACAAAAGGAAGAAATCAAATATTATTATCTTTTTCTATTATTATTTTTATGTGTGCATAATTGTGATTATATCTATCTAGCGGCATTTCCTTCCATTGCATATATTTACACATGGATGCAAGAATAACTTACACTTTGTTAAATGAGGTATTTACAATTAGCACTATTTAAGTAAAGTAAGAATTGACTCATATTCAACAAAATTATTTCATAAGAGTTGATAAAGAAGTTTAGATTACATGTAGATGATTATTTATATCAATATTATAATTGGGTTGTATAGAATAAGGAGTAGAACTACTACATGTTATCAAGTAATGGAAAAGGAAGTTTATTATGATATATGATAGTAAACTTCCTTTTCCATTACAAAGCACTTTTGTGAAGCACTATATTGTTTAAATGTTAAAACAAATACAAGAACTTGGTACATATCAGTCCACTAATTCCAACCCAGCTAATACAACAGTCACATTTAAATATAAAAAATTGAATGCCATACTTAGAATATATTTACATCGCACTATAGGCATTAAATACCATATAACATGACCATCGTTATAAAATCAAAACTTCAAGTATGAAATAGAAAACACAAGAAAGAAACACTAAAAAAAGAATCCACTAAAATTACAGAGAGGGGCGTCTGGCACAAAATTTACCTATTTAATATTCAAATCTTTGTCTCTATCAAATTTGTCGGAAAAAAACCATAACTCCCTCCTTTTAAATTTAAAATAATTTTTGAAGTATAAGTTAATATTGATTTATTCATGTGTATATGTAGTAGAATAATATAGATATTTTCAATTTAATTACCTAAAAAAGTTTGGAGTGATAAAAACTTGTTTCTAAACATTTTTTAGTCAATTATACTTATATATGTAATTAATGTAAGTATTAATAAATATAATATTTTTAATATTACTTAACTATTTTTTTACCATAACTCCCTCCTTTTAAATTTAAAATTATTTTTGAAGTAAAAGTTTAATATTGATTTCTTCATGTGTATATGTAATAGAATAATATAGATATTTTCAATTTGATTACCTAAAAAAGTTTGGACGGATAAAAACTTGTTTCTAAACATTTTTTTAGTCAATTATACTTATATATTTAGTTAATTTAAGTATTTATAAATATAATATTTTTCATATTACTTAACTATTTTTTTAATAAAACTTTGAATTTATTATTTGAATCAATATTACATATTTTATTATTGCTATAATAAAAAATATATATAACATTTTACATAATTTATTATAACTAGTTTTTTAAAATATGCAAATAGATTGTATTTAAAATATAAAATATAGATTCAAATATCATTTATATAATTAATTTTGAGAATGATTTTTATAAATATTTTTAAAAAATTATTCACAACTCATTAATCAAAAATATTTTTGAATCTTAATTAATATTATATTATCTTTCATTTATTCTTCTTTCCACTTGTGAGTACCTTGAATTTTTTTTAATTAACGAGAGTAAAAGAAACACACGACTTCCATTTATTCCTTCATTGCTTTCCTCTGGCGTAATAAGAATACTCTCATTAATTTTTTAATAATAGATCTATTTAAAATTAAGATATCAATAGATCTATCTAAAAAATGAATGTTAATTTTTAAGTTAAAAACATTTTACAACATACAACAAGAAATAAATTAAAATGAGATAATTATGTATTTGTTAAAATATTCATATTCAAAATAAATATAAAAAATACAAATAACATCATTTTTTATTTTTATTCACTCTAATATAATTTGATATTTAAAATAATTAAATAAATAATAGATTATAATTATAAATGAAAAAATATCTTTAAAACATGTACCACTAAAGATTGTTAACTACTACTATAAACCCTCCAATGCAAGTTAAGTGAATAGTGACACAATTTACTAAGTACACAAATAATTTAAACATAGTAAATTGTTTCACTATTCACTATTCACTTAACTTGCATTGGATGATTTACATTAGTAGTTAAATATTTGGTTAATATATAATATATTATAAATGAATATATAAACCATTCTACTTAATTATTTAAAATACTTAAAATAAATTAATCATGAAATTGATATTTCTTATTTTAAAAGTATATATATAATAAGAGTTGGAGAGAAGTAAAGTTCCTTCAAAATGTTCAAGAATAGTCTTGTTTTTATTTGTTGTGTCTGCTATGTTTTAACAACAATATTGATAATATAATAATTTAATAATAATCTTGAAATATGTCAATTTCTTAATTTATGTTACACTTGATATTCATAATTCTCAGTCACTAATAGAAATAGTCAAGACTTATTACAAAATTGTACAGAGTATCAATGTACATCTCTTTCGTATTCCTTCATTATTTAAAAAGAAAGAAAAATCAGCTGTTAGACGATGTGGTTTTGAAATTGCTACTTAATAACTTAGCAAGATTCTTATATTCTACCTAAGTTCTATAGATTAGATGTCCAAATTATTACTTATTGACATATATGGAAAAGTGAAGTATAATCTTACAAAAATTTGAGATGATAATGACATGATATCAATCAAATAGTTGAATTTAACAACTATTTGACCGTTGATGTGACTCTTAAGATCTACACAAATTATTTTTAAGTCTGAAATTCGTCAAATGGTTTTACAAGTAAGACAATTAGGTTACTGTCAAGCAAGACATTAATTTGTTATAAAAGAGCCCTTATATAAACTTTCTTCAAGGGAAGTATTTTTCCATTTGTATTATATATTGTTCAAGAAGCCCTTCAAATTCAAACCAAGGAGAGCTTTGCTATGGAATATTTGGTTAGGATAAACCAGTGATAACCTAAATTTAGGAATTTAATCATTAATAGAATCAACTTTGTCTTCCACTAGAAAATAACCCTTATAACAAATAAATTTTGCTAACTTCACAATTTTGAATAGCTTCCAACAAAATAATTGGAAGAATTGAATTAAATATCTGTGAACTGTGCACACCATATGAAATTCTTTGATTATGCTTTTATGCCATGAAGAAAGGGAAATGTACATGTTCCCACCATTATGTAAATATTAATGAGTTCAAATATTTCCTTAACCATTCAACATATGTGATAAAAAATCCTCTTTAAAAAGCAAAGATCTTTAGAACTTTCACTATACGTAGTCATGTATAACCAACCTGCTTAAATGTTACAACAAAGAAAATGAAAGCATCTAGTCCTAAGTGCTCTTATACATGTCTAATGCCTCCAAAAAATTCCTTACAAAAAAAAAATGATATTTTTATTGCATTCAGTAATAGATAACTCAATTATAAGCCTCATAAAACTTATAATCTGAAGTATATTGCAAAAGTCTTGGATCAAACATCAAAAATCTCAATTGAACCCATATGCCCCTTTTGCTGACTCTAGAGTATTGGACAAAAGAATTGCAATAATCATTGGACCAAGACCACCAAGAGTTATTGTTGAAGGTATTCTTGAAGCATCTCAACAGGAAACATCACCGACTAATCAGTATCCTCTTTTATCACTAGGATCCTACAAAAGTGGAAGCAATAGTTTTAATTTCCTATATAAAAACCATCTTTTACTTACAATTTTTTTTTGAAAAAGGCAGTTAGAAGGTGTCATACCTCTACTGCATTTATGCCAACATCAGTTACTACTACACCAAGTTTCAACCAACCACCACAAACCAAATTTGGCACACCTGCTACAACAACAAGAATATCTGCTTCATGAGTAAAATCTATAGGATTTTTGGTATAGGAATGCACAATAGTAACAGTTGTGCATTGTGCCTCTATCAAAATTTAAAATAATCAATAATGAGGGTTCTCCATGTGAAACTATGCAACAAAATGAAAATTAAAGCCATGATGAACTCATTCAAATCAATCAAAACAATATTTGTGAGGAAAATATAAGGGTTGTAAGTTGACAACATCATGATGTTAGGGGAAATTGTTTAATATAAGAAAAAATATTTACTTGAAAAAATAAATAGAAACATACATCCCAACAATATTGGAGTGGCCTATCACAACTGCTTTCTTTCCTATCATATCTATTCCAGACTGAAGCAACAACTCTATGCATCCTTTTGGTGTACAAGGTACAAATAAACACTTTATACCTTGCATTGCTAGCTATCTAATAATTAAATGATGGAAGTCATCAACATCTCTTTCTATGCTAATAGCATTCAAAATATTCTCCTCATTGATATGTTGTTCAACATTCAATTAAATTTATGATAAGTAACCAAATTAATAAATAGAAAACCAACTATCAATAAGGAGAAAAATAATAAATTTTTATTCTTGTTTGCAAAAGGAAAGTGTAGAAGGTACTAAGTCTCACTATTAATTGGCGTGGTGAAAATTTTAAGACTTTATTCAAGTGAATTTACCTTTTCTATTCCCCCTTTTTTCCAACTTCAATTGGAATGCTTAGGAAAATCTTGATTAGCTATGGAATACATGTAATCTACTAATCCCACTAAGTAGTATTTTGTCATTCTTTGATACTAAATTTATTTTTCTTCACAGTTAACATTTTATCATAACCTATGCTTCTAGTCCACCAACATATTCACTTGGGAATGCCAGATTATTGCCAGATTATTACAAAAGATTGTAAGAGTAGAAGCAAGATAAACAAAAGTTGTTTAATGCACTCTAAGAACCAAATATGTTAAGACAGTGCAAGTGCCTCATACAGAAAGTTCAATGCAAAAGAGGAAGTGCATATCCAAGAATTGAACTAAATTATTATATTATAATTAATTACCATCCATATTATATTTGTGATCTATACGAAATAGAATTTCAACATGCAGGTAAGATGTATACAAAGTATGTCATCAATGTTAGATTTATTATTTAATAGAATCCTAAATAGGAGATAGATTTTGATGATGTACTTTGATGGATATGTGAATAATCAACAAGGATGAAATAAACACCACCTTGTGACTTCCCAATTATTAAACCAGTTTACGATCTCTAAGAAATACCTCTGGAAGAGGAAGTTGTACTAAAACACCATGAACAGATGGATCATCATTGAAAGTCCTAACATCCCTTTCAACTTCCTCTTCATTGGAATCTTCTAGCAAGTCAATGCCAAGTGATGCAATTTGTGCCTCTACACAAGATTTTTTCTTGTTGTGAACATAGGTCTCTGAATCCTTTCTTGCTCCAACTAGCACCACAACTAGACCAAGAACCTTTCCAAGTGCATCAAAAAACTTAAAAAGACAAATCACCAAGATAATTGTTGTGAAATGTATTTCAAACTAGCTGCCATAAACAAGTTGTAAAGGTTGTCATCAAAAAATTAACTATGGAATCTTAGAGGCCAAAAATGTCCTTTAGTTTATGTTTGAACTTTAAACGTGTGTATTGTGACCCTGATTATTAAAAGTTATAATCAAATCAATTGGTTAGATTGTAAGCTTTGATCTGTACTTGCACTTGTAGAGATGTAGGTCATGCAAGTTATCTTGGTAAATTGACGAAAAACTAACTCTAGTCATTTATTCAAGCAATTGGCAAAGGTTCTATAAACTTACAAATTTGACAAAGGAAATACTAGCATCTTTTCTTCACAAAGACTTTGTTTTTCAATAAATTTTAAAGCTTATGCATTTATTCCTAGAATTCTAGAAGCAAGAAAGCACAAATTTGAAACATGTTGCTAGAGAATCTTGTATTATTAGGAGTAGGATTTATATAAAGTACTATGTCTAATCACCAAGGGTAAAATATTAAAATATAGAACTAAGAAAATTGGACTACATAGAATTATGCACATAATCTCTACTTAAAACAACAAACACTTTCATGATTATCTCTACTTAAAACAATGGTCTCTTTCATGGTTAAAACAATGGAAGTTTCTAGAATATTCACCCAAATTGGGTCTGACCAAGTTGCAGAAAAATAACAGAGTTAGCCAATATATTGGTATTTGTTTGCAATGAAGATAACCCACACCACATGAATTATCCCAAATCAAAGCTTTAACGCCACTTGTAATAAAATTATTTTATCATAAGAGAAAAATAATAGCAATACATCATAGACCCACAAGATGGAGCAAAAAAATAGAATGAATGCACAATTAAGAGCAGAGCAGAGCAGATCGGTGATTGCAAACTTACTTGAACCATTTCCTTTAGCAAGAGATAATTAGCTTGGCTCTCAGGTAACAAAAATTATTATATGATGTTAGGTCCTTTTATCTCAAAGAACCTATCTGTAGACTCTGAATTAACTGATACATTTTTTTAAAGGTTGAAAATACTACATGAATCTATCTGTGTAAATTTATGACATAGCTGCTCTAGATTAATGAGTAGTAAAAAATCCCTCCCAATGTAGTTAGCTACAATTTTTTTTCAATCAATTACTACAAAAAATTCATCATGGTTAGAAATACTGTTATTGAATGGTTCAAAGGTATAGACTGAAGGAAAACAGATCTTAGCATTAGTCTGCAAAAATTGAAAATGGGCATGGTTGTATCCCTATTCAGTTAGTGTCTTTAAAATTAACATTTCTAAAATTCAAACACAACAAAATTACTTATTTACATATACAAAATTTGTAGTCTAGTATGGCAGATTGTTTGTGAAAGTGCAATTTGTGGAAACAATAAGACAACCATTGTTGAACAATTTTCATAATGAAATTGTTAACAGATAGTGTAAAAGTTCCTTGCAACTGAAATATGTGTAACAAGAACACTATAGGAAAAATTCCATCTTTATATTGCTCATACGTGATTTCTTGAAGATTTGGAAAACTTTGTTTAAGGAGGTCTCCATTTAAGCAGTAGTCAATGTTTCCTTCTTTCTTATGCAATGTGCAAGCCAGATTGTGATGGTAGGAAAGTTGGGTGGTTCTTTTGTAGTATGTGCAATTGGTAAATCCTTTTCCAAGAGACTTGTCAAGTAGCATGGAGTGATGACATGTACTACAACAAGTTTCGAAGGGGGGAAAGTGGACATTCTTTGGCTTGAGTGTCCCAAGTACTTGTGAATAAAAATAACTTGTATGTATTTTGTAGGGAACTAAAATAATTTAATGTGTTTGTATAAATGTAAAAATAAAATTACTATTTTTTGTGCTCTTGCTTGAATGTTATATTTTGCAAGAGTTTACAATTGTGCTCTTGTACATGCATCGTTGAGCTCCTCAAAATATGTTGATTGTGTTGTGTGCATTATGTTTGTGCCTTGTTAACCATTTCTAACTACATTTTTGAAAAGGAGCAGTGGCAATGTCTATTTTTGAAAACATTTGTTGTAAATATACACATAAATCTATGTTGGCACTCGGGATAACAACCTACAAAATAAAATTGTTAATGAATTTAAGTAAATAAGTAAAGTTGAATATGAAAATAAAAGAAAGATGGTTAGATATATATAGTTGTCATGTCTTCTTGGAGATCTCCATCTTTGGCATGCACTTCGAATTGGATTTTGTTCAAATGATAATATGTCCCTATTGCTCCAAATGAACCAACAAAATAGTTGCAGTCTGCTTGTATTAGTTGAGAGATAGTTATGCTTGTATTAGTTGGGAGATAGTGACGTTTGGAGTTAATCTACATTTTTTGCAAACAATTGGAACACTTTCTACTATGCTTTTACTAGTTCAGACAAGGCAACAATTTGCATTACCTCTTTCATATTGAGTTTTAGTCTTGATTAAAAAGTTGGTGATGCGAATACTAGACCCAACAAACATATAGGGCAAGAATGTATTTATTAGATTGTTGCTAACATTTACAGCTATAGTCATTTCACCATTGCAATCTACAAGATCCACATGTACTATTTTTTCCTTCCTTTGGGTATTGGTGTACTTGGTAGAAGTAGGACCATATACAACAAGAACATCTCCTTCGAATACCAAACCAATTTGTTCTGTGCAAAGCTCCAATATTGTACTAGGTTTTGGGTTTGTTAAAATTAGGCTATAAAAATGAATTGTGTAGTTAATTATGTATTATAAACATGCATTATAGTTGTGAACATTGAAGAATAGAAAATGTACATTATTCTCAATTGTGGGAATATAAATTAAGTATTTTTCATCACTATGTATATTGGTGTTTGTAGAAATCTATGGAAAATGTACAACCATATACATAGCTTTTTTACTAAATTTGGTATGAAAGAAGACTATTAAAAATTAATACCTTTCTTTGTTGCTTTGAGTAGCCATTCTAGTAGGAGATGTGCTATTTAGTTCAATGCTTTCCAAATAGCTGTAGTAGGAAACAAAATTGTTAGTCATGAAATTTGTGGATCATATTACTATTTAACATTTCATTAATTTGGAAGAATTGACAATTCTCATCGTTTTGTTATGCATTCTTATGTAGTTACAAAAAATGCATGCTATTCTCAATTGTGTGAATATAAATTAAAGTTTTTTTACTATATGTATGTTGGTGTTTGTAGAAATCTATGGAAAATGTAGAAGTGTATACATAGCTTATTAACAAAAATTGGTAGAAAAGAAGACTAATAAAAATTAATACCTTTCTTTGCTGCTTTGAATGGTCATTCTCATAGGAGAAGTGTTATTTAGTTCAATGCTTTCCAAATGGATGTAGCAAGAAATGAAATTGTTAGTCATGTAATTTGTGGAAAATACTATTTAAATTTTACTAATTTGGAAGAAATGACATGTATGGCCATTTTTTTTATGCGTTCTTTTTCAGGTACAGAGATAGATTCATCAAGATCATCTACATCAAGGTCTTCTTCATTGATTTCCATGTTTTTGAAAAAGTGCAAAATACATTTTTTTGTACTTGTATAGTAATCTACTACTAAAGTATTATTTTTCTTATTACATTTAGATATATTTCTTATATATTTGGAAATTGTTTTGTAATTGATTTTTGGCTAGTATAAATACCTTTCGTTCAATGTAATATTGGTTGTATGGATAGTTGTTGCTAGAGTGTTGTTAATTTTAATCATGTCAAATTTCCTTTGACAAAACAAATGTGTTAGTGAACTAAGGTTTTTCAAGATGATATTTTGTTAAAGAAAATAAATTATGTATGTTGTCCATGTAATTTACTCTTTATTTGTGCCTTGTTGTGCTTTTGTAGGTACTGAAGTAGATACTTTATTTTGCCCAATATTCATGATTTCAAGTCACCTGCAAAAAAAAAATTCTATTATTTTTCATTATATGAATTATGATTTGTAGAATAGTATAATTAATCAGTTTAAGTACTATTTTTTGAGTAATAGTTAATGTATGTAGACTATAAAATCTTTTTTCATATAAATTTTTTGTACATGATTACCTTTTCCAGGATGCAGAGCATGGCTAGATGATGTTGGCAACATGAAATAGAAGAGTGTCATGATCTATCCAGTACAATTCAAATCTTTAATTTTTTGTTGTTTTTGCATAATTCTTTTTCCACACATGATCAATAATGGTCCTTGAAATTTTTTTTGTATTTTCCTATAACATATGCAATTTGTGTATTTGCATGTTCTCTTTAAGCATTTTTTTTTTTTTTGGAGTTGGAAATGTCAATGTTGAAGTCACCTACAATGTAAATAAGGCTTCCAGTAGAAGCAATTGTCATTGCTTTGTTAACAATTTTTATAATATTTGTAAGTGATGCTGGTGGTTTGGCATAGATATTACAAATATAAAGGCTTTGTTTAGTAAATATCAGTGTACTCAATATTGCTTCAACATTATCTTCTATAAGTGGAATTGCATTTTTTGTGCAGGTCATTATTTTGTGTATATGGTATGTTGCAGAGCAATTATATTTTGGTAATACATCATTTATTATTGGTGTTTCCAAATATGTCTTTTACAAACAAATAATGTCTGATGATATTAAATCTTTGTCATGAACAATGTCTTGTTTGTGTAGTTGGAAATGACAAGTGTTTAAATGTATATATGGTAATACATGATGCTTGATTTTTGTAATGTATGTAATTTTGAAGAATCCACTTAGCTATTGTTTCTAACCATGTCATTTCATCTATGATTTCTATTTTTACTTTAAATTTTTTTGCTGTTAAAGAGCTTAACAAATATAATGTTTCAATTGTTGATGTACGGGAAAGAGTTGTGTAAGTTAACCCATGTTGGTGTACACCTAATGGTTCAGATGCAAGGCCATGCATTGTAAGCCCTTGTGATCTATGTATTGTTTGAGCACATGCTAATTGTACTGTGAATTGTTTTCTAACAATATTCTTATGTTGAGCATTTAGTTTTAGGATTGGTTTGGCAACTCAGAGTATTGGTACCCATCCATTGTTAATATATGTTTGGTTTAAATGTGATAGTTTTGTAGATTGAGCTTTTCCTATATGATGATCATTGAATTCAATCCATATAATGTCCATGTCAGCATTTTGTGTATATGTTTTGAATATTCCATCTGATCCATTTACAAGACCATCCTATGTATCATAGTTTCCACCATAAATTTCAACTAATATATCTTTTTTTAACAAAATTTGGTATGCTAGATTTGTATTATTTTTGAACAATTGTTCTACATTAACAAAATTATCCTGTTCATCAATTGCATTAATTGCTATTAGTTTTCCAGGAATAGAAAATAATGTTTTCTAATTGTGTGCATTATCATCTTTTCTTTTGTAAGAAAGAAATGGAAATGTTGGATCAATAGGTGTAGGACTTAAGCATTTGTTATTCAGGTATGCTATGTCACCGTCTGTTTGAGAGTTTGTTTGTATTCTGTTAAGAATTTTGATGAAGATTTCATCTTTTTTCTCATAGTTGTTTGTAAGTTATAGCATTTGATGTTTTCCCAAAAATTGTATGGAACTAGTTCAATGTGTATTTTTATAGTTTGAAACACTAGAAAATCATGTATAGGTTCTGCTTGATAGAAATCACCACAAAAAATAATGTCTAAACCACCAAAATTTTAGTAGGTGTTTGCATGATGTCACACAATCTTTTATCAATATCATGCAACAATCTTGCTCCAATTAATGAGATTTCATCAATAAGGATAATATGCAATTGTTGATATTCTTTTTTCAATATATCTAATTTGTCTGAGCTCAATGGAATAGTAGTGGATTTGTTAAATGGTATGAATAGTACAGAGTGCAAATTTGTGCCTCCAATATTGTAAGTTTTTTTACTTGTGTATGCAAGTAATAAGCCCTTTATCTTATCTAGGTCACTATCAATAGAGTTATTGTATATATATGCAATAGGCCTTGGCATATAGCTTTGGGAGTGAATGTTTTTCTTGTTCCAGCACCTCCTGTTAGAAACAAATGCAATGGTTCAAGTAATTTATGTTGTTTTTTTATTAATATTTCCTTTACTATGGCTTATTGCTCTTTGTTTAACATTCTTCAAAGATTGTAGTATTCTATGTTGTCAACTAAGTTTGTATGTTTAGCAATTTCAAATGGCCTTCTCATTTTTTTGTTGTAGAATTTAAGTTCCATTGTGTCTAGATCCTATTGCAAATTGTATTTGTTCATTATATTCGATGTTGAAGTATTCAGCATTGTTTGTTTTTGTATAGTTCTTGTTTTCAATATTGACATCATTAATAGCATTTTCCAAATCACCCCATAGCTCATTTATATGATATGTGTACTTTGCTTGATTAAGTTTTACTATTTTTTCATTAGAACCGAAAGCCTTTTCCCATGTTGTGAAGCCTTTTTTCAACATTTTTTCATCTATGGAAAATGGGATATACATTAAAAGTTGTTCCCTACAATAGTTTTTTATGTCAACATGTTTATTGTATCTTATATATTGACTACTTTTTGGTCTACTTTTTTTTAATTGTCCTTTTCTTGTTTTGTATTCTATGAAAAATTCTACTAGACAAACATTTTCCAACATTTGAAGACATGCAATGTAATGGTCAATTAAGTTTTTACAAGCAACATTTTGTGAATCATTTCACTCATTTTTTAGCTATATGGAATTTTTCAAAATAAATGTACATTTTTTAGTATTTGATGTGTTTGAATATGCATTTCCTTGAACTATAGTTAAAAGGAAGTGAAAGCACAATGTGTACAACTTGTTGAGTAGACATTTGTTGTAGGTTGAGCAAAGCATTGCCAAGTCTTGTTATCATTTTAATCACATAAATGGTATGTTCTTTGTGCTCTGTGTGTATTTTGTTAAATGCATTTGTTATTAAGGCATTGCATTTTTTCATGTATGAGCTACAGTGCATTGTTGTAGCATATGCATTTAGAACAAATTATGCATCTGTATTTGCTTGCCATAGATGTGGAATTTTTTTACAAAATGTATTGTTCCAAATGTGAGTTGGCTTTCTTCTCAAAAACATTGTTGGTCTAAGCAATGTAGATTGTATGGCCAATATGTACATTCTTCTTCATCCATGCTTATGTTCACTAGGAAATCCTCAAAAGATGTAGAGAAATCATAATTTGAACATTCTAAAGTGGATATAAGTTTTTTAGCAAAACATGTGTTTCTTTTTCATCGATGCATGGTTCAAGAATTCTTGTTGTTTTCATTGGTGGTTGTGGAAAACCAAAGCGGCTTTTATTTTGGTCTTGCCACATTGTTTAGTATGGTGATGCATATGTATTTTAACCATTTGTTCATTTAAAGTTTCAGTATTGCAAGTTATGTATCTGTCTACAAAATTTTCAATACTAGTATTAGTATCTTTTCCATAAATAGGTGCATCTTTAACCCATAGCCTGAAATGGTCATGTTCATTTCCTCGATTTTGGAATTTTGTAACTGAAAATTAGTCCAATAACTTTCTGAAAAATGTCTCATCTAAAAATATTAATTGTTTCATTGCATTAATTCTATGTTTATAATCGCGAGTACAAGTGGTTGAATCCTTTTTAATCAAATAGGTAATGTCAACTTCATTAAGCAATTCTTGTTGGTTTTATGTTGATTTGTTTTTGTGTGAGATGTACAATTCTTTCAATGTTTCTTTTAATGGCTCCCAGTTTTGTTTTGCACTAGTGAAAGTTACAAAAAATGTAGGTGGTCCTAACTGTTGTATTAGTGTGAAAATATTTCTCTTCAATTGTTGCAAATAGTCTGGAAAATTTCTTATTTTTTTAAAATCTACATATCCAATATCTAATTGCAATATTTTTTCAAGGTTTGGTTTGTGCTTCACATCTTTTGCTAGTATGTTTCTACCTTTTAATTTCCCTTTGCGAATTCTTATCCATAGTGTAGAAAAAACTTGGGCAATTATAATTTTAATGGTTTTGAAAAATAAGTTGGTAGTATGATAAGCAAATGTTGAATTTGAATTTTGTAATTACCATTGTGCAATTTTTTGGTATGAAATTTTCTTTTCAATTTATTCATCACATGGTTCCCTGAAAAATAGTGTTGGAAAATTCATTTCTTTTGCATATTTGTCTTATCTATATTTCCAATTGTGATGAGAGTGTTTTCTTTGTGGAGTACAATGGATCAAGGGTGATAGTTGGTGCTTCTAATTTTTTCCTTCAAATGCTATTCTTATTTTAGATTTAACACTTGGGAGGTATTTGCATATTATTTAAACTCTAACTTTAAAATTTTCTACAATCTTCTTCCTTTGGGTAGAGATTTGATTGCTTTTAATTTATCCTCTTATTATGGGTGTGTGAGTAATAGTCATTTTAGGGATGTCTTTTTCATTATGACAAGTAAAGGAAGGTTAAGTGATTTCACCCCATTTATTAGAAAACTAAGATAAACATGACAAAAAATGATATGCCTTACAAATGAGACAAATGATATAAAATAGGTTTTTCAAAAATAAAAAGATATAAAAAAATAATTGATGAACTAAATTATGCCTAATTACTTCCCATCCATGTGGACATGTGAGAAAAGAAGCATAAAATGCCAACTTCAGTTACATTTTTATGTGATTTCTTACACTTTTACATAGGAGTCCAAATTCCTTCATCAAACCCTAAATCATTGATTGATAGTTGGAAAGAATTTGATACTTGGTGAATCTATATTTTATGAATTTCCTTCTATAAGAGATATTTGAGTTGGGAGGGTGCCTCCTCTTGATGGGTTGTGATAGAAATTTTCTTTCTTAACTTATGGTGACTGAAGGACATGGTTTTTCTTTTATTTTCGTGACAAAGAGATGATGTGGGAGAGAATATTTTCACCTTGTGGCATGACATGCCAACTTGTGTCTACTAATAAGAAAATGTTCAACAACATGACCTATATCATAGTATATCAAAAAATGAAATGGAAACCCTTCAAAGTCTACAAGTTGAACCCAATATTTTCCTACAACGCTTGGATAATGTCTACAAGAAGATACTCAAAGATATCTAGATCTACTAGAATCTTATCATAAGCTATATGAGTAAAATTTGAATTAACCTTATCTATAGCCAAAAAAATACCTAATGAGTTGTTAATTGCTTAAAATAAGGAGTTTAGCCAAATTAAAATGGAATATTAGGAAACCTACGTCAATAAGATTTTGAAAGATTTCCTAAAGGTATTGAATGTTATATGCCACAATATTAGCATGGAATGTGTTGACCTTAAAACCAAAAATGATTAAAAATGGCCTTAATCTTTGATAGATTCAAATGCTTCAATGAAAAAACCTTGAGCACAAGGAAAAATTGTAGACTATCTTCCATGAGTGGTAGTTGAAAGAGATTCACGTGTTTAGATCTAGAAGACTTGGCAAGAGGTGGTTGAATTTTCTAATCAATTCATACATAGAAAAAGAACTCTCACCTTCAATTAGGGTTAGAAACATTTTCTTCATGATATGGAATGGTTTGATGGTTGGAAAAAAATAAAATGAGATTGGAATTATCTCTTTTCTAATGAGGATTGGATTATGATTCTATTATCTTCTAGCATTGGACACTTCCATTCCTTTTCTAATTAGAAGCTTTACAAGCACAAGAAGTGGTCTTTAGTTTTATATTGTCTTCAATCTTGTCATATATGTTTATTTTTTATGCCTTATTGGTCTTTCCATTCTAGAAGGTGTAGCTTTGGAATGGTTAAGAATATTATATTTTGATTTGGAGTGGTTATTGTAGGAAATGAAACTAATTTTTAAAAGGAGTTCCATTGTCTGAGATGAGGGTTTGTGGAACACCATAACGGAAAATTAGGTAGTTCATGATAAATTTGGCTATCTGCTTCCCCATTATGTAGGTCATAGGAATGGCTTCAATCCACTTAGTAAAGTACTTAGTGGCAGTTATGCTAAACTTATGGCCATTGGATGAGGTTGGAGTGGTTTTTCCTATGAGGTCAAGTCCCCACTGTGAAAAAGGCCATGGTGTAATCATTGGCTGCAATTCTTGAGACGAAGCATGGATTAAATCTCCATGTTGTTGACATTGGATACATTTATGCACATACTGATGAGCTTCTTTTTCCATGGTTGGCTAATAGTACCCTATCAACAGTTTCTTAGCTAATGTAATACCATTAGAATGGGACCCACATATTCCATCGTGTACTTCTGTTAAAGTAGTTAAGATTTCCTCTTGGTTAAGACATCACAATAATGTTCCTTTGATGCTTCGATGGCAAAGGGTATCACCTAGGAACACAAATCAGGATTCCTATTTAACAAAGGTCCTTTTAAGGTTCAGGGTGATATCAGATGGAAGGGTTCCTCTGTTAAGGTAAGTAAAGATGTCATGGTACCATGGGGATCTAGGACCAACAATGACACACAAATTTAGATTCAGGGATTGTGAAACTTGGTATGAGAAGTTGTTCCACCAAGAATTCACATTTGAGGATGTTGTTCGGCATGTCTAGTAGTGATCCGATTGTTGCCATGGTGTCTACTACTCTGTTGTTAATGTGTGAGGAATTTTCTAAAAAATTATTTCTATAAAAAGGTCTTTGAGATTCTCCGCCATCTTTTTGTAAGGAGTGAGCTTGTCATCCTTAGTTTGATAGTCGTCATTGACTTGGTTGATAACCAACTATGAGTCTCCATATACTTTCATCTCTTGAATCTACAACTAAACTACTATCATTAGACCTACACGATTAGTTCCTCATACTCAACAATGTTGTTGGTACATGAAAATGATAGTCTATATGACTTTGGGATGCAATCACCTTGGGGGGTGATGAAAAGAATGCCTGCTCCTAATCCATGTTGGGTGAACGATCCATTAAAGTAAATCTTCCACTGAGCTGTGAGATTAATAATGCACACTGATTTGTTAGGGAACTCAGATATTAAAGTTTTCTCAACATAGATAGGTGCTTCTACTAGTTGGTTTGTGATCACTTGTCCTTTTATTTCCTTACGCTCCACATACTCTATACCAAACTCTATCAAGATCATCACCCATTTAGCCATTCGTCCTGTGAGGGTTGCTTTGGATAACATATATTTTAATGGATCAATCTTTGTAATGAGCTTGATTTGATGTGACAACATGTAGTGCCTGAACTTTTTTGAAGCAAAAACTACTACTAAGCATGCCTTCTCAATGGGTGAATAGTTCATTTCATAGCTTACCAAGGTTCTGCTGATGCAATATATGGCTCTTTCCTTTCCATTTTCATCATGTTGTGCTAAAAGAGCTCCTAGTGTTGTTGGTGTTGCTGAGATATACAAGATCAATGGTTTGTTTGGTATAGGTGGCATGAGCACTGGAGGTGTCAGTAGATAATCTTTGATCTATTGGAAGGATTTATCACATTTGTCATCCCACTTGTAAATTGTCCCTTTATGAAGAAGATACGAAAAGGGGTGAATCTTATATGATAGTTGGGCTATGAAACTTATGATGGACTACAATCTTCCTTGTAATCCTCTCATCCAGTTCAATTTCTAGGGTGGTTCCATGTCTAGGATGGATTTTACCTTTGCTGGATCAATTTCTATCTCTCCTTGTAAAACAATAAAGCCAAGAAGTTTCCCTGATGTGACCCTGAACACACACTTTTTTGGATTCAGTTGTACCTTGTATTCTTCAAGTCTATCAAAGATAAGTCCTAAGACTTGTATGTGCTCACTTCTCTTCTTTGATTTTTCCAAAATATCATCCACATAATATTCAATTGTTTTGTGGATCGTGTCATGAAATATGAGGGTCATTGCTCTTTTATAGGTTACTCCTGCATTCTTTAACCCAAATGGCATCACATTCTAGAAATAGGTTCCCCATGGACAGGTGAAGGTAGTTTTGTGTTGATCCTCCTTGGCGATTATGATTTTATTGTAGCCTAAAAAACCATCCATGAGTGATAGAATTTCATGCCCAACTGTTAAGTCCACAATGTGATTGATGTTGGGATGAGGGAAATTATCCTTCAAGCATGCCTTGTTTAGATCTCTAAAATAATTGCATATTCTGACCAAAAGTGTTATTTGACGGTGCATCTACCTTAATTTCTGCTTAACTGGTTTGGCTTCAGGATAGACTGCTAAGTGATGCACAACTACTTTTGGATCAAGGCCTAGAATGTTTGTGCATGACCATGAAAAGTTAGCCCTTCGCTCTTTGAGGAATGTTGCAAGATTATTCTGTTCTTCATCTAACAAGGATTCAACATAAAAAGTGGTCTTAGGTTCTTTCTCTATTCTCACATTGATTGGAGTGGCCTTTTCTGCTAGTATTGCTGACTTCTTTGGATGCATTTCAATAAGGGGGAGATTGAATCCCTCATCCTTGGGTGCCTAAGAGAGGTTTTCACCATTGGATGTGTCCTTTGTTTTTACTATTTTGGGATTAGAGAGTGCCACTAGGTGGTTTTCACTCAAGGATTTGCATGTTAGTTACATTTCATTTATTTTGCAATTGAAGGATTTAATCATCTCCCCATAGTATTCCCTTGTGTTGAGATCTATGTCAAAGCTTGCTTTATGATCTTCCCAAGATAAGTTGTCACAAAGTCCCATGAATTCTAAGATTGCTTCATTGTTTTCAAATAAATCTAGAATCGGTGGTCCTTGTTGGTCCATGTCAATGAGTTGCGGGTATACTAGGCGTATTTCAGTTGGTTGGTCATTTGATACAAAGGAAATTATGGATATCATAAAGAGGGTTTTGTTCTCAAATAGGTTAGCAACATCATGGGGAAAGTCATCTAAGGTTGCATCACACGATGTAGGTGACTTAGATGAAGCCTCAACTCATTTAGCTGAAATACCTTTTGCAATAAGTGTGACCTTGCTAGTAATACAACCTAAGCCAAGATTCTTTATTCGTTTCTCAAGAACAATGGATTCTAGTAAACCATTGTCATTCTACCCTAGCTTCTCATTTTTGTTATATCCCATGCTCTATATTAGTTGTAGGTCTTTGTTGTCATCTTCCATGGGAAGAATAGGAATAGGTCATTCATCTTGATAGAGAATTTTAGAGATATCTTCCTCATTGACGTCTTCTTGATTCAAATCTCCCCATTTGGTGAAGGTAGTAGCCGCCATCTTGATTATTTCTGGTTCTTTGGTGCTAGATGTGGGTTTCCCATGATATTGAGGAGAAATAGGTAAGTCTCCTAAGACAAAGGTGTCTTTTAATAGTTTGTAGTTTCCACAACCACCATCTTGTATCACTACTTTGATGTTGGGTATACTCTTTACAATGGGAAATTTTAATAGGGATAAGGGTCAATAAATGAGCTTGATGGTGTAGGTCCTTCATCATTTTTGGGTATTTGTGGGATCTTATAAAACTTGGCCTCAAGAATTTTGCAATAGTAAAAAGGCTTAGGATCTCCATGGATAGTGATTTCTCTACCTTCAAAAGGAAACTTCACACACTGATGATAGTTTGAGGCTACAACTTTTAGAGCATGGATCTAGGGTCAACCAAGCAATATGTTATAGGGAAGATCAAGATCAAGTACTTGGAATGTATTTTCTGCAATAAGAGGTCACACTTGGATTGGAAATTCAATAATCCCTTGTGATACTCATTCTTGATCGTCATATGCTTTGATGGTAGTACTCTTTGTCTTCTCAATAGTATCTTCTAAATAGCCTATATTTTTTATTAGCTGTAGGGTACAAATGTTCAAACCAACACCTCCATCTACCAAGACTCTTTTGACCTTGTTTTTATGAATGACAACCTCAAGGTGTAAAGCACAGTTATGAGATGGTTGGGATGGTAGGTCTTGCTTAGAAAAGGTGAGAAGATGGTTGGTGATATGCCCTACCATAGCTTGAAACTAATTTGTATCAATGTTCTCAGGAATAGATGATTCAGACAAGGCTTTCTCCAATATTTCCCTATGTGTGGGGGATAACCTTAAGAGTTCTAGGATAGATATCTATGCAGAGGTCTATTTAAGCTAATCTAGAAGATTTTACTTGCTAGGATTAGATGTGGGAAAAGTAGGTTGTGTCCTAGATTGAGATGGGACTCCTTGAATGGTTATTTTTCCATGTCATGTGGTGACTCCACATTCCATACTAGCTCCTTTGATGGTGACAATAGTGATAATGCTATCATAGGAGGAAACGAAATTGGAATAGGTATGCTTCATATTGGTGTAATCCTTAGCTTTGTCATTGTTATTTTCTTTGTTATGATCTAGCATAGGGTTCTTGTATATCTTGAGATCTTGGTTGCCAGCTAGTACCTCAATAGATATGGTATCATTTTCTATGAGATCTTGGATGATGTTCTTGAGTTTCATGCAATTTACTATTTTATGCCCTTTAATTTTTTGAAAGTCACAGAGATCATGCTCGTTGTACCAAGATGGCTTTTCTTGTGGTTCTTGGTAGTTTTCAAAGTTGAGAAGTGTTATCAGATTTGACTCTACTAATTTCTTCATGATCATCTTGATGGGTTTTGATAAGTGTGTGTACTTGCATTTGGGATAGTTATTCATGTTAGTAGTTTTCCTTTGTTGTATGTTGGTGTTATTGATCTAATTATTCTGAGGTGTTATTTGTTGCACAATCATATGGATATTAGCAACTTGATTGTTATTAGGTCTAGGAGCACTTAGGACTACCTTAGCATCTACCACATTGTCATTTGTTATGTTCTTGTTCTTTGCCCAAACATGAGGTTTCTCATTCGAACTAGTTGAAGGACGGTTGTCTTTGTAAGCTTGAGTATTTCCTTGTGAGATTAGAGCTCTCTCGATGTTAAGGGCTCTAGGTACTAGTTCATCATTTGATGTGATGCATTGCATTTTCAAGTGGAATGACATATTTGGATCAAGATTGGCTATTATGATTCCCATTTGTTGTTCGTCAGGAATAGGCCACTTGCTTTTACTAGCTCTTTGCCTCCATCATTATAAGAAATTAGAAAAATTTCCTCCTTGATTTTTTTTGAGTGTATAATTATTCTATAATAATGTCCATGTCAAGATTGAAGGACCAGTGATCGATGAATTTATCGGTAATTTCTTGAAAAGTTTTGATACTAGGAGGCAGATGAGAAAATCAATCCATAAAATGACCTGTTAAACTTCAAGGGAAGAGGCACATTAGATATGAATCATTGTAAGCCACTTCCATGCACATGATGTTGAATTCTTTGATATGGTCCATAGGACTTCCTCTCCCTTTATATTTGTCAAATTTGGGAATTTCAAAACCAGGAGGAAAGGGTATCATTGCTATGTTTCGATCAAATGGATAAGGGCACAAGTTTTGTGTATGAGGTTTCTTTGTCTTTCCCATACAAAGGTCCTACATTTCCTGTGAGAGTATTTTCAATTGTGCCAAATCGTCTTGCAAGATGGGTGGAGGAACATATGGAGAGATGACAGATGAATTGTATGGGGGGTATAATGGTGTGAGATTCTGTGAAGATGATGGGGGTATTAATGTATATGTTCCTAATACGTTTGGATTGGTAGCGTTCAAATGAGGATAATAGGAGCCTTATTGTTGTTGTTGGCCGTATTGTTTGGTTATTAGGGCTTGCTATTGTTGCACCACTAGGGCTTGACATTGGGCCTATTGTTGTTGGTGTGCTAATAAAGTTTCTTGTTGTGCTTGATGTTGTTGTTGTGCTGCTTGATGCACTACTGAGGTTGCTTGTTGTTGTGCTAAGACTTCTTATTGAGCTTGATGTTTTCATTGGGGTAAGGCTACTTGTTGAGCTTGATGTTGCTGTCGAGCTTGATGCTTTTGGGATAAGGCTTCTTGTTGTTGTTGCTATTGTTGGATGACTTGTTGATAAGCTTGTTGTAAAGCTAAGGCATGTGCTTGCAATATGGGATCAAGTGGTTGTTGGGACATTTGTGATGGATTACGGATATTCATGTTTTGAGTAGGCAATGGATTGCTAGTGAGAGGTGGAGGGTTCCCTTGATTTACCATTCCTTGTAAAATGGTAGAATGAGGTGGAGGAATGTATGTTTGAGGTCCTGATTGATTTGGCATAGTAAAGGGAATTGTGGGAAAAGATGATGTTATTAAATTTTGCAATGGAAATGACACACTAGGACCTTGAGTCCATTGATTGAAGAGATTTCCTTGTCCTATGTTTTGAGGATTACCTTGTGCTAAAGATGTAAACAAGAGATTGGTGATAAAGGTACTTCCTTGATTGACCAAACTTGTAATCAAGGGATTGTTTTGAGGTGGATTGATGTTGTATGATGTGCATGTGTTTTGTGAAACCATGGGTATAGATGAACCCATTGGTAGATTAGACAAGGATGTCCCTATTTTCTTCAAGGGTTGACTTTGTGGTATGGTAGTGGTATGCCCTTGAGTGTTGTTTTGAGATATGGGATCCACATTGCTTTGTGTAATGGTAGGAACACTTGTGGTACTCATGGATATGTAAAAAGAAGGGCACCCTTGATATGAAGTCATGGTTGAGTAATGAAGATCAAGATGTGTATGTATTTGTTTAGGATCTTCAGGAACAGGAGAAGCACCAAAGCTAGGCATCCAAGTGGTTGTTGGGGTGGAGGATTAGTTCCAAGTGTTCCCACAAGTGTATTGTTTTTAAATGAAATTTCATTTCCAAAGTCTTTAGCAAGGATTGTTGCAAGATTCAAAATATATATATAATTTATCCCTAGTGATTGGATGAGGAAGCCTTGTGTTAAATTTTATTCCACAAACGTTGGAGAGGTAGGAGCTATATTTTCAAAGGCTTGATGTTCCATAAGTTCCTCCCTAGTGAGTTCAAAGGGCTTATTTGTGACGTCTTCAATCTCATATGGTCTCAATGGTGATGAAAGTTGTTGTGAGGGGGTAAAATTGCTTCTAGGATCAAATTCTAAAGGATTTGGATCACTTGAGGTAAATGTAACTTTGGTCTTCTCCATGATTCTCTTGCATTGTGATCTAGTCTTTACCATAAATTTTGTGTCACTTGTGGGAGATTTGTGCTAAGTTTTGTAATGTTTGAACTCTTTAGTTGACTCAAATCTAGGTAAAAGGGATGCTCTAAGTCTTTTGGGAGCAATTGTGATAGTGGGGGATGAAAATATGGATGACGTGGAGAGTGATCTTTGCAAACGTTTTGGGACAACACTTTTGACTTGAGTTTAATGTTTTGATGTTGGGATAAAGGATGTTTATGAACTTAGAAATCTTTAGGGTAGACTTGTGACCTTCAAGATGAGCTAGTTCAAAAATGATAACTAACATAGCTAGGTGCATGGAAAATGATACATTTCACATGAAAAGTAGCTAGGTTAGTAGGTGGTGTTGTTTGATTTCATGTTTAAGTCACAAAGTGTTGGTGTATTTGAAATTTTGCAAAGATAGGTGAGATGAGAGATGAAATTTGATGAAGGGGTGAGTGAGATGTTTGACCCAATTTTGACCTAAAGTGAACCTTTGTTTTGACAAGATCCAGGTAGTGAGAATGATGCTAGACCTCTAAAAGATTCAAATCCTAGAGACTCAATGTTGATTTAAATGAGAGGATGGATGGGAATATTCAAACCTGTTCGGGCTCTCCTAGCTCAAGCATAAAAGTTTCTCATCAAGGTGTAACAATTGTGGTAAAATATTGAAGCCCACTTTAGACCAAACCTTGTTCTATGATTCATATGTATGAAATGAAGCACTAGAAGTTTTCCCCTATGGATTTTGACTATTTTATGAATCATTTAGAGGAGTTTGGTATCATGTAAAAAGATCAGGATTTTGACTCCAAAATAAAGTGTACATGTCTAGATATTTTCTTAGTGTGCATTCATAAAAGTTTATAAACAACTTGTTCATGTTCTCGTAGAGTGCCTCAATGTGGTAGTTGACTGATTTTGCGCTAAGATGTCTACGTTTAAAGTGATGACTAGTTGACCTTCGTTTTGGGATCCTAACTTTGCGTGAGATCATTTGACAATAGTTTAAGTTTATGGAAGAAAGGAAGATATTTATTGCCATGCAGGAGGTGGTAAAATGGGCCTTCCAGCCTCAATATCAACTTGTTCCTCTTCTTCATCTAGAATGGTTGTTGTTTTTTTCCACTCCGTATTTGTTTCCTTGTTTTCAAAAGTGAAGCTTCTCAAACTACTAATGAGATCAGTTTGTTCTTCGTTAATGAGTTCAAATTTTGGCTAAATAATAACACCTGGAAGATCAAGTTATTCAACGAGAGCAATTGGTCTCAAAATATTCATGTGGAGTTCATTTGTTAATTTATCTTTGCTTAAGTGAATTGATTTTACCACAAACACTTGTCTTGATTATGTTTCCAAACTAGATGTTTATGTTCAAAACATCATAACTTTCACAATGTCCATTTTGTGAAAATCATGAGGTTGAAGCCATAATTTCCTATGTTGTCTTTGGGAAAATATGGGTTTGAGATAAACGTCAAGATATTTAGAAATCACCAAGGATGATTTTTTAGGACAAGCAGTAATATCAAGGCTAACTCAAGAAGTCCATATTCGAGCCAAAGTGTTTGAAATTTTGAGGATGATAGTGAATGTTTGTTTTTTAATCATTTTGAAACCAAGCAAAGTGTTAAACTGACTCACAATCATTTACAACCCTATGATAGAAATGACCATATTTGTTGAGTCCCTAGACTAGGATTTCTCCAAACACTAAACAATGTGAATAGTTAGAGATTTGGCGACACTGACTCCCCCTTTCTTGGCACACATTTCTCGGGACCACCAAATCTCAAAATCCTTAAAATCCAAAGATTAAAGGAATTTTTCTATTTCCACAATTGAATAGTACAGTGAGGCAGCTTCAAAATGACCGTTCTTACACCAACAAATATTTTAGGATTTTGGCTTGCTAAACAATTGGGTTGTAGTTAGGGAAATCAGGGACATGGCACCTTGCGAGTGTCCAACAAGCCACTAAAGGCTTTAATCAATCCTACTAGGGGATCTTATACTTTTTATAGTAGTACCCCATTCCAAAAGACACTGTACAGATAAGGCCTACATACCATGAGGACTTGATAGTTTAGTCTTATCCATTCATATATCGGCCCGAGTGAAAAACTAGTTGGAGTTGCCTTCAAATTGTTCTTAGGCAGGCCACTCTAAAGATAACAAAATCAAGGGAGTACACTTGTAGTTCGACCGCCTAGTTCACGTAAAGCGCAAGGAGGGAGCACACACAATGTCTTTTTCTCACACTAGCATGATTGTTCAATTTTAAACCCAATTGAAAGATGGAGGTGATCTTGCAAAGTGTTAGAGAATGTTTATGTTTCTAAAGGTCACCAAATGGCGTGAGAGTATTGCATACACATCCACTAACAACATTGAAAACCACAAAACATAGAAAACAGTTGTAAGTTTTAACCCTTCAAAGCAGTGATGAGTTTGTTTTAAGCACCAATTGAAAAATGAAGTTTTCCATGTTCAATTTTAAGCCAAAAATGAAATGATGATGTGAAGGTTCAATTTTATCCAACTTTGACCATTCAGTTTAAACCCAATTAAAATCTAGTGTGTTGCCTAGAGCTAAAAGTAGAAAACATGAAATTGGGTTATAATTGCCCCAAAGCATCAAACACTTGTTACAATTATAGAATTTAAGATAGAAAATATTTTCTTCACTTTCGTTCCATTTCTTTAAAACCTGCAAAACCCTGTTAGCCTTACAACTAGAACATAGTCATACATGCGTTAGTGGTCAGATAAATCCAAGAAATTAAGTCACATGTCAAAAAAACAAACATAAAATTTCTTACCCTAGTAGGGCATTATTGAACATGATAGCATCGCAATTTAAAGTTTGGGCATCGCTTTGGTGAAAATGGGCATTGCTCTACAATAGGAACAATGAACATGATAGACTGGTGAAAATGGGTGTTGTCATTTAAACTTTTTGATACCTCTAGATTAAATATTTGCTGCCATATTTAAATCAGCATCAGAGCATTAATTCAGCGTTAGCGTTTCAAATTTCTAGGGCGTCACTATATGGTGACGCTATTGAAATAGCGTCGCTATTTTTAATTTGGGTGTCACTGCAACCTGCAAAATAACATAAAATGAAATTCAAGCTAAAAAAGGGTTAGATTATCAATTTTCCCTCCTTCTAGTGCCAAAATGTGAGACGAGGGAATGTCAGAGAGGGTCGATTATGCTTGACTCGTGATGAATTGAAGAATAAATTTTCCAAACATACTTGCATCTACAGACAAGATCATTCAAAATGGAAATCTAATGAAAGCTACAAACTACACAAAAATAGTTAAATTCCTAATCTAGCCCATCTGAAAGTTATCCTATTTTGGAATTGGTGTCGTGTTGATGTGAAATGACGACCCTTTACCAATCTCGTGATTAGTGAGACGGTTTCAATTGATTCTATGGAAGAGAATCGATGAAACAATTGTGTTAAATGGATGAAAACCTAGTTTATGCTAAAATGAACATGATGCATGCTAAGTTACCATGATTTTATGCTAAAAATGAACCGATTATGCTATTGCTAAGCTAACAAGATAATTCTAAGGTAAAAGATGAAAACCCTAATTTATAAACAAGCTAAGATGGATGCATGGAAGCCATTAATGGATTCTTTAAGCTATGATGCAATTGAAATTAACTAAGATAAGCTAAAAAGTGAGTAAATTGAGAGTATGGATGCAAGTGAATTCAATAGCATAAGTTTGCAATTGAAAGATGGATCCATTTTTCTCCAAATAGTGACCTATTTATAGGAGAGCAAATGAAGAATGAAGGGTTGAGATCAAAAAGCTTAATCAATGGTTCAAGATGAAGGGGATGAGAGGCATGGATCATGGATTCTCATCAACGAATGAGAAGGCATGATGGGATTTAATCAAGGGCTCACATTTACCTCAAATAGACACATTTTTGACTTGCTCACATAGGTCAAAGGTAATTTGTTCAAAAGGTTAAAGGTTTAGCTTGTTCAAGAAGCCAAGTGAGATGATTGGAGAAGAGAGAATATTCCTTTAAGTGAGGAAAAAAGGTAGTTTACAAATTAAAACAAAGTTTTAATTGTGCAAAAAAGGGGATAAGGAATATTCCATGGGAATATTCCCTTTGCTTAGAGGAAAGTTAGTTTAATTGTTAATTAAACAAGGTTTAATTACACAATTAGGGGATTTAGAAGAATTAAAGTGATATTAAATTAATTGATTTAATGAATGGGGGAGAGATGAAATGATATTTAATTAAATAACTTAGGGTTATTTAATTAAATAAGATGACTTAGGGAATTGAATTAAATGTTTTAATTTATTTTATTTAATAGGATGAAATGTTTCTAGAGAAAAATGAGATAAATTAACCTGATTAAACTAATTAGGTCAATAGATGAAAATGATGTAATTAATTAATTAGCTAGGCTAATTAAATAAATTAAGCGAAAAGAGGATGGGTTAAAGAGGAAATGATGTTAGTAAATCTGTTTTAAGTGTATGATATCGATTAGGAAATTTTTTAGTGTCTACAATAGTATCCTAAGGATATTGATTTCTCTTTGAGTGCTTATACAGATGTAGATTGGGAAAGTTGTACAAATGATAGAAGAAGTACAATTGGAGGTGCTTTCTTTCTTGGAAGCAGATTGGTTTCATGGTTAAGTAAGAAGCGAGATTCAGTTTCATTATCTACTGTAGAGGTAGAATATATTGCAACAACATCATGCTACACACAAGTGTTGTGGATAAAGTATACATTGAAGGATTTCATAGTGTCATATGATGAGCCTATTTCTATCTTGTGTGATAATACAAGTTCTATCAACATTTCAAAAATCCTATGATGCATTCAAGGAAAAAGCATATCTCTATCCAATATCACTTTCTAAGAGAGAAAGTTGCATAGAATGAAGTGAAGTTGGAGTATGTGCCTACAAAGGATCAAATAGCAGACATTTTCACAAAGGCTATTCCAAAAGATACATTTGAGTATCTTGGTAGAAACTAGGGGTTATTGCCCCTTCCTTCAACTAGATGCATAAGAGTGTGCATCTGTTCAGGTGAGAAATTCAAGATTTATTCTTTGTCCTAGACTAATGAAAGATACCTCTTAGTGGGAGTAGGTAATGGTGTCTTTGGTTGGTGCAGTCAAGGGGAGCATATCTTGTGCCCCTTAGGGGGAGAAAGCATTGGAAAGAGAGCAGTGGAGAGAAATTAAATAGGAAAGAGTTGTTTGTAGACGTTGCTTGAAGTGAAGTATATAGGTGTTGCAATTTTTCCATTGATGTCATAGGAGAAGAGAGAAAAGTCTAAAAAATGTAGAGAGAAAAGTATAAAAAAAATAAGGAGAAAAATAATTCTAAAATGAAAGAAATGTCTCACTAAGGCAGAGAGTTGAAGGGGGGGAGTTGGATCTTCTTGAGAGGTGAAGATCAAAGTTTTTTTTCTTGTTGATAATTTTCAGAGATGGTGTTTCCATCAATGACAAAGGGGGAGATTGTTGGAATGTTGTCATTGATGTCAACAAAGAGATGTGTTATCATTGATATCAGTAGGGAGATGTGTTGTCATTGATTTCATTAGGAAGATTGTTGCACTATGTTGTCTTTAGTGTTGTCATTGTTATCAACCTTTGTTAAGGTCTCTAGTGTGGTGATGAGCAATTATTGTAGATGGGGAGATTTTTGGTGTTGTAGATGGGGATATTTTTCAATCTATAGTGTGGTGTTGATGAGAAGGTATTTGTGATGTTGTTGATGTAGTTGGTTCACTTGGTTTCCAAGTGCTTTTGATAAAATTTGAATAAAGAGTGTATAGGGTGAAAAAATTGTGTTTTGCATTGTGCTCTGCATTTGTTCATGGTTGAAGATGTTCTTATGCGGTTTGGATGAGATGATCAGAGGTGTTCAGAGGTGTTATATATGGAGTTTCAAGTTCTGGATCATGCGGCAATGGAAGATGTGTTTGATAGTGTGTTTCCTATGAAGAAGGTTGTCTAGGAGAAATAGAATTGCTCCACATTTCTCCACATTGAGGTTTCTTGTCTTTCATATTTGGGAAAATGCTAATGTTGTTTGTATCCACCTTCCCTTGGAGTGTTTGGTGTTCAGTTATTCTGCAAGGTTGGTTAGTGAGTTGTATGTTTATGACAGTGTGGCTGGTTGCACATGATGATAGTATTCTCAGTTGCAGGTGGTTGTGGCAATATTGTTGAATATTTTGATGGTGTTGGAATATTTCAGGATGTTTTGTTATGTTGAGTCATGGTCTGCAAGATGTTTCTAGACATGGCAAAGAGTGAATTGATTGTTTATTGACATCAATGTAGGTTTGGTCAACCTAGCTTGTTAGCACTGATTGTGAAAGTGGTTTTTTGTTTGTGGAATCTTGGTGTAGGGTTTCATGTATATTTGGGTCATGGTTAACACTTAGTGCCTTCCACATTCACTTCTTTTTACCACAAAATATTTTTTTGCTGACCTATTTATTAGATGCATCTTTGAGGTGCATACATTTCATTGAAGTTGACCTAAAAAAGGTTATTTGAGGTCATGGAGGATATATAAGAAAGGTTAATTGTTGGAGATGTGCGTGATGTAGAGTGATGCAAATTATGATGTGAATGTGATTAAGTGTTGAGACCTGAGTGTGAGCTTAAACACCTAAGGCTACAAGAAGAAGTGAGCGGAAGGTGTTTGCATTTTTAGTGTACTTGAAGTTTCTAGAAGCAATGAGCCAAAGACTGCGGATGGTGTAGAGTTGTTGTGGTGGATCTTTCTATTGCTCTAAGGTAGTAAACCTCCTTGTAACAATCTTCTTCTATTCTCTTCTATTTTGAATAGTGATTCCTTTAGGCAATGAGCCCTTGGCAGTGAGCCATTCTTTTCTCCTAGGAAGTGAACCCTTCTGACAGTGAGCCTATTGTATTTAGTGTTGCTATTCATATATAAGTGAGATAATCCTCACCATGGTTTTTCCATGATTAGGTTTTTTCACGTAAATTTGATGTTCTCTTGTGCATGGTTGTGAATGTGTTTATGTTTCATTAGTTTACATTCATGTTGATGCATAATAAGGGGTTGAATATTATTGAGGGTTTTAATTTTTTAATGTACAACTGATTCACCCCCCCTTCCTAGTTGTCTTGTGTGTATAACAATAAATATATCCCCCTCTCTCATTATCTATATTTCCCCCTCTCTACCTCTCAAACTCTCTATCTCTCACACACTCTATTTCTCTCTCCCTCTCTCTCTCTCTCTATCTCTTTATATATTTATATATATCTCACTATCTCTATATGTCTCTCCCTCTCTCTCTATCTCCTCCTCTCCCTCTCTATCTCTCTATATATATCTCTCACTATTCCATTGTCTCTCTCACTCTCCTTTACTCTCTCCTTTTCTTTCTATATCTCTCTACCATCCCTCACTTTATCTCTCACCCTCCCAATTTATCTCCCTTTGCTCTCTCTCCCTTCATTTTTCTATTTCTCAATATCCTCTTTTCCCTCCTCTCTTCTTATCTCTCTCTCACCATTTTTTCATGATTCTATCCCTCTCACTCTTTATCTCTTTATCTCTCTCCCTCCCCCTCTTTCTCTCTCTCTCCCCCTCTATCTCTCTATCTCTCCTCTCTTTATCTTTTTCTATCTTCCTCTCTCTTTCTTTCCATCTCCATCTCCTCTATCTCTTTATATTTCTCTCACCATTTACCTATGTTTATATCCATCTCCTCAAACAATTACCCTCTCTTACTCTCTATCTATATATCTCTATCTATCCCTCTATCTTCATCTCTCTATACTCCCTACATCTCCCTACTCTCTCCATCTCTCTCTCTCCATTTCTCTCCTATATCTCCTCCCTCTTTCCCTATCGCTCCTTGACTCTATCTCTCTATCTACCTCACTCTATCCGTCTTTTATTTCTCTTTCTCCCCATCTCCCTCTCTATCTCTCTATCTCTCCCTCTCCTTGTACATCTCTTTATATCTCTCTTTCACTATCTATATATATATCTTCCCCTCTCCCTCTTCTTTATCTCTCTATCTCAACCTCTCCCTCTATCTTTCTCTCTCTCGCACTATCTCTTTACATGTCTCTTACCATCTCCTTCTCTATCTCTCTATCTCTCTCCCTATCTATCTCTATATCTCTCTATCCCTCTTTATCTCTATTTCTTTGTCCTCTCTCCATCTCTCTTCTTATCTTTATCTCTCTTTCACACCATCTCTCTCTCTCTATCTCTACCTATGCATTTATTTCTCTATCTCTCCCTCTCTCTATCTCTCACTCTCACTCTATTTCTCTCTCTCCCTCTCCCTCTATCTCTTTTATCTCTTTAGATTAAGTTTTCATGGATAATTTAATTTAATTTTTTTGTTTATCTCTATTATTTGTGTTTATTTATTTTTATTAAGGTTAGTTGTGTTTTTAACAAGGCCCAAACCTTATTTCAAAAGGAAAGGAAAACAAAAAATACATAAAACAAAAATAACCAAGTTTCCCAAGACTAAACAATGCTTCATCCAATACTAAGCATCCTCACACCCATAGGCTTGGTGTAAGGATGAGAGACCATATTAGAAAGATATTTCTTCCTACTTTGTATAATTTTCTATGAAGAATTGATATCCAAATATGTAGGCCTAAGAGAAGAGGGAGGATATGCCCCGTAGAGGGCCCATCTTGGTCACTACATAATTTTAGGAACAACATGAATATGTCGATTGATAAAATACTATCTCAAGAACAATCAACTAATAATCTCAATGAGGAAATAGGAACAATAGAAATATGTTTTTGAGATTCAATAATATTAGCTAGAGGATCAAAATACGTCTCACTAGGCCTAGAGGGAGAATTTTCTGGAATGGATGAGAGAGGATTTGAATCCTTGAATCAACTATCAAACCTTTAGGAAACATAGTAAGATGGTTAGGAAGATCATCTTTTTGCCAATTCGAAGAATATTTCTTATGTAAACCATGAGAACAATCCAAGACCAATTTCCCAATAATATTGAACAATTCCTACATCGAAAAGGATATATACATACATACATATATATATCCCCCCCCCTCTCTCTCTCTCTCTCTATATATATATATATATATATATCACCATCTCTATACCTCTATCCCTCTCTATCTCTCCCTCTCCCTCTCCCTCTCTATCTCTTTATATCTCTCTCGCTATTTCATTATCTCTCCCTCTCCTTTACTCTTTCCCTCTCTTTATATATCTCTCTACCATCCCTCTATCTTTATCTCTCCCCCACCACTTTCTCTCCCTATGCTCTCTCTCTTCCTTCATCTTTGTATGTCTCAATATCATCTTTCTCCCTCCGCCTCTCCTCTTATCTCTCCAAAAATTTCTTTTAGAATTCGCTCCTCACTCTTTATCTCTTTATCTCTTTATCTCTCTCCTTCCCCATCTGTCACTCTCCCCCTCTATCTCTCTATCTCTCCTCTCTTTATCTTACACTATCCCTTCCCTCTCTCTCCATCCCCTCTATCTCTTTCTATTTATCACCATTTATTTATGTTTCCATCCCTCTCCTCACATAATTACCTCTGTCTCTTACTCTTTGTCTCTCTATCTAGCTGTCACTATCTCTCTATACTCCCTACCTATCCCTCATTTCTCCATCTCTCTGATGGAACCTTAAAATTTCAAAAATTTGAAGTGCCCATATCGAAAATTTTTCCTTTGCACACTCAAATGCACTTGCAAAATCTGCCTAAGTGACCTACTTTGGAGGATCACAATTTGAAGCTTGTTGATTTTCATGTTAAAAGGATTGTTGCTCTCCATTCTCCCCACATTAATGTACTCCCTGGTCCAATTTCAAATCCCTATGGTCAGATTTGATATTTTTACCAGGCCAAAAGCAAATGCAGTTTGTTCACTTTTACACTTGCATTTTTAGAATGTTTCAAAGTGGTCAAGTTTGACCCTTAATATCTAGTAATAAATATGGATTGAAGAGAAGAAATTTTGCACACATACTCAGTGTACCTAGATGATCTTATGTTTCCAATGGAAGCCCCCCAGAAGTTGTTGTGATATTTTTCAAAGTGGTGACTTTGAGAGCCCTGATTGGTTTCTGACAGGTGAAATTGTAGAAAAGTCCAAATAGACAACTTTGAAATTTAATATCTTACACCTCAGGAAGAATTTTTCCATAAAATTTATTGCATTGGATTCTTGGGTCAAATGGTAGCATGTATGTTCAGTTTCAGGGTCTCAGGATAAATTATAATGGGTTATTTAATTACTTTCTGATCACAACATGGCAAAAAATGGTATCCAGAAAATTTTTAAATTTTAAAAATCTAAGGACAACCCATTTCGTTTTTTGGTCTAAAACCTCTACAATTCCATTTTCATCAAGATCAGAGGTCATTTGATACATTATTTTAATGTACTTTTATTGCAGTAAACATGTCCCGTGGGCGAGTTTACAAATGAGGTACCTAAATTTTAAGGGTTGGGAAAAATTTGAGCAAATGGGTTTTTTCTAAATAATTGATTATGGCCGCACACAAAAAATCTCGGCTCCAGGTGTCCCTATTTGCTCACATTAAATTTCTCCATTTGGCTCGCAGGCATAATTAGAAGTCAAAACTTTTCTAAAGTTTCAAATGTCAAAATTTAAAATATTTTGAATATTTTAAATATTGTGCATATACAAAGGGGCAAATATAAAACACATTTCAAATGTTCATTGTGGATGGCCATTTTGATTTGCATTTCCTATTTGAATCAGTGATGGTGTGATGACTGTGTCTTCTCATCGTCCATCACAGATTCGTAGGCCCTTTCCTGGTGCACATTGGCGATGGGTGAGACCATGGCTTCTTCATCAGGCATCGCCATTTAGTTTATCCATGTTCTTTCTCAATAGTGATAAGTGATGGAAGCACGTGAACAGTTTAAAAGTGAATTTTCAATTATTATTGTGCAAAGGGAAAATAAAATTGTGTTTCTCATTGATTGAAGGAACTTTTGAATGTTCACGACAACAGTGCTCATCTCCATTCTTTAATGGAAAATCAAGTTGAAAATAGCGATGAGCGATGGTTGTTGTGTCCATCGCCCATCGATGATTTTATTTTCATAGCTCACACCAAATTAGAGATGTGCGATGGTGGCTGTCAGGAGTCTTCACACATAAAATTTTATTTTGTTGCTGTAAAAAGTTCTAGAGAAAATTATGGTGAAAGTGAAACATGCAGGTAAATAAAATGCACGAGTAAAATTCGTAAAGTGGTCTCTAACCTAATGCACATTGTTTTAAATTTATCATTTGATAAATTTAAATGGTAAAAATAGCTGGAGAAGAATAAATTAAAGTATGAAAAGTGAATATTTTATTTACTATTCAAAATATTTTGTTACAGTGAACACCATTTTCACGCAACTGGGTTAAAATGAACAAAAGAGAATAAAATATTTTGCAGGCAAATGGTAAATGCATAGGACAAGTGGTTTTTACAATCAAACAAAGGGGAATGATGAGGTATCAAGCTTCTAGAAAGGAAGAATATTTTTCTGTTGAAGGGCAGTGGATTGAGGAGCAAGAAAACAAAGAGCAGGTTGAAAATTGTTCTGCAAGCAAAGGGAGTTGAAGATCAACTAACCAGAATGTGCCAAGTGTCTTCTTCAGATGAGCATTTAGGGTTTTTGTGTTGCCTTAAATGTTGTCTTTCTGCCTCATTTTCAAGGGAGGTTGTTTTGTAATTAATCAAAAAACACTATAGTTTGAATATAGAACATTTTACTGCTAGGTCTTAGGGTTTGAGTCTATTAATATTTATGTAATTTCGATTACAATACTAGCAAAATAATGCTGAATATTTCAAGTTTGAGACTATTTTACTCTCCTATGTGTTGGTTTTATAAATTATGAATAACATAATCACAAATTATTTTATTCATCCCCATTGAATTCTAGTGGATGTTTAGTTTTATTCTTGCTTGTCCATTCAAAGAATGCATGTAAATGCTTGAGTGAAGTTATCGGTTTATGTTAGACTAAATGCTAGGATGCTAGTGAGAAGTAAAGGTTAAGACATAATGCTGAAATGCTCTAATGCAACATTTCAGAGCTTCATTTATTGTCAGATGTGAAAATTTTCATCAGATTATGTATGTGTTTGAGTTGACTCCATTCCATGGATGAGGCACTTATCTAAGTGTGTTATTCATGTTACATGTGTTAGTTAATACAACAGTTGATCATTTTTTAAATTAAATTTGCTGATCAATTCCAGTTTGTTTGTGTATTAGGATCATTATTATGTTACATTTCTCATGTTTAAATTAGGCATTACTGTAGAGGTTAGCCAAGCCTTTATAGTATTGTGTATATTAAGCATTTAAAGGAGAAAATATCTATTCACAGTATATTTGGTACTTCAGCACACAAGTACCTATAAATATACTAATTGGGATCACCCTCCTAGGTTTAACAGAGCTTGAAGTGCATGCGAGAAAGGGGTATTTTATTCACTCTCTTGTTCGTTGGCCTTATCAACCCATTGAGTTTGAATATGAGAGAGTGGCTACTCTTTAGGACTCATTGCATTTGTTGATTTGAGAACCAACAGATTGATGACTCCGTTGGGGAGAACTTTGAATCCCCAGTTGCAAACTGTCTTATCATAGACTCGTATTATTTGTTGATCTATAGTTTTGGGTTTGAATGATCTGAGGACCTGCATACTTGAAGGATATTGTTGCAACATTTTTGGTGTATTCTTGAAGTCTAGTGCTCTACTGGTGGAGAGAACTTAGAAATACCTAGATCTTGGAAGAAGCTTTCTGCTCCTTGAAGATTTTTTCCTATTTCAAAGAGGTGGTGACTCTACCTAAGTTTCTACATCATCAAAAGAGTTGGTTGCAGTAGTTCTCAAGTATTTTTCTATTGTAATATCTTTGTATGAAGGTTTTCAACAAAAGGTTCTAGTTAATACTGTCCCTTGTTCAATATTTCAAGATACTAGTAGAAAGGTAAATAAGAAAGTAAGATATCCTAAAAAGATATCTTGAGAAGAAATTAGTTGTAGAGGGAATAATTTTATTTGCAAAATGTATTGTTGTCCTAGTTCTCCCTCTACAAGCTATAATATCATGCCTAGAACACAACCATGTCCTCAAAGGAAAGTGTTCACTAGTGAAAGATATAACCCTCTGGATTTCAGTAAAATCCAAGGTTACCCACATTCTGTCCCAAGAAGAATCAATTAATATTTGTTTAAGTTTAAAGGAGGTTTTGAAGAATCAACATCACATGTACAAGGTTTTCTTGATGTAATGGAAGATTGTCAAATAGTAGAAAAATATGTTGTCATGAAGTTTTTTGTAAGAATTTTAGAAGATGATGTTGAATATTGGTTCTCTAGTTTACCAATGCATTCCATAGATTCATGGCATAAGCTCAAGATGCATTTCATTGATTATTTTGAAGAAGAGTCAATAGACAATGAATGCTTATCTAAAGAAAGAAGTCTGCATATACAAGAAGAATATGAAGAGAAATTTGGAAATGAGGTTGAACCTATGTCACTTATTGATGCATTATATGATGTAAAAAGATTTGAGGGTGAATCCTCTTATGATTTTCATGATAGATTCATGAAGTTTCTGTTTGCTATACTAGCATTACATAGACCTTATGAATCAGTGTGTATTGATGTTTTTTGTGAAAGACTTGAGCCAGGTCTAAGTACTATGCCAGTTCATTTGAAGCCCCCTAGTCTTAAATGTTTATATCAATGGCTATCAATAATTGAAGAGATGATAGAGAAGTATGGAACTAATCTCTTGAATAGCTTATGTTATGGCACTTTTTCAAGACTTAATCACATAGATGAAGATGGTATAGAAAAAGACAATGATAGTGCACCATGTAGTGATGAGGATGTTGTTTCTAAACAACCTACAAAGGAGGTGTACCCAGATGAAGATTGCAGCCATGATGGTCATCAAGAGATAAATTAAACATCTGAAGTTTCTTCTATTTGCTCTGAAAGTGCAAAATAAAGAGAAAATTTTCTAAAGATGAAGGTTGCAATAATGCAGATGAATTGAAAGTATTTTCTCTTCTATGGACTTTGAATATACAATTGAAGATCATGCTGACTCTGAAGTTTCATGTCTTCATGATGAGAACAATGGTGCTGTAGATGAAATTTTGCAACTAGTTGGAAATCATTCTTGTTTGGATAACATTTTTGAAGCTTCAATAGAACAAGATGATGGATATGAATTGAATATTTTGTTTGAAGAAGACATGTGTGATCAGCAATGCAATGGTACAATTGGTCCTTCCTCTCCTACAAGTATTCAATATAGCATCAATACAAGCTTTCATGATGATGAGACAAAAGAGCCTGCTGATTTGAAGAGTAATTTGGAGAATGTCAGTATATCAGATGAAAGTGACATGGTATGTGGTGATTTTCAATTAGAGCAATCATGTGTGAAAAGTTGCAATGAAGAAACCATTGATGGTTTTTAGTTTGACAGTGAAGAAGGTAGCCTTGCTGATTGTAGCAGCAGTATCAACAAAGGAGATATGTATGCAAGCGATTCATTGAATGAATCATCTAAAGTAGTTGATTATGAGGAGCATGCATATGTTGATAATGATGAACAAGAAACTCTTTTTTTGTTTGATTCTTTACCCTCTTCTACTTCTTTTGTTGACTTTGAAGTTATCACTGAATGTTTGCATGAGGATAGCATTGATGTAGTTGTACATGAAAGTGAGAATATAGTGACAAATGTTAGTACAACTAATGATGCTCTTTATGATGAGTTTTCACTTGAAGAATGTGACTATGTCAATCACATGGATGCATATGAGGACCTCTTTTCTCGATTTGCAACTCATAGTTTCTCTCATGAGCAGTATGTTTGAAATTTTCAAGTTGGTATAGCAAGAGGTAATGTTGAATATGATACTCTTGGCAATAGTGAATGTACTTTGAACACTCACTATGATGAATTTGTTGCAAATGAAGATTTTGAGTCATATGAACCTTCACTTGAGGCTTGTTTTTGTGATAATATAATGAATGCTAACAATCTTGTCTATGAGCTTGAAGTAGGAAATATTGTTTGGGATCCTGAGATTTCTTTAGAATGCTATAATTTGAATGTGGATGAAAGTATTATGAGTGTTGGTGAATCTTGTTTTCAGAACATTGAGGCATGTAATAATGTGATTAAGCTATTTTGTTGGGATGATAACAAAATCACATGTGATGCAATTCAGTTGGATGAGTTACAAATGTGTGAGCACTCTTTGCTTGACACACTGACGGATTACACACTTATTTTGAAGGATGTTTTCTTCTCTGAGTTTGATCATTGTGACGGAATTGGTAAATGGGATGAGGTTGTGTTTTCAGAAGGTCTTGATCACTATCCTCACATTTTGTCACTTGCCACAGAATTAGAAAATGGAATGAGTGGCAGTGATGCAGCTTATGTCATTTGGTTGCCATGTGACAGTAAAGCTAAATTTAAAGGTAGCCTAACACTTGTCTTTGCAAGAATGAAGTTACTAATGTTAATGTGGTGTGGCAGAGGCAAGTATGGATTAAAAGAGGTCAACTCTTTTAAAAGATTGGTGTTTGACAGAGGTAAGAACTAGTTTCCCTTTTCCATTTGGTGGCCTGGGGTCACCAAATGAGGTTAAAAAATAAAAAAAATAAAGAGATTATGTCACCCAATGTTTTTGGCACTTGGTCTACTCTCCCAGAGGATTTTGAATTCTTGCTCTATTTATTGAGGAACAAACGTCCCCAGAAAGAGCAACAGATGGCACTTTCAAATTTCAAAAATTTGAAGTGCCCATATTCAAAAATTTGTCTTTGCACACTCAAAAGTGCACTTGCAAAATCTGCCTAAGTGACCTACTTTGGAGGATCACAATTTGAAGCCTGTTGATTTTCATGCTAAAAGGATTGTTGCTCTCCATTCTCCCCACATTAATGTACTCCCTGGTCCGATTTCAAAGCCCTATGGTCAGATTTGATATTTTTATCAAGCCAAAAGCAAATGTAGTTTGTTCACTTTTTACACTTGCATTTTCAGAATGTTTCAAAGTGATCAAGTTTGGCCCTTAATATCTGGTGATAAATATGGATTGAAGAAAGCCCTTTTGCACACATACTCAATGTACCTAGATGATCTTATTTTTCCAATAGAAGCCCCCCAAAAGTTGTGATATTTTTCAAAGAGGTGACTTTGAGAGCCTTGATTGGTTTCTGACAGGTGAAATTGCAGAAAAGTCCAAATATGCAACTTTGGAATTTAATATCTTACACCTCAAGAAGAATTTTTCCATGCCATTTGTTTATGCTCACTTTCAGGCTCCAGGATAAATTATGATGGGTTACATAATTACTTTCTGATCGCAACATGGCCAAAAATGTTGTCCAGAAAAGTTTCAAATTTTAAAAATCTAAGGACAACCCATTTCTTGTTTTGGTCTAAAACCTCTATAGATCCATTTTTCATCAATATCATAGGTCATTTGATAAATTATTTTAATGTACTTCTATTGCGGCAAACGCATCCCGGCCTGGGGGCTAGTTTACAAATGAGGTACCTAAATTTTAAGGGCTAGGAAAAATTTGAGCAAATGGGTTTTCTCTAAATAATTTATTATGGCAGCATGCAAAAAATCTTGGCTCCAGGTGTTCCGGTTTGCTCACAGTAAATTTCTCCATTTGGCCCGCAAGCATAATTAGAAGTCAAATTTTTTCTAAAGTTTCAAATGTCAAAATTTAAAATATTTTGAATATTTTAAATATTGTGCATATAAAAAGGGGAAAATATAAAACATATTTCAAATGTTCATAAGGGAAAGCAAGTTTAATTCTTGCTTCTGATTGGTCAAGAAGCATGACAACATCATGGATCGCCATTTTGATTTGCATTTCCTATTTGAATCAGTGATGGTGCGATGGTTGTGTCCTCTCATTGCCCATTGAGGATTCATAGGCCCTTTCCTACTGCACATTGTCAATGGGCGAGACCATGGCTTCTTCATCGGGCATTGCCATTTATTTTATCTATGTTCTTTTTGCAATAGCGATAAGCAATGGAAGCACGTGAACAGTTAAAAAGTGAATTTTCAATTATTATTGTGCAAAGGGAAAATAAAATTGGGTTTCTCATTAACCGGAGGAACTTTTGAATGTTCACGACAACAGTGCTCATCTCCATTTTTTAATGGAAAATCAAGTTGAAATTAGCAATGAGCGATGGTTGTTGTGTCCATCGCCCATCGCTGATTTTATTTTCATCTCCCACACCAAATTGGAGATGTGCAATGGTGGCTGCCGAGAGTCTTCACGCATAAAATAAAATTTTATTTTGTTGTCGTAAAATGTTCTAGAGAAAATTATGGTGAAAGTGAAACATGAAGGTAAATAAAATGCATGGGTAAAATTTGTAAAGTGGTCTCTGGCCCAATGCACATTGTTTTAAATTTATCATTTGATAAATTTAAATGGTAAAAATAGCTAGAGAATAAATTAAATTATGAAAAGTGAATATTTTATTTACTGTGCAAAATATTTTGCTGGAGATAAGTTTTTACAATGAACACTATTTTCACGCCACTGGGTGAAAATGAATGAAAGAGAATAAAATATTTTAAAGGAAAATGGTAAATGCATAGGACAGGTGGTTTTTACAGTCAAACAAAGGGGAATGATGAGGTATGAATCTTCTAGAAAGGAAGAATATTTTTCTGTTGAAGGGCAGTGGATTGAGGAGCAAGAAAACAGAGAGCAGGTTGAAGATTGTTCTGCAAGCAAAGGGAGTTGAAGATCAACGAACCAGAATGTGCCAAGTGTCTTCTTCAGATGAGCATTTAGGGTTTTTGTGTTGCCTTAAATGTTGTCTTTGTACCTCATTTTCAAGGGAGGTTGTTTTGTAATTAATCAAAAAACACTATAGTTTGAATACAAAACATTTTAGAGCTAGGTCTTAGGGTCTGATTCTGTTAATATTTATGTAATTTTTATTACAATACTGGAAAAATAATGTTGAATATTTCAAGTTTGAGACTATTTTACTCTCCTATGTGTTGGTTTTATAAATTATGAATAACATAATCACAAATTATTTTATTCATCTCCATTGAATTCAGGTGGATGTTTAGTTTTATTCTTGCTTGTCCATGCAAATAATGTATGTAAATGCTTGAGTGAAGCTATTGGTTTATGCTAGGCTAAGTGTCAGGATGCTAGTAAGAAGTAAAGGTTAAGACATAATGCTGAAATGTTGTAATGCAACATTTCAGAGCTTCATTTATTGTCAAATGTGAAAATTGTCATCAGATTATGTATGTGTTTGAGTTGACTCCATTCCATGGGTGAGGCACTGATCTAAGTGTGCTATTCATGTTACATGTGTTAGTTAATACAATAGCTGATCATCTTTTAAATTAAATTTACTTATCAATTCCAGTTTGTTTGTGTGTTGAGCTCATTATTATGTTACATTTCTCATGTTTAAATTAGGCATTACTGTAGAGGTCAGCCAAGTGTTTATAGTATTGTGTCTATTAAGCATTTAAAGGAGAAAATATTTGTTCACAGTGTATTTGGTACTTCAGCACACAAGTACCTATAAATATACTAATTGGGATCACCCTCCTAGGTTTAACAGAGCCTGAAGTGCAAGGGAGAAAGGGGTATTTTTTTCACTCTCCCATTTGTTGGCCTTATCAACTCATTGAGTCTGAATATGAGAGAGTGACTACTCTTTAGGACTCATTGCATCTTCTGATTTGGGAACCAACACTCTCTGTGTGTGTCTCTCTCTCAATTTCTCTCTTTCTATCTCTCTCTATCTCACTCCCTCTCTCCCTCTCCCTCTTTGACTCTATATATTGCTATCTCTCTTACATCTCTTTATCCCCCTTTCCCTCTCTATCTCTCTATCTCTCCCTCTCCTTATGCATCTCTTTCTATCTCTTTCATCTCTATATATCTCTCTCTTCTCCCTCTTCTTTATCTCTCTATTTCATCCTCTCTATCTTTTTCTCTCTCTCTCACTATCTCTTTATATGTCTCTTACCATCTCCCTCTCTACCTCTCTATCTCGATATCTCTATCTCCCCCTCTCTATCTCTCCCTCTCTACCTCTATTTCTCTATCATCTCTCTCCATCTCTCTTCCTCCCTATCTTTATCTATATCTCTCTCACACACACCATCTTTATCTCCCATAATATCTCACTCTACCTTCTTTCTCTATCTCTCACTCTCACTTTATTTCTCTCTCCCTCTCCCTCTCCCTCTATCTCTTTATATATATATATATATCCTCTCTCTCCATCTCTCTTCCTCCCTATCTTTATCTATATCTCTCTCACACACGCCATCTTTATCTCCCACTATATCTCACTCTACCTTCTTTCTCTATCTCTCACTCTCACTTTATTTCTCTCTCCCTCTCCCTCTCCCTCTATCTCTACACACACACACACACACATCTATCTCTATATCTTTATCTCCCCCTCTCCACCTCTATTTCTCTATCCTCTCTCTCCATCTCTCTTCCTCCCTATCTTTATCTATATCTCTCTCTCTCTCACCATCTTTATCTCCCTCTATATCTCACTCTACCTTCTTTCTCTATCTCTCCCTCTATCTATCACTCTCACTTTATTTCTCTCTCCCTCTCCCTCTATCAATTTATATATATTATATATCTACATATGGGTGATCCCACAATAGTGGTTTACAATTTTTGGCCAAACTGGACACTGAAATTATTATTTTTAACTAAATCTTCACATTTGGGCACCTATAGCGGCTAAACCATGAGGAATTTGAAGATGATGCAAACTAGAGTCTCATCAAATTTTTCCTGTAGATTCTAAAAATAGTTTTTTCAAAAAATTTGGAATCAGATTACATTTCTTTTTCCATCTCCCACGAAAACTGGTTTTTTTGAGAAAACAACATTTTCAAAAAGTGACACACACCGTATAACGCATAACTTTTTTTCTATGAAGGATAAAATTCTAATTCTTTCAAATTTATATGTGTAACTCTGATATCTAGTGCTTCCAATTGGTTAGATAGTTTTTATAGAATATTTTTTCTTTAATCAAGTTTTTAAGTCAAACCAATTACAATTCAAACATAGTGCGACCGTATAACGTGTAACTTTTTTTGTATATATCAATTTTTATTTTTATTTTTTTGTTAGATCAAGGACTTCAATATCTGGTGTACTCATATTTTTCAATTTTTGTTTTTGATAATCTACTATTTTTCAACATGTGCAAAACAAAGACCTTCATTTTCGGTGAAGAACCAATGTTTAATAAAACTAAAAAAACAAATACACAATAAAATCAAAAGATATTAAAATTATATTTGTTGGATAGCTCATTCTAAGGACTACCTGATTCTAGATTGGTTTTTGAAGACTCCTCCATTTTCATCCTCAACCCGAGCTCTGAAGCGTAAAAAATTAGACTTTTTTTGTGTCTCAGGAGGGGGATGAGGGGCAAGGGGAGTTCACTCGAACCATGGTTCGACTGAGCCCTAGTTCGAGCGAACCCCTTCAAGGGGGTTCAACCAAACCCCTTTGCTATACATTTCAGTTTTTTCTTTGCGGCCAAAATTCAAAGGGGTTTGCTCGAACCAGTAGGTTCGTACAAACCCCCAAAATCACTATTTTTGCTTTGGGGTCATTCTTTGTGAGTTTTCCTTCCTCACTTGAATTGTAAACCACTATTGTGGCTTCACCCATATATTATATTATAATGTTGCAAAATTGCACGCCTTGCAATTTCACATACATTCTTGCATCCTCTTTAGTGTCCACTCACTAGAACTTGTGTAGGCTCATTTTAGCCCCTACATCAGGCTTTTTCCCTCTCAAGATGCTCCAACACCCCTTTTCAACAGCTATCCTTGTGTGTTAGCTTTGCTTCAAAACTTGTGCTTCTCCCATTCTCATCGTTTTATAGCGTGATGTATCTAGACACTAGCTTGCCACATTGTCATCCTGCAATGTTTCAACGTTCAAATGACCATTTCTGTGCATGTTTGCCACTTTTCAAAAAAAATTGTAAGTGGTAATGGTTGGGGACGCCTTGTAATGGCTTAGGAAGCTTCTTTTCCCTCATATTCTCTCTTTTTAATCCATTCTTTCAATCCATTTGTCCTTCTTGAGCTTTCTCCCTTAGAGACTCTCTTTTTCCTCTTCACCCTTTTGTTTGCACAAATATCTCACTTGTTATAGTAGCTTCAAGCTCTCACGTTCTCACAACCCTCTTTGCAACTCTCTTGGCTCTCACAGCCCTCTCTTTTGTTCTTGCTCTCCCTCTTTGGCTTTCTTAAGTCTTGTAGCTTTATCTCCCTTACTTCACGCCTGCGAACATCTTGGGATTTCACACATCCCTTATCTATTGCATCTTTACTTTGTGATACAGGTTCTCCTCCTCGAGCGAGGATTAATTTTATCACCTACATTTTGTGATACGAGTTATTCTCCTCGAGCAGGGATTGTCTTTATCACTCCTTTTTCCATTTCTATCTATCTATTTGGTTGTCTGTGGAGGTGGGAACACCAAAGCGGGGGTTTGACTAAGGAAAACCCCTATACAACCCCAACACTTTCTCCAGATCTTACATATGTAGGTATTGAATAAATTCATCTACTGGAGACTTCATCACTTGCATGGTTGTAAGAATTTTCCTTTATTCTCTTTATCTCTATCATATAAACTTCACTTTTATTTCAGTTCTATCATATTCTGTCATTTTCCTACATTTTAGAATTTCTCAGTAATTTGATTGTGAGTAGCCACTACACTATTTTATGTGATATTCTCAGTTTTTGGTCCATACAGATGCCAACGCACAAGAGAGATGCCAATGCACCCCGCTATTGCCCTAGAACCACGTTGCCATCCTTTGGCTAAGAGCCCATCAGTTTGTTCAAAAAACTATTGTGACCTACTTTTTCTAATTTTAGAACTTTTGTTGTGTCCCTTGAGGTAGTTTAGGGAAGTTCGCCCCTTGGGAATATTTTGAGAATAAAAAGACTCATGAGTAGTGAATCCCCTTTCTCTACATTTTTGTGAACCCAATGTGAACCACAATATTTTTCAGAAAACTAGGAATTTATTTACCCCAACTTGGTGGGGTCATAACTTTTGACTCGGTGCTCATAATTCAGAACCGCTTGCACCATTGGAAAGGTCTCTAAGAGGAATAATTCAATCCCTAAAAGAGTGTGCCTTTGGAAACCCATTTTAGGGACCAACACAAGTTTTAACCCCAAATTCTACTCTAAAGGCCTCCGAAAATACAAATTACTACAACCTAGAAAATACTAAAAAAATTGGAAAATTGAGATTTTCGGTTTTTCTTAGTTTTGTCACCCCTGGATTGCACTCTAGATCAGTTGGTGTGGCTATATCTCTATTTCAAAATGTATTTTCTACCTATCTTCCTTCTATCTCTTTCCATCTTTGTTAAGAAGCTTCAAGAAGTTCTCTTACAAGCATGTGAAAGCGAGTTCTTGTCTCCTTTCTTATTATTCTTTGTTGATCCCTCTCCCAAGATTCCTTCTAAGGATATTTTGGCACAAGAGGGTGAAATCATTGATACCTTTCTTAATGTCACTCTACCTTCTATTCATTCCAATGCACTCTCTCTTGGAGATGATGCATTCGTGAATGATGAATCTCTTACTCATTCCAATGCACTCTCTTCTAGAGACATTGCATTGGTAAATGGTGAATCTCATTTTTGTTCCAATGTACTCTCTTCCAAAGATGATGCATTAGTGAATGATGAAGTCCCTCTCACATTGAATACCCCAAGCATAGATGTTGAGCATATTTCTTCAAATGACTCTTCTACTAGTTGTGATGATTATGTAAATGTGATTTATGTCTTTGTTGCCCCTCAAAGGCCTAAGAGACCAGTCATTTACCTAACTTCAGCTAGTCCTCCTAAAAGGGTTTTCTCTATTAATGGTGTTCTATTTGATGATGACTCTTTTGATATTTCTAAGGCTCCCTCTTATAGAGTGACAGCTATTACTTATGAGACTAGAAAGAATAAATAAAATGTTGATCAACCTACTTCTTTACCACCTTTTCAACCAAGCCTTCCTCAAGCACCTAAACCTACAACTAAAGCACTTGGTGATTATGATCTTGTTGAGAAACTCAAAGTTACTCTAGCTAAGATCTCACTATGGGGCTTGCTTCAGTCAGCTCCAGTTTATCAAAGAATGCTTTAGGAAGCCTTGCAAAAGATCCTCTTGCCTGCCTCTACTAGGTTGATAGATGTTAATGCATTGATGGCTTATATTCAAGTACATTCATCGAATATCACGTTCTATCCACAAAAAATTTTTCCCCTGAATGTGCAGAAACAAGTAGATCCTTTAATGATTATACTCAACATTAACAACATTGGCATTAGATGTACTCTCATTGATATTAGTTTGACACTTAATGTATGTAGCATTGATTTATTGCCTAGGATTAATATTGATTCATCTTCTCTTAATGTTTATTTTGTTGACATTCATGGGTTTTATAATGTCAGTCAACAAGCCCTAGGCATGATAGTCTTGCCTTTGAGGTTAGGACCTATTACTACACCTACCCTTGTATATGTTATGTCAAAAAAATTACCATGTAACCTTCTTCTAGGTAGATCGTTGATTCATGCTATGGGTGCAGTCCCATCTACCTTGCATAAATCTATTAAGTTCATTTGAAATAATCGAGTAGTCACAGTCAAGGTTGAACCTGAGGCTATGCACTTATGTGAGATGGTAGTTTCCAGTTAGGTTTTGGTTGTGCCTACTTTTATTCCTTTAGTTTCTTCCAATGTGTTGATGTTTACTCTAGCAGTATATACTACTCTTGAGATAGATATCCCTAAAGAAGATCCTTCTGAAGCAAGAAATATTAAGTCTTCTCTTTCTACCTCTTCTCAAGAAATGCATGTCTTGGTGATGATTAGGGTTCTCTAGAATTTATGAAACCCTTCATTGGAGAGTGTAAACTCGACCTAATCCACTTAGAGCTTTCAATAAAATCATCCACACCTGTTATCAAAGTTGATTACCCTTTTGTATCGCGGGGTAATGTGAAGGAAAATTGTAACACTCTCTATGGAGATCCTCCTCTGTTGTCTTCTATCTCCATGTATTCTTCTTGTGAGCAGTCGAGTCTTCCTCTACAAGAGAAAGGATTGCTTCTTGCTTCTCATTATTTGTCTGAGCAATAGTGTATTTTGTTGAGGCTTCTCAAAGCCCACTTGATTACTCTTCCTTCTCCTACACATAAGAAATCTCATAAGCATGATAAAGTAAAACATTCTTTTTATACATACAATCGAGTGCTTGGCCATTCCACTAGTGAATGTAAGGCCTTGAAGGATAAAATACAACTTCATGATTTAGGTTTCATTACTCATTTATTTTTTGATGTACCTACCTCTTCTTCAATTGGAAAGTGATATTGAGGTCTACCTCTATCCTATTTGTTTTAAGTGTTCTCTCATGAGGTTCTCACACCTCCCTTATATAGTTTCTCGCATGGTTCTCCTTCCCTATATGTCGGAGGCAATGGTAACTTACTCTGGAGATGTGTGTCCTTCTAAGGACCCCCTCTCTTCTCTCTATCTTTCAATTGGTGTGTCCTCTTGAGTGGGCCCCTTGTTGTCTTGAGGGTTTCCCGAGGGACCCTCTTTGAAAGTTTTTATCTCAAATGGATTCTATTGTGTCTAGCTTGGTGGCAACCCGACTAGACCTATTTCATATCTTTGCATCTAGCTTGGGGGCAACTTGACTAGACCTCGCTTTTCAAATAGCATGTCCCTTGAGTGGACCCCTCTTCTTTTGAAAGGTTCCCGAGGGACCCCTTTGAAAGCTTTCCAATTTTTTGACGGTTTGCGTGACTGCTCGCTTATTTCCCTGCATGGCTGCTTTGTTTTCTAACATGTTTTATCCACGGATTAACACATGTCACTTTGCAAGTGCACCTATAAAGCTGCTTTCCAATCCAACTCTATGGAGTCCCCTTCTTTGGGTTTCCCTCATGAGAGAGAACTTGGGGGATACCTCCTTGCAGGTCTATGTGCCTGTAAGGTGATTCCATCTCTGGGTTTCCTCCATGTGAGAGATCTTGGGGGACGCCTCCTTACAGGTTTGCGGGCCTGTAAAAAACTTACATCTATGGGTTTCCTCCATGTGAGAGATCTTGGGGGATGCCTCCTTGTAGGTCTATGGGACTGTAAGGTGCTTACATCTCTGGGTTTCCTCGATGAGAGAGATCTTGGGGGATGTCTCCTTACAAGTTTGTGGGCCTGTGAAATGCTTACTTCTATGGACTTCCTCCATGTGAGAGATCTTGGGGGTCGCCTTCTTGTAGGTCTGCGGGCCTGTAAGGAACTTACTTCATGAGGATTCCTTCATGTGAGAGATCTTGGGGGTTTCCTCCTTACAGGTCTGCAGGCCTGTGAGACGCTTTCATCCTGCGAGATTTGTCCATCGTTGGTCTGAGGGCCTTTGGTGTACTTTGTGCAACTTCATAGTTTTCCAGAGCTATGGAGTCCTTATGTTCGAACCTCCTCAGGAGAGAGTACCTGTGGAGCTGTCTCTCTTGGAATTTTCATTCCTTTCTAGCTTCTCCAACTCTTTCTTAAATTATTTTTTCTTCTCAAGTTGTATATACCAGATTGAAGATCTACATCTTCTTCATCTTGGGTATATGCTCCCTCTCTCTTCAATATTGGTTGCTTCCCTAACTTTTGGATGCGCTCTTCTCTTCAAGCAACCAATCCTTACCTTCTTCTCTTCATTTTAGAATTATTCTATGTATTATTTCTTAATTTGGGGACGACGCATAGTATTGAGACAACCTTCTACATCAAGGTCTCTTTCACTTTGCTCACTCAAATCCTTTAGTTTTTTGTGTGCTAACATTATTGTCTGGTGTAGGTTTTTCTTGTCTAATGCATTTGTTTTGCAGGTCTTCAGCCTAGGGGCATGAGTCCTTGGTTTAAAGAGTTATATGCTTCCTCTACAGTATCATTTTGGCATTATGATGTTATTTATGTTTAGTAGACTTCCTTTAGTGTGCATATTAGTGTAGGTTCATATACCTGCTAAAGTGGGGGAAAAATGTAATGTCACAAAATTGAACCCCTGCAATTTCACATACATTCTTGCATCCTATTTAGTGTCCACTCCCCTAGAACTTGTGTAGGCTCATTTTAGCCCCTGCATTAGGCTTTTTCCCTTTCAAGATGCTCCAACATCCTTTTTCAGCAACTATCCTTGTGCATCATATTTGTGTCAAAAATTATGCTTCTCTTGTTCTCATTGTTTTATTGTGTGATGTATCCATACATTAGCGCATTGCATGGACATTTGTGTGTTGAGCTAGTGTCCTGTGATGTTTCAACATTCAAATGACCATTTTTGTACATGTTTGCCACTTTTTAACAAATTTTGTTAGTGGTAATGGCTAGGGATGCCTTGTAATGGCTGGGGAAGCTTCTTTTCCCTCCTATTCTCTTTTTAATCCATTCTTTCAATCCATTAATCCTTCTTGAGTTGTCTCCCTTAGAGACACTCTCTTTTCCTCTTCACTCTTTTCCTTGCACAAATCTCTCACTTGTTACAGTAGCTTCAAGCTCTCACATTATCACAACCCTCTTTGTAGCTCTCTTGGCTCTCGCAACCCTCTCTTTTCTTCTTACTCTCCCTCTTTGGCTTGCTTAATCCTTGTAACTCTCTCTCCCTTACTTCATGCTTGCGAGCATCTTGGGATTTCACACATCCCCTATCTATTGCATCTCTACTTTGTGATACAAGTTCTCCTCCTACAGTGGGGATTTCTTTTATCACCTATATTTTGTGATACAGGTTCTTCTCCTCAAGAGGGGATTGTCTTGATCACTCCTTTGTCCATTTCTCTCTATCTATCTGGTTGTCCATGGAGGTGGGAACACCAAAGTGGGGGTTTGACTGAGGCAAACCCCTATACAACCCCAACACTTTATCTAGATCTTATGCATGCAGGTATTGAAGACATTCACCTATTGGAGGCTTCATCACTTGCATGGTTATAAGCAATTTCCTTTCTTCTCTTTATTTCTACCATCTACACTTCACTTTATTTCGATTCTATTGTATTATGTCATTTTCCTACATTCCATAATTTCTCAGTATTTTTATTGTTAGTAGCCACTCTGCTATTTTCTATGATATTCTTGGTTTTTGGTCCATATGGACGCCAGCGCACCAGAGAGATTTCAGCACACTGCGTTGTCGTCCCAGAACCGCGTTATCGTCCTTTGGCTAAGAGCTCGTCAGTTTGTCTAGAAAATTGTTGTGACCTACTCTTTCTGAATCTAGAACTTTTTTTGTGTCCCTTGAGGTAGTTTAGGATAGTTTTCCCCTTGGGAATCTCTTGAGAATAAAGCGACTCATGAGTAGCGAATCCCCCTTTTCTACACACACACACATCATCCTCTCCATCTTTTTCCCTCTCTAACTATCACTTTATATGTCTCTTACCTTCTTCGTCTCTATCTCTCTATCTCTCTCCCTATCTATCTCTATATCTTTATCTCTTCCTCTATCTACTCTCACTCACTTTATTTCTCTCTCTCCCCCTCTCCCTCTATCTCTTTATATATATCGCTAGATCTCTATATTTCTCTCCCTCTATCTCTCTATCTCTACCTCTCCCTCTCTCTCTTTATATATCTCTCATTATTTATTTGTCTCTCTCCCTCCCACTTTCTCTCTCTCCCATCTCTCCCCCTTCATCTATCTATGTCTCTCTACCCTCTCTCCATCACCCTCTCCTCTTATCTCTCTCTCACCATTTCTTTATGTTTATCTCCCTTTCACTCTTTACCTATCTCTCTCCCCCACCCTCTCTCTCCCATTCTCTATATCTATCTCTCTATCTCCCCTCTCTTTATCTTTCACTATCCTCCCTCTCTCTATTTATCTCAATCTCCCTCTAGCTCTATATCTTTCTATCTCTATCACCATTTCATTATTTTTCTATCCATCTCCTTCTCACACACACTCTCTCTCCCTCCATTTCTCTCCCATCTCTCTCTATCTCACTCTCACCCTCTCTCCCTCTCCCTCTCCCTCTCCTTGTCCCTCTCTCCCTCTCCCTCTTTGACTCTATCTCTCTCTATCTCACTCATTCTATCTCTCTTCCATCTCTTTTTCTCGTTCTCTCCCTCTCCCTCTCCATATATTTTTCACCTCTCTCTATATTTCCCTCTCCTTGTACATATCTTTCTATCCTTATCTCACTATCTCTATATATCTCTCCCCTTTTCCCTCTTCCTTATCTCTCTATCTCATCCTCTCCCTCTATATTTCTCTCTCACTATCTCTTTATATGTCTCTTACCCTCTCCCTCTCTATCTCTTTATCTTCTCTCTCCATCTCTCTTCTTCCCCACCTTTATCTCTCTCTTACAACATCTCTATCTATCTCTATCCTCCCTCTCTCTTTATCTCTTCCCCCCCTCTCTCTTTCCCTCTTCCACTCAATCTTTATAATTTTGTAAGCTACAAAATGCAAGCACATTTTATGAGCCATAAAACGTGCTCATGTTTTCTAGCTCACAAAGTGTGCTCATATTTTGTGGCTTGCAAAATGCACTAATGTTTTTTGGCTTACAAAATGTGCTCACATTTTGTGTCTCACAAAATGTTCTTGCATTATTGCTTGGTATTTACCAAGCCATAATGTGATTGTTTTATGTGATTTTGAACATAAAAGGAGTGTGTTGTGTAGAAAATTGGTCATTTGGCCACTTTTTTGTACATCATTTCAATGCAAACACCCAACATTGAGAAGTAATTAATTGATGGAGACTATATATTCTTATTTTGGAAGCTATTGATATCATAAGATTTATTTTTTAATTTTAAAATTACTCACATATATCATGAAGGAGATCAAGTAGAAAATTGGATTGCTAATCTCAACATTTAGGAAATTTATCATGATTATTCAATCATGAGAAAAGGTTAGAGAAATTTCTCACTTTTATTGAACATCAAAAGTTCTTAAAAAAATATATTTAAAAAAAATAAGAAGTTAATGCAAGTTCTTTCTTGGATTCTATTTTTTTCAATGGTTTCTTTATTTTGTTTTTTATTGTCATTGGTATTGGAAGATCAAGATCTTCTAAATTTCTATGCATATTTCTATCAATTCTATTGCTTCTGATAAACTTGGTAGTGAAATTAATGCTTTTGTTATGGTTTATACTCATGGAGTTGGCTTATCTATCTTTCCAATTGTGATGAGAGTGTTTTCTTTTTGGAGTACAATGGATCAAGGGTGATGGTTGGTGCTTCTAATATTTTCCTTCAAATGCTATTCATATTTTATATTTAACACTTGGGAGGTATTTGCATATTATTTAAACTCTAACCTTAAAATTTTCCACAATCTTCTTCCTTTGGACATAGATTTGATTTATTTTCATTTATCCTCTTATTATGGGTCCTTTTGGGGATATTTTTTTATTATGACAAGTAAAGGAAGGGTTAAGTGATTTCACCCCTTTTATTAGAAAACTAAGGTAAACATGACAAAAAATAATAGGCCTTACAAATGAGATAAATGATATAAAATAGGTTTTTCAAAAAAAAAAAAAAGATATACAAAAATAATTGATGAACTAAATTATGCCTAATTACTTCCCATATAAGTGGGCATGTGAGAAAAGAAGCATAAAATGCAAACTTGAGTCACATTTTTGTGTGATTTCTTACACTTTTACATAGGAGTCCAAATTCTTTCATCATACCCTAAATCATTGATTGATAGTTGGAAAGCATTTGATACTTGTTGAATCTAGATTTTTTGAATTTCCTTCTATAAGGGATATTTGAGTTGGGAGGGTGCCTCCTTTTGATGGGTTGTCATAGAAATTTTATTTCTAAACTTATGGTGAATCTAAAGGACATGGTTCTTTTGTTTCCTTGACAAAGATATGATGTGGGAAAGAATATTTTCACCTTGTGACATGACATGCCAACTTGTGTCTCCTAGTGAAAAATTTTCAACAACATGACCTATATCATAGTATATCAAAAAATGAAATGGAAACCCTTCAAAGTCTACAAGTTGAACCCATTATTTGCCTTAACTATTCGGGTAATGTCTACAAGAAGATACTTGAAGATCTCTAGATCTACTAGAATATTATCATAAGCTATATGAGTAAAAGTTGAATTGACCTTATCTATAGCCAAAAAAATACCTAATGAGTTGTTGATTGCTTGAAATAAGGAGTTTAACCAAATTAAAGTGGAATATTAGGAAACCTAAGTCAATAACACATTGAAAGATTCCCTAAAGGTACTAAATGTCAGATGCTACAATATTAATATGGAATGTGTTGACCCCAAAACCAAAAATGATTAAAAAATGACATTGGTCTTTGATAGATTCGAACGCTTCAATGAAAAACCTTTGAGCACAAGGAAAAATTGTAGACTATCTTCCATGAGTGTTTGGTAGTTGAAAGAGATTCACTTGTTTAGATCTAGAAGACTTGGCAAGAGGTGGTTGAATTTGCTAACCAATACATGCATAGAAAAATAACTCTCACCTTCAATTAGGTTTAGAAACATTTGCTTCATGATATGGAATGGTTTGGTGGTTGGAAAGAATCAAATGAGATTGGAATTATTTATTTCCTAATGAGGATTGGATTATGGTTCTATCATCTTCTAGCATTGGACACTTCCATTCCTTATCTAATTAGAAGCTTTACAAGCACAAGAAGTGGCCTTTAGTTTTATATGGTCTTCAATCTTGTCATATATAAGCTTATTTTTTATGCTTTATTGGTCTTTCAATTCTAGAAGGTGTAGCTTTGGAATGGTTAAGAATATTATATTTTGATTTGGAGTGGTTATTGACCTTTTTCTATGTCAACTATGGTTCTTCAATTTATATTTATACTATTGATTTTTTTATACTGCATGAATTAGCATCAAGATATTTCTCAACATGTCTTAGTTTTTCCTCATTCATGTATGCTATTTCTATTTTGGAATGTATCTCTATGGCTTTGGGCTTTTATCTCACTCCAATTTTCTCTATCATTTTTCTATTTTTCCTTCCTTTTCGGTTTCTTTCCTACTTGAATTTCTCCCTCTCACACCTTATGTAGACTATTGTGACTCGTATCAATTGGATCCTATTAATTGTTTCTTCATTGTATTCTTTCTTCATAGTTGCCTCTTTCTTGTGTTTATTTTTCTATGGATTATTTTTGGATCATTTTTTCTTTGATCTACTACTATTGTGCTACCATATGGTTGTATGTGGGTGCTTATGGAACCTATTTCAATTCATTGTATCTCTTATGGGCCTCCTCATTATGGTACAAGGAACTATTATCATGCCTAATGCCATGCATGAGATGTCTAGAAGCCTTATGGATGAAATTAAAGTGTAGGAAATAACTATATGAGTGTTAAGGAGACCTTATGCTCTTTCAATGATTCTTGTTTATGGAAAGATTATTAGTACTTTTCTATGAATACCAATTATCATATTAACGAGACTAAGGATAGTAATATGACTAGTAATATGTTTTTGCCAAGAAGGGATATAGATGTAGTTATTAAGACTTTGGATAATTTTAGTAATGAAAATATTGAATATCAGCATTACCCATCTTCCCCAAAAGGAAAGAAAAAGGCTAGCATTGAGGAACCTTTTTTGAGTAAGAAGGCCCATATCTCAAGGGATCTCTTGCATTAACATACTACTCATCATCCATATTTTTATATGCCTTGGTGTTAGAATGATAACTTGTATAAATCCATAACTCCTATTATTTCTATTATTTACAATCTAGTTACCATTAGAAATGGGTGTATCTAGGAAACCAAATTGGGCAGAATAAATCTTCAAGACCTTACCTTAGCCATCATGGATTAACTAGAGAATGTGAATACTCAATTAATTCATTCAAGAATAGAAAGTGATGAGAAGGCACATAATGGATGAGCAAATGGATAATTTGAACCCTATGAATATCATCTCCAAAGATATCACATTGTGTTACTATCTCAAGCCTTTCGTTTAAAAAATTAGACCCCTCATTCATGATAGTAATCATAGGCTACATCATAATAGCCATGACCCACATCCATGCATTGGTAATCAAAGCATCAAATAGAAAGAAGATTCTATAGCAAATTTTAAATGTTGAACTATGATCTTACTTAAATAATAGTTTTCCTTTATTGTCTTCTTATAATTGACCTCTCGCCTATTTTATAATTGAATAAAATAAATAAATTTATTATTTAAAAAAGAACTACTTTAGTATTGATTTGAAAATTATATAGACAATGCACTAATTAAATTCAAAAAAATTGAAATCACATAAAAAATTATATTGAATAAATAAATGATATTATTCATTTTTCAACAGCAATATGACCCAAATCTATGCATTGGTAATCAAAGCATCAAATAGAAAGAAGATTTTATAGCAAATTTTAAATGTTAAACTATGATTTTACTTAAATAATAGTTTTCCTTTATTGTTTTTATATAATCAACCTCTAGCCTATTTTATAATTGAATTAAATAAATAAATTTATTATTTTAAAAAAAAATACTTTAATATTGATTTGAAAATTATATAGGCAATGCACTAAACAAATTCAAAAAAATTTAAATCACATAAAAAATTATATTGAATAAATAAATGATATTATTCATTTTTCAAAAGCAATATGACCCAAATCCATGCATTGGTAATCAAAGCATCAAATAGAAAGAAGATTCTATAGAAAATTTTAAATGTTCAACTATGATCTTATTTAAATAATAGTTTTCCTTTATTGTCTTTTTATAATTGACCTCTAACCTATTTTATAATTGAATAAGATAAATAAATTTATTATTTGAAAAATAAATACTTTAATATTGATTTGAAAATTATGTAGACAATGCACTAAACAAATTCAAAAAAATTAAGATCACATAAAAAATTATATTGAATAAATAAATGATATTATTCATTTTTCAACAACAAAAAAAACATACTTTAAAAAATATATATTAAACATCTATACTCAATGCCACTTCTAAATTTTTAAAATAACCTATTTTTTAAATCCAAACTATACTAATACATGGTAAATATCCTCTAATATAAAATTCGTACAAAAAAATATTCTTAAATATCTTTTCAAACATTAGCATCCCAGCATCTCTATCGGCACATGCTGACTTTGGATGATAACTTACAACTTCTTCTCTTTTCTTAAGAAAAATGCATTTTCCTCCGAGATTTTTAAAGGAAGCAGCCACCTACTTATTTGGCTCTGCATTATACATTTTAATTAGAAAATTTAAATTCTGCAAAGATGTCAGTTGTTTAAAGGTGTTGGGTAAAGTTTTTAACTTAAAACAATGAGATAAATTCAAGTCCCTTAAAGCTGTGAGTTGTCCAAAGGTGTCAGGCAAAGCTTCTAACTTTTGACACCAAAATAAACTCAAGTCCCTTAAAGCTGTGAGTTGTCCAAAGGTGTCAGGCAAAGCTTCTAACTTTTGGCACCCAAATAAATCCAAGTCCCTTAAAGCTGTGAGTTGTCCAAAGGTGTCAGGCAAAGCTTCTAACTTTTGACACCCAACTAAATTCAAGTCCCTTAAAGCTGTGAGTTGTCCAAAAGTGTGAGGCAAATTTTAGAGGTTACTACAACAGAACAAGTCCAAATATGTTAAAGTAATTAGCTGTCCAAAAGATTCTGGCAGACATTTTAAAGGCAGCTCCGACATGTCTAACTTGCCATCTAGAATTAAAATTTTCAAAGCTACTAACTGATTAAACCCCTCCGGTAGCTTGGCCAGCTTCATTTCACTGAAGTCTAGTTTTTCCAAAGCGCACGAAGAAACTCCACCTTCGGTGAAGGAAGGCCCATGGAACACCCTCAATTTATCAAGCTTTTCCAATTTCACTGGTAATTGAGGAAACTCATAGGATAGCTGAAGAAACTTCAATTCTTCAAATCTCATCTGACTTACTGTGCTCACTTTCATTCCTTTTCCCAAGGCCAGAACTCTTAATGATTTTCTCATTAGATTTAAGTGTCTTTCCTCAATAACGTTTTCAGATTCCTCGTTAACAAGCCAGACTCCTTTAATTTGATTGAGCCTCTGCAAAAGTACTAACTTTGGTTAGAGTAAATAATTTTAAACTTGTATTCTATCCGATCACGTAATTGGAAGGGACACCTGGGTAAATATACCTGTTCGTCTGCCGCTTCACATAGGGCTTGATAATCTAAGATTCTATACCCTTTTGCCAAGCCTTTTGCCTTTGCTTTGATGATATCATGAACAACTAATTTCTCCCCAGCCGAATCGTAGGTTGGGATTGTCATGAACATTAGCGTATAAAATAAAGTGGCTGTGGACCTTTGCTTATTGGGAGTTGAAGTGACTAATCCTGCCTCGAGAAGAGATGTAACTGCTGTTGCTCCCACAATATACTCCACATCTTTACGATTCCATTTGCTGAAGAAGCAGCATATGTCAAGTAAGGCTTCCTGAATGTACCTTTCCAACTCACCATACACGAAATCAACAAGGCGTTCGCTCAGTTTTTCTTCTTTGATTTCTTCCCCTTTTTCCAAAATGTCCAAGATGTTATCACACCTCTCAACTTGATAACTTTGCTTATGTAAGTGAGCGCCAACAATTTTGAGGACCAGCGGTACCCCGCTGCAAATTTTTAGGATTCTTTTTAAATCTTCTTCTTTGATGGTTGCACATTGAGTTGGATCTTTTAACAAAATTTTCAATGCATGTTGATCGGGCAGAGGGTTGAGACAATAGTCATTGCGCACCAGGTTGGGCTGTTCTTTAAACATATCTGTAGCTGCTAAATTTCGTGTTGTTACCAGAATTCTGCTACCTTGGGGAAGGCCTCCCAAGTCCTCCGGCAGAAGGTTTTTCAGGTCTGCTGACCGTAATGCATTATCAATGAAAAGAAAAATAGGTTTTTCTTTTTGACATTTAAAAGCTTCCATCAGATGATGTTGACCATCTTTGCAATCTCTTAACTCTATCCGTTGCCCACCATTGTAATCTTTAAAACAATCTTTCAAAATTTGCTGCTGTGATTTTCTAAAATCGTTCTTCTCTTGCTCTTGAAATATTTCAAGACTAGTATAATTATATTTCTCGAGATCCGTCTTTGAAACCACAGCTTCTGCGACTGTGGTCTTTCCGAGGCCCCCAAAACCATAAATTACAACTGCAAGGGATGACTGGTCTGTGGTTGTCAGAATATCAAGTATTGCTTTCACTTGCTCGTCAATCCCAACTGTTAAGTGACAAACAAATGTGTTATGATAAGTTTTGCAATGCTGAACTTGTATGTAGTATTATACTAAATAAATTAACGATATATAAACAGAGCTATAAACATTGAAGCATGAGCAGCTTTTAGAAAATTAACTGAGAAGGTGAAGATCTGCATTCCAAATGCAAGATACATTTATCTCAATTTACCATTTTAAAACAGCAATCTTGAAATGGTCTAGAGACAACAGTTTTTAGTAGGTAAAGGTACACTGAATTATCATCTAGTACTGGGGTATTATTGAGGTGATCACAAATTTTCATGACTAAATAAATAATAATAAATTCTACAATAATCAGAAATACTTTAAAACTGTTATTTTATAAAAGTTGAGGAGAAGTTTTATTTAATTATATAAATTTTGAATCTTATACTAATATATATTGTCCTAATTCATTTAATTTAATTTGTTTTTTATCTATCATTTGTCATTTATTTCAATTTTAGTGGCATGAACCTATCTTGAATCATACTAGTTTTATCATTCTAGATTGAATCACAAGTATAATTTTGTTCTTTAAAGAGAATTAGATTTATGATTATGACTTCTTTATTTAAAACACTCTTTTGCTCATCCCAAGCCAACTCTCTTATCAAATTTTGATCATAATCAACCAAAATATTTAAATTTAATGTATAAGATGTCATATTTAAAGTCAAGCCCTAGAAAACTCGAAATTATCTTGAAATTAGAAAATAACTTATTTACATCAAATCAAAAAGAAATTGAGACATCTGACATTACAATTGAACAAATATTATATGTAAGAAACTACATTGATATATATTTTATGTCCTTAAATCTTATAATTTAAAACTATTAACCGGAGAATAGACAATTGTCCAATGAATCTTTGTTGGCCTATCATTTATGACCCCAATTTTTGTACTTTCAATAAGATAATTTTTTAATTTTTTTTAATTTCAAAGTTTCTTTACTTTGATCAATTGGACAAGAATATTACATTTAGAAATTGCATGATAAGTTGAAGGAAAAAATTAAAAGGGGTATTTAATTTGAATATTTTGCATGGGGTCAAATTTTTTCATGAGTGCATGTTTTAAAAGGGAATTATTTTAATAAAATGCTTGCAACAAAAATGTACTAACAAAAGAGTTTACAAAAACAAATAGAGAGTAATATATATTGTAGCATTGATTGATCTAAAGGAGGGAAATGTTTGCATAAAGAAAACACGGAGTACAAATGATATATACAATGCATTTTATAAGAGGAAAATTTAGTACATTCTATTTTAATATAAAAGGGGAATATATATTTTATAAAAGTTCCAAAATCTAAGTATGGTCTTAAAAATACTTCAAATTTTTCTTAATCAAAATTTATGATGAGGGTTTGGGAGTTGCAAAAAATATTATGGGAAAATGTGGTCTCAAATATAAGGATTCTGTGAGTTCTTGTTTTTCTAATTATTTTAAACTCATCCACTTTATGTCTAGTAGTACTTTAATCCAATCCTTTTTGAGTCTTAACATGTGTGCTCATGGATTCCAACCCTCTCAGATGTCCATAATTTGACCCAAAATATTTGTTAGTTCCCAAAACTATGGGTCTAAAATCCTAAAACATCTCTTACCTTCAAGGCCAAGGATTTATTTTTAAGAAGGAAAAATTGGGGTTCACCAATAAACTATAGAGGATTCAAGGAAAATGAATGAGAGTGAATAGTCTCCCCTACACTTTGGGCTTAGTTGGATGTATGAGGGTGTTCCTAGTGGTAATATTTCATAATATTTAACTACAACTAAAGATATTACATAATAAGAAAGTATTAGTAGTATCTAGAAGTATGATTTGACCCTAGATTCTATCACTAGATCAAATAATAACCTACTTTTATGACCTCCATTAAAAAAATATAGAAATGTAAAGCATGACTCACCAAAATAAAAACTACTAAGCCTTGATTAAGATATTTCCTTGGATATAACACTAAATTATGAAATGCATAGAAACCTACTTCTTACTCCTATATTATTGGTGAATGATTTTGTTCATTTTAAGAAAATTGAGGGTCAAATTTTCAAGACTAGTGCCTTATGTGGGTTATAGAGTTGCATTCAACCATATGAACAAAACATGAGAAATAACAATGAATGTATGATACCAATAAATCAAGTCTACTTAAGAATCCTTCTCCAAATGTGAAAACACTCATATATAATAAGAAATTGACCATTATAAATATAATTTATATTTAATTAAAGTGTTGTGGAACTTATCAAATTTATATTACAATCATACTAGAAATGTGGATAAAGAAAACTATAAACAAGGAGAAACTTATCATATGTAAAATGTCTACAACTAGCCAAGGAGACATAAGATTACATATATATGCTTCAATTAGCTACGTCTCTACAAATTTTAGAATGCACATCCCAAATGGTGAATAGATATGTAGATGTTGAAACCTTATGATACCCTCTACAACCTATGTTCTATGGAAATAAGAATGACAAAAACTTTCAATATGGAATGAACTTTTATTTATAGTTCACATGTCCCTATCATTTAGCATAGGAGCTTTTGGTGGAAGTTCCTATCATGGATCTTTCTTGGAGGATTCTCCCAAGACCATGGATGTCACATGTGGGAGTTATCTAGATTCATGGGACCTCAAAAATCAATGGAAGAGATTAAGTGCAAGTTGAAGAGCGTGATTGGAACCTCAATGATCATATTTGTGGTAGCATGGCCACCCCTATTGTATGCAATTAGATATCCATGATAAATGATGGCATTAGATTTGAATAGATGTATTTTAGGAAAGAAAGGAGGCATTGGTGGTTTTGGGGCCAAATTTGTTATCAATGGAGTGATAGGAAAGCACTGAATGTATGTGAAATAGGATTTCAAGGGTTTCTATGCCAAAGCTAGCCACTTGATAATTTTTAGGTGGGCCTTATAAAAAAATTAAGTATTTAGGTATTTGGCAAGAGTCCAAGTCTCAAATGGACTTGAGGAATTGGAAAGGATTAACCAATTCAACTGAACTAAGAGTAGGGAGGGCAATGAAATTTTTAACATTTAATAGAAGGGTTGGGTTTTGGGGGTTAGGAGGAACTTGGGAGAAGGCGGTCAAGAAAAGGAGAAGGCCAAGGGTTAGGTAGAGACCATGGACCAAGACCAAAAGGATTAGAGGAAGGATTAGGCTATGGGCCCAAGGAGGAAATAGGGACTAACAAGAGAGCATAGACCAAGAGTAGAACCTCATGGGGGTGAGAAATACATATCCATGGGGAGTGGAGGAAAAGAGGGATCACTTGTACTAAGAGGAAGAGGATTGCAGGGTTTAGGGACTAGGGAAAACCTAGCATTGAGGACATGGTGCTAAGGTTTGGAGTCCTAAAGTTCTAGGTTCTAAGGGGAAGTGCATAAAAATGGGATTGGAGGTTTCATGGTTCTTGAGAGTTTCAAAATTTCATGAGTGGAGTGCATGTGAGAACTAAGACTAGAGGGATGGGAAAGGAAAGAGCAAGGACTAGGATATAAGGAGGACTTGGCATTAAGGATATGGTGTCAAATTATAAAGTTCTCTTCAAGCTTCAAGCTTTGGGAGACAAATAAGAAACTACATAGGAGGTGAGGGATGGAGTATCAAATGGACTTGGCACCAAGGAATCAAGTGCTAAGTTTTGTTGTTCATCCAAGGGGTTGAGGCTTGGTGAGGAAGGTAGAAGGAGAGTAGGGAAATGCAAACAAGTGGTGATCAAGGTTCTAAGGGAACCTAGAACCCTTGGACTTGGTCCTTAGATCCAAATTTTCCCTACAAGCCTATAGAATATGGAAGGGAAATCAAAAACCATCAACACATAAACACACCCAAGACCCATATTGAACAATTGGAAAAAAGTAAAAGGGGGCCCATTTAGGTTTTCTCTAATTAAATATTAATGGTAGATAGCTCGGTAGGTGCACAAAAAGATTTAAACTTAGATAATTATTCAATTTATAAGTCCCACAAATTTGAGCATCAATAGTGGCTCTAGTTGGGGGTCACATGTGCCTCTTGTATGCATAGTGACAATCTATATATCTCTATGAGTAAATAAAAATAGGGGACCAAAAGGAGATGGGATAAAAATACTTCTTCATGTTTAAACAAGGATCATGATTGCACAACTACACATACAACACAATGTTTAAAAGATGAGACACAACATGAAATAAAATATAATATGTAAAGGGTGAAACTAACCCTTACAAAATCACTACTAATAAAAAATATCATGGATCAACAACCACACCAATTCTTTGGAAAATCGCTTGAGGTACTATGCACAATCATGATACCCCTTAGAATATTTATATGGACATATCATGGGCCATATTATTCTCCACCCAAAATAATTGAGTGAAAACACATTTTGACTATTCCCTAGCATAACACATACCTCCAAAGCTACAAATTATGTGCTCATTGTTAACTATCATTCTATCTATGGGATAGCTCATGTTATCCAAGAAAAATACTATATATCTACCTCTTGGGTCACTCTTTAGGTAAGAAAGGGTGGATTCATAATTTAAATATATGACTCACTAAATTTTATTGCATCTAGACTTACACAACATTATATAGTAGAATGCACACAAGAGGCACCAAGCTAATTGGTGCATCAATGTATTCTTAATAAATTATCTTAAATGAGATCCTACCCATATCTTCTTTGAAAATGTTATCTTATCATCCCATGGTGCAAATATCCACTTTCCATCATGTGATGACCTATTGATCAATGAAATGGGTTGTTCATACTCATAATCATTCATTTGGAGTATAAAAATAGTAGATTATGATGTGGTAGAGAGGAAAAATGAGAATGCTTAGAAAAAAAAATAACTTACCAAAGTTGGTGTACCTTGAATAATTTCCTTGGTTTGCAAATACACATCAGCCAACTCCTTGCTCCAAGTGATTGATTCTTCATTTTCCTCTTCAAAAGGAATAAGGAAAAAGAGGAAACTAATAATGGTCTCTTCATCATCATGACTTTTGAAGAGAAAATTTGAACTAACTTTAATAGATGAAGTTTTCTAATAGTGCAATTGTCCACCTCAATGTGTAGGTATTCCTATTTACTCTATATGGTGACCTTTTCACAAGATATGTTCACTTGATCATATGGGAATATCAACTCATTTGCATCAAATATGCAAGGAACGTCTTGATTCTAAGAAGGAATATTTGTTTCCTTCAACTCATTTCCTACACATAACACTTCTAGTGGAAAGGGTTGAAAAAATTATGCCTCATCAATTGAATTTTCTCCCTCATGAGCTTCATGTTCATGGTTTTCTATCACCACTTTTATTTTTAATACTCATTGTTGCATCAAAACGTTATTTTTCTCTATAACCTTCTATGTAATATTATTGTCCCTAATCTTATCCTCTACTCATTGTAAGTTCTCACTACTACACACCAAAATTATACTTAATCTAGCAATTATTTTTGTTCAATATCAGATTTATATGGCATACTTTGAGAAGTAGGATATGGGCAAGGGAATGTGCATCATAATATTGATCCCAATATTTTCTACAAATAGTCATATTATCTATTTATATTTAAGCATCCTTATCACTATGATCCAGGGTTACACGGGGACACGTCCCCTACCCCAAAACCCCCTGTACCTATCCCCATCCATCCCGGGGACAGGGGGACACATTGAGGATAGTCCCCAGCCATCCCCAAATTAAGAAAATTCTCAAGAAATGGTAGGAAACATTTCCTCCTGGTTGGGAACGGCCCCTCGTCCCTAATACGGATTGGGGATGTTGGAAATGTCCCCTGTCGTACTGAGGATGGCTAACCGTCCCCCGCATGCATAAAGCCTCCAGTCATTAAAAATACATAAAATTTTGTTTTATTTTAATATTTTTTCATGTGTTCTTAAACATTGTGTGGGGCCCACGTTGATTGGAAACCTAAAATTTTCTCCAAAAATTAAAAAAGTTAAATGTAAATGAAACTTAATAAAGTTTCATAACCATCGAACTTGGCTCTCATGACAAGCAATGACTCTCAAGAAATATGACGATGGCTCTTAGGAAATATTTTGCCTCAGACTCTCATGCCAAACACCCAGAACTCACCACAGGGCCCAAATCGAAACTCACCATAGGGCCCAAATCAATTTATTCTCATGTGTTTGTGCATCTAGAAGAGTCATTTTTTTAATTTAGAAGAGGCGTTTGAGTTCTTCAAAGTTTTTTTTCTCACGCCTAGGGTAAAGTCACGACTGGGGTGTATTTGCTTGCATTTTTCCCTGACTCGAGCTGCATTTGGTTTGTGTTTGGGATGCCTTGAAGAGCTGGGAGTTGCACTTTCTCAGTTCCATTTCCTCCTACCACTTCCAAGTTTGAGATTAAATTTTATTTAATTTTTTTGCTTTTTCTATACAGTATACATAGAGCTTTAATTTTTAATTTTTAATTTTTTAATTTTTTAATTTTCATTTTTGTTTTCAATGTTCAATGGTTCATTGATTAATGATTTTGTATCATTTTTACTGTTTTACAAACTTTCATATTTTCAACCAGCATACAGATACAAACTTTCATACTTTAATTTTTTTTTAAAAAGCCATACAAATTTGAAAATGAGTAGCAATAGCAATGGCAGTGACAGTCATCAAGGTGAGGTTAGTGACAATGAAAATGAAGTTCAAAGAATGTCGATAGACCCTTCTTCTACCTCTGAAAATCCAAACCATGCTTCTTCAAACCATTTTGCATGCCCTATACCCACTCTTCAAAGGTTTGCAAAAGGCCCTTTCAACCACAACAAACCATTGCGTCAGTTTGCCATAGATGTGACTGTCAACAAGAAGAAAAATCCAGGGGGCAACAAGAAATGGCTTTGTCATGTTTGTGAATCTAATAACCATGGGAGCTATACTAGGATTAGAGGCCATCTAGTGGGAAACACTGGAAGGGGTGTTAGAGTTTGTGAGAAAATAACATTGGAACAGCAACTTCAATTCGCAAAGTTGGCTGGATGTAGTGATAACCAAATCATTACTATTCAAAATAAAAAATGACCATTAGCTGATTTGCAAGCCTCTTCCAATGTATCAATTTCAGAGAGTTGTGATAGATGGAAGAAGAAAGCAACTAAGAAAACTCCAATCATGGGGTTAATGAATGTGCAAAAACGTGAGCAATTTGATGATGCAGTGGCTAATTCTTTTATGCACATGCTCTTCCATTTCATTTGGAAAGGTCACCTTATTTCAAAACTACATGGTGAAAGAATTATTGACAGTTGGACCCTCTTATGCCCCCTTGGAGAACATAGATTGCGTACCTCTCTCCTTGACAAACAATATTCAAAAGCTACCTTGTTGATGGAGGAGATGAGGTAAACATGGCTTAGGACTGGTTGTTCCATTGTCATGGATAGGTGAACTGATTTTCGACATAGGCCACTCATTAATGTTATTGTTACATGCCCTATTGGTTCATACATTCTTCAAGTTGTTGATTGTTCTGGGAAGCGTAAGGATGCTAATTTTTAGTTTGACATTTTGAGGGAGGTCGTAGAGGAGGTTGGGCCTTCTAATGTTGTGCAGGTTGTGATAGATTCAGCTCGTGTTTGTAAGCTAGCTGGTTTGATGATTGAGAATGCTTCCAAACATATTTTTTGGACTCCATGTTGTGTGCATGCTTTGAATAATGCTTTGAAATACATTGGAAAAATAGATTGGGTGAGGGCAGCAGTTGCAGAGGCTAGAACCATACAAATGTTTGCATGTAACTATCACACTTCACACGCACTATTCTGGTCTTATTCAAAGAAAGAATTCCTCAAACCAATTGAGACTAGATATGCTAGCTACTATATTTTGTTGGAGAGGATGTTAGAGGTCTAAGATGCTCTACAAGCCATGGTTGTTTGTGTAGATTGGAAAAGGTGGACTCTATCGAAGACAAATGAAGGCAAGGAAGTGAGAGATAGAGTACTTAATGAAACTTGGTGGGGCACTATCAAGTAAGAAATCTAAAAATTTAAATTGTTTTTGAAAATTTGAATTTGTTACACTTTGTTTTACTTTGTAGTTTGTATTTTAAAAGTTCTATTTTTAATTTTTTGCTTGTAGGTATATTTTATCTTTCATATCACCAGCTTTGAGGGTAATCCGGTATGCAAATATAGACTCTCCTAGCTTGGGAGAGATATATGATAATTTTGATAGCATGCTTGACCAAATGAAGCAAGCTATTCGTCAAAAGGAACATGAGTTGAGTTTTTATCATAACCATATTAGGCCTATTGTGACAAAGAGGTGGAACACAATGAATACCCCTCTTCATATGCTTACCTATGCTCTTAATCTAAAGTGGTACGTAACTAGACCTGGTCGAATGCTTCCTTCTGAGGATGACGAGGTGATAGAGGGGCTTACAATAGCCCTTCGTAAAATGTATACCAATGAGCTAGAAACCATAATTAGGGAGTAGTGACTTATATTTTCTGATCTTCAGGGTCCTGCTTTCAGTTAACCAGAGGCTACGACAAATAGGGCCACCATTGCACAGAACAACCCCATTGGATGGTAGAAATTTCATGCGAAGGACACACTAGATTTGAAACAATTTTCCATTCGTTTTCTCTCACAAATTGCTAGTTCCTCTATTACAGAGAGGAATTGGTCCACCTATGGCTTCATCCACTCCATTAAGAGGACCAGGCTTACTTCAAAATGAGCTAAGAAATTAGTTACAGTTCATAGTGCCTGGAGACTTTAGGACCGACAAACTACTGAGTATCGGCAAACTCTAGCAGCATGATGGGATGTTGATCCTGAGGACATTAGGCAAATTAATGAGGATGAGGTGCAACCAAGGTTGGTTGAGCTACCATTGGATGATCCACTCTTGCCAGAGGATGATAGTGACTCAGATAGTTCTAAGTCTTTTGATATTCATTGCCCGAATGAGGCTTAATTTCATAGACTGTTGGACAATGTATTTAGTATTTTAATTTTCATGTTTGAACTTTGAGACTTTTGGATGCATGTTTGAAACATTTGGATATTGATAGACCATGGTTTTATTGATGTTTGATATTGCTACATATGATAAAGTTTATAATGCTTTAATGACATTTATTATGTTTTTATACTTCTAATCTCGCGATTTATTTATATATTGATATTGTTGTTATCAATTATTAATTTATTTACATATATCTCTCTCTTTCCCTCTCTTTGTCTATAATATATTAATAAATTTTTAAAAAATCATATATATATATATATATATATATATATATATATGTATTTTGTATATTGTTGTCCCCTATTGTCCCGCAAAAATGGGCCCCTAGGAAACGTCCTGAAAATGCATCCCTAGTCATCCCCATGTCCCCATCCCCAAAAGGTTGTGGAACATAGCTATGATCTTTATAATCATCATAATAATATTTTTCATTTCTTCTCATTAGGAGAACAAAAATACATTTTAATGTTTCTCTTTAAGTTTCTAATAGTTCAAGGTGTGCCAATTCTTTTTTTGAATTTCATCTTCACATGAAATGTTAAGAAAAGAGTTATATTTTTCATTAATTTCCTAATATCTAGTGTGAAAATATTGCATACACACATCAAGAATTTTATCCATGTTTCCTCTACCAATAACCATATCATAACCTTATATATGGACCTTCTAGGAATCAAATACTATCAAAATATATAACACCTCAAGTTTAAGGAAGCAAATATGGTACTCCTATTCATCTTCACATTTATATTCTATACTAGGAGAGGTAGGACAGTGGCCATCAAAATATGTTAGCAAATCTTGATACTACATGCCATGACTTTGTCAATACTCATCAATCACTCTACACACCTTTCTCCTCCAAAAAAAGTATAAGTTCTCATTTCATCTCATAATCTAACCACTATTTCTTTTATGTTTTTTTTATTATTTTATTAACTAGACTTTAAAAAGTGCATAGGTACTATTCTCTAGAATCTAGACTTGAATTATCTCTACCTAAAGTCCCTACTGATGAAATTTGATAGCCAGGTCTAAAATACATCATTATTTTGATATTTCCATGCCAAATGTTTTCATTCATGAGATGAAGATGCATATTATTCTTTCTTATTAGTACCTAAGCTACCTTCTTCTATTCATCTCAAAATCTTCTAATTGGTTGATTTTGAGTTTAATCAAAAAATATATATAGGTAAGTGCAAGAAGTTGGGTCCACTTTTAGGAGAATTTTCAAGCTTGAAAAATATCTTGACAAAAACAGTTACGCATAAAATGGGTACCCATAAAATGGGTACCCACTTTGTTTTTTAAAATGGGTACGTAACTGTTTTTGTCAAGATATTTTTCAAGCTTGAAAATTCTTCTAAAAGTGGACCCAACTCCTCCCATTTTAAAACAAGTATCCATTTGTAAATATATTATATTCTTGCTCTTTTTTGGAATGGGTTTGTGTTTTATAGTGGGTACACATTTCATAAAATTTGGAATTAAAAACCAATGACTTTTCTTTTATTTTAGGCTTAGAAACCCACTCCTTGACCTTGGACCTACAAGTACAATGTCATGAAAACATCAAGAGAAAAAATGACTTTGGCTTGATATGGCTAACAACTTTTTTTCAAAGTTTTTTGATGAAAATAAAATTATTATAGATGACAATGTCTAGTTTTTAAATATGTATTGTTTTATGATTGAATTTATTTTTCTATTTTTTAATTAATTTATGAGGAAACTAGTCCATAATATTGAAATTTCAAGTGTTTGTATTTTTTTAATTACTTTTCAGTTTTTAAGTTTCTTTAAAAAAAATTAAGTCATCAATCTACACACAAGTCTTTACACAATGAAACAAAATAAAAAAATGATTAGTTTAGCTCAATTTTTTTAATTAATTTTTGAGGAAACGATTCCATAAACTTGGAAGAGACACAATTTTATCCCAACAACTAAATATTTAAAGTACCAAGAAAGAACATGTTTCGCTATCATTTTACTACACCTTTACATTGGCATAAGTGGATAGGATACCAACTTATCCAACCTCATAGATATAAATTTGACCTACAAAGGTCTTTAAGATGTTTCTAATTACCTATGGCTTGGAAATGGATAAACCATCCCTAGCACTGACAAAACTATCTTTTGGAAAAGATACATTATCCTTGGTAATGGTGTCAACTATTAGCATGAGTTGACAGCTAAGAAAACTCACCAAAAAAATAGATGGCTATAAATTTCTAGCAAAAATAATAGAATTTTTTAATGAATATATTATCAAACTATTCAAAGTGAATTTTAAGTTTTAACATATCCTCAACAATTGCACCATCTGTCAATTCCCAAAATTGTAGGTCAAAAATCATAGAACGTCTATTACCTTCAAGGCTAGGGATTTTTCGTCAAGTAGCTTAAATATGGGTCCTTCAATATATTATGGAGGGTTATATGCAAAAAAATTAGTGGATAATCTCTCCTACACTTCATGCTTAGTTATCTAACCTAAGAGGGTGCTCCTAGAGGTAATATTTAATAAGATTTAACCACAACTAAAGATATTACACGATAAACAAAATATAATAGTATCCAAATGTATTCTTTGACCCCAAATTCCATCACTAGATAAAAGAATAACCTAATAATATGACCAAGATAAAAACTACTAAGGATTACTAAAGATATTTCCCTAGATATAACACTAAATCATGAAATCAATAGAAACCTACTTTTTACTCCTATATTATTGGTGAATTATTTTATCCATTTTAAGCATATATGGAGAATTACATTTTTAATACCAATTCCTTATGTGGGTTACAAAATTGTACTCAACCATATGAAAAACACATGAGAAATAACATCAAAGGTATGATATGAAGCAATAAAGTCTACCCAACTTGTAAAAATTCATATAATATATAATAAGTAAATGGTCATTACAAAGATAATTTGTAGTAAGTTAAAGTGATACAATACTTATTAGATTCATATTATAGTCACACCAAATAATGTGGTGAGGGGAAACTACAAACAAGGAGAAAGTTGTTACACCTCTTTGCTCAATTATCCAAAATACCTACAATTAGTTTAGATATAATATTACATATATTTGTTTCAATCAACTACTTGTTTGTAACTTTTGGAATGCAAGTTAGCCATATGAAAGTAAGAATAAACAACCATTTTAATTTGGAATGAACTTGTATTTATATCTCACATGTCCATGGCATATAGTGGCTTGCAAGAGGTTTAAGTGGAAAAGGAAATTGTGGGTTTGGTGTGTAGGATTTCTCAATTATATGGATGTCACATGTGGGAGTCATCTAGATTTGTGTGACCTCAATAATCAATGGTAGAGATCAAAGATAGGTTGAAGAGGCTGGCTTGAACCTTCATGATCATATTTATGATGGCATGGTTTCTTGTATTGTATGCAGTCAAATCTCCATGAGAAATCATGTCATTAAGTTTGAATAGATGTACTTTTGGTAGGGAGGAATTGGAGGTTGTAGGGTCAAATAAAATACCAATGGAGTGATGGGTGAACCATAAATGTAGGTGAAATATGATTTTGATGGCTTTTGGGTCAGTTTTAGCTACTTGACATATTTTTAAGTCCAAAAGGGACCTTAAAATGAAAATTTGAGTATTTAGGTGCCCAATAGGAGTCTAGGTCAAGGAGGTGCCCTAGGAATTATAAAGGATGAAGAAATCCAAGAGTTAAGAGTGGGGATGGTAATGTAACTTGGAACACAATAGAAGGATTAGATGCTAGGGGTTAGGAGAATTTTGGAACTAGAAATTTGAGAAAAAGGGAAGGTTAGAGATCAAGTGCAAAACATGGATCAATACCAAAAGGATCAAAGAAATGATTGATTCAAAAGTTTTAGGAGGAAGCAAAAACTAGGAAGATATGGGATGAGTCCCAAGTGCAAGAATGGATCACATATCAAGAATGAGAGTCTCATGGGGAGAAAGAGACATGAAGTCATAGAGAGTAGAAGAAAATAGGGATCGAGGACTAGGAGGAAGAATACAGTGAGGTTAAGGCACTAGGGTATAGCTAGAATTGGTGACATGGTGCTAGGATTAGGGTTCTTCTTAGAGTTTCAATCTCTAGGGGGGATACATGATGGATTTGGATAAGGGTGAGAGGGTTTTGAGGAGTTCCAAAGGTTTTGGAAAGGGAAGGAGTGCATGAGGGGGCCAAGACTTGAGGGATGGAAAAGAGGATGGGTGAAGATTTGGGCATGAAGAGGATTAGGAACTAGAATGGTGCTAAATTATGACTTCCTCCTAGAGGTTTTGGATTCAAGGGTACAAAGAGGAAATGATAGAAAAGGTAGGGAATGGGAGCATTATATAGACTTGGCACCCAAGGATTGGTTACCAAGGTCTAGTGTCCATTTTCAATCCCAAGGCCTAATGGAGATGGGAGGAGAGTGAGGAAATTTAAAAGAGTTGGGTTGATGATTTTGGGGGAACTTGGGACCTGAGAGTTGGTTCTTATAACCCAATTCTATACGCAATTCAATAACCCAAGCAAGGACAAGGGGAGACTAGAAACACAAAAGCACACTCATGACCTAGACTAAACAATTAGCAACCATCAAAGGGGGGCCACTTAGTATTTATTTGATTAGTTATTAATGGTTAGTGACTAGGGAAGGTGAACAAAAGGAGATGTAAACCTTAGTCAAATATACAATTTAGGAGGCTTGTAGATCTAGGCACCAATAATATTCTCTCATTATAATTGTCATGAACATAATTCATTATATTATTTTAATCTAAACCTATGTTCATTTTTATGGTAAAAAACATATACTTCTTCTCACTATTTTTAAAAGGTGGTGTTGATACTTGTGCTACATGTTGATAACTCTTACTTTTAATTCCTATTGGGAATGATTTTATTACTATGGATGTTTCAAATTTAACACCTCTATCAAATATTGTACTAGATGTTGTGGTTGACTATTTTTATTATTACATTGTTTATATTATTTGGGAGCATATTTCCTTTTGATCAAATTTGGCATTATATGGGAGATTCTTTAGTGACCAATTCTACTAGATTTTAAATGTTCCTAATCTAGAGTCAATTTCAATTAGAGGATGTTGTACTTGGTGTGATTTCAAATATCAGTGTCTTGAGGTTGGTGATTATTGCATGGTCTTTTGTTGCTCAATTTGTGTGATCTATTTTTCTAGTGCATGTAGTATCTTAAGTTAAGGAATTGAATGAGTGGCTTAACTAAAAAAAATATTAAGTTGAAATATTAAAAGGGTAAGTTAGTGGATAATTATGATAGAAACCTAAATGGGCATCATTGAGTTGATGCATTTGGGATTAGTGATTTATATACATATGTTTTGGTATTTCCATACATTGGGTCCATATGGTGTTATCTTAATCTACTCTTCTTCATAAATAATATATTTTAAGCATGATCCCATATCATCAATCATGGGGGAATGTTGTGTGTATGACATTTTTGAGTGGAGATTTTTGTGGCACAATGACATGATGTTGTTGAGAGGATTGTTGCAAGTATGAATGAGTATGGTGGTGTTGTCATTAATGTTGTCATTGATGTCAACATAGTATAGGTTGTTGTAGAGAAAGGAATCTGGTGATTGCAGATTGTGCATGTATAGTTGAGATATTGTAGAGATTTTGTGAGTACATGGAGCTATCTTTATAGTGTTGTAGGTGTGCTGATATGATGAGTTACCAAGTGCTTTTGAGAAATAGTGAAGATAGAATTATGTATGTGTTCAAAATGTGCTCTGATATGTGCTCTACATTTCTTCTGTGTTGATCCCATGCCTGTACGGATCTAAAATGTTGATTAAGGAAATCCTTGGGTGATATATCTTGGATTATAGATTTTGGGTTGATGAAGAGTGAAAGTTGTGTTCACTAGTTTATGAACTAGTTTGGTAGAGTTGTTTGTCTATGGACTGGGAGAAATGTATCTGCTTTGTATTCCTCCACTGGTTTGTTTCAGTCTTGCGGATCTAGAAGAAGGCTTGTAATGGTGTTATCTATGTTCTATCAAAGGTTCTCATGGTTTGGTGCTCCGAAAGACCAAGTTCAAAATTACTATGTGTGTCTATACAGTTCGGATGGACTAATGGAAAGTATTTTGTGTATGAAGGTTGTTGTATTAGCTATAGATGAATCTGAAGGCATCCAAGATGTGTTCTAGTGTATGATGAAACATGATATGTGGTCTGTATGTTATCTTCTTGTTGCAAAAGCATGTACTTCAAAGTTCATTTGTGTTTTCATTAGGTTTGGTTGACCTGGTGTCTACACATCATGCAAAGGATAAGTATCAATTGAGGAAACATGTGATTGATCTGGGATATTGTTTTGGGTGTTGGTTAAGTGTTGGTTTGGTCTGCTCTCATTCTCTTCCATTGCAAGAATGTTGAGATGCTGACCTAATTTGAATTTGTAATATGAAGTGTGTGTAGTTGACCTTAGAGAATGTTTCTAAGGTTGAAGATGGTATAAATATAAGACAAGATGTTAAGGATTATATACCACAACTGTGAGAAGCAAGAGTGTACAAAAGTGAATTAAGGCAGCAGTACTTTAATGTTGTTTGACTCCTAAAACCAATGATTTGATGGTATCTACAATTCTCTGATCAAGGTTGCGGATGTGTGCAAGTTGTTGTGGTGGATTTTCTATTATCTTTCTGTATTTGTAGGCAGTGAGCCTCCCTTTTGGATAGTGAGTCCTCTCTGTAGGCAATGAGTCCTATCTTGGGCAGTGAGCCTCTTGTAATCTGTTTTTCTAGTACTCTTATATTGTGATTTAATCATCACCATGGTTTTTCCCTTATTGGGTTTTCCACATAAATATGGCATTTCTTGTGTTGATATTGCTTTCTATTATTTGCACTTCATGCTCATACTTGTTAGTGTAATTAATATTTAACTACACATTAGCATAAGTTTACTTACGCATATTTAATTCCTAAGTTATAGGTTCTTATCTTTATCTTATTGAATTATCTTGTTCCTCAAGATAAGATTAGGTTTATGCATCTTTGCTTTTATAAAGCAGACTATCTCTTGTAATATTTTGTACTTCGAATATATCAATTTGCACATCTTTTTCAAATCTCTACTTTTTCATTTTTCTCTTTTGTGGAAGGTGATTTTTCTGGTTTGCAATCAGATCTTGGTTTCTAACATGGTATTAGAGCCTCGATTTGCAACCCCTTCTCAACTTTTTTAGAGGAATACAATGCAAAGCTTGTTCGAGGTCCCTCAAGGGTTTCATTCTTTGAGCACATTTATGCAGTGTCTTGGATCATATCGGGGTTTTCCATTGGATTCAGAGCACTGGAAAAAGTCAAAAATGACTTTTATTTCATTCATTTTCTTAACTATTTGCCAGATCTGTGAGGGTTTTAAGCTTAGTGATTTTTCTAATAGATTTGGGGGTCACCTGATTTTCAGAGCACTTTGGGCCCAAATAGACCTTGTCGTTGGATTCGCAGCGCCTGAAAACCCCTATTTTGATATAAAATTTGTCCGATTTGGACACAGTCATCTGGAGAGGAAAAAAATTTTTGCCCAAGGGCCATACGGCCCCTAGGCATGCTTCACGAGGCATAATTTTTGAGAAAAATTCAAAAAAAATATTAAAAAATAAGAAAATCCGATGAAGGTTTGTGCGACCAGTTCATTGTGGATCTTGCCACCACCACCCCACCGGGCGGCCACCACTGCAGTACCGCCACTAGCGTTTTCTGCCAGTCCGCCACCGGCTTCCTCTCTAGCCCTTGAGGGCTTTCTTTTCCAAGCCCCTGGTTGTATCGACGCCCGGGAGCTGAGCACTCAGCCCCCGCAAGCCCTAGCTCCAAGCCGCTGGTCTTATGGGCAACCGAGCTTCCAGCTCTAGCCTCCACCGGGCTTCCAACCCCTCACCGCGATCACATGGGTGACGAGGAGCTCCACCACCGCCCCTGCCCTTCAGCCCCTGGTCCGCCCAGGCAACCAGGGGCCTTATTTTTTTTAGCCCATGAGGGCTTCTAGGGGCCAAATCGGACTTTTTTGGAGCACTTTCACGGAAACGGGCGTAACTCAGGCATACGACATCCTTTTTTTGCAAACGAGATATCGTCGGAAAGCTGTTTCGATGCTCTATGTAATGGTGTAGGTGTGATTTTCTGGTTTTTCTCTTTTGATATATTTTTCTTCCTGGGAAGTCAGATGTTGTCATTTTCACTCCGAGAAGCATATCTTTTGACTCGCTTATCCCTTTTTTGCAATTTTCACAACGTCAGAAAGCTGGTTTTGGCCTCTATGCAGATCTGAGGTCATTTATAGAATATGTGTACCTTATTTTATGCATGCATTCATTTTTGTTTCGTGCACTAGGTTTGCATTTTCGCTTATGTTTCTGTAGTTTTGCATTCTCTCCTTCTGCAATCATTGGGTATTGTAATAATGAACTGATATAAAGTTCCATAAGGGGGGTTCTTGCATCCATTCTTTGTATTGGTGACAACTCACATGAGTTTTTCTAGTTTCCTATTGTTTCCTTTAGCTCATTTTTTTCTTAGTTAGACACATCGTTGGTTTGCTTCGGTTCACACTTCACATTAGGATTTTATGGTTCTTGATCCACATTGGTTTAGATCTTTCTTCGTTTGAAGGCCATGTTTTTATGGTTAATGTTCTAGAATCTTGATGGTACTCATCTTATGGATAGTTTTATTTTTAGTTTGGCATTGGCTTTGAGAGACACAACTTCCAGATTTGCCATCATTATGGGTCCTTTCATCCTTTCATCTACTATTGCTTACAGATTCCAGGGTTGATCCAGTATGTAAGTTTCCAGTGTTCCTTGGCATCAGGTCTGCTATTGCATTTGTGATTCTGATATGGTATTTTTTAAATAGAATTATCTTTCCTTTCTTGTCGGATTTGGGGTTCCAGTGTTTCTTCATCAAAGTTCTTCTAGTGATTCTTTGTAGCAGTTCATGTCATTGAGGGGGGGTTTTTCCCACTGGGTTTTCTCTCTCTTTGTATTTGTACATGAGTACATGATCAGGCCTTGTTGTCGGGACTCATCTTTGCATAATAATTTGATTCTCCCTAAGTTTCACTTATGGGGGGGTGTTAGTGTAATTAATATTAAATTACACATTAGCATAAGTTTACTTAGGTATATTTAATTCCTAAGTTATAGGTTCTTATCTTTATCTTATTGAGCTATATTTTGTTGCTCAAGATAAGATTAGGTTTATGCATCTTTGCTTTTATAAATCAAATTATCTCTTGTAATATTTTGTACTTCAAATATATCAATTTGCACATCGTTTGCAAATCTCTACTTTTTCATTTTTCTCTTCTGTGGAAGGTGATTTTTCTAGTTTGCAATCAGATCTTGGTTTCTAACAATACTTAATAACAGATTAAAGTGGATGTGGAGTTAATAATTGTTTGAGATTTGTGAACGTGGTTGCTGACAACTGATTCACCCCCCTCTTAGTTGTCTTGTGCATTTCAACAATTGGTATTAGAGATTTGGTTCCTCAGAGAAGAGCTTAATCACTTGAGGTAGATCTGATGGTGCACAAATTGTCAATCCCTGTGATTGATGGATTTGACTATAGTGATTGGAAAGTGTAGATGAGAGGTTACCTGATCTCTCTTGGCTTCAAGACTTGGAAAGTTGTTGAGACAAAATATGTTGAGTCGGCAAGTGGTCCTTCTTCTGCGGATGAGATTTTTTCCTATGAGGAAAATGAAAAAGCAAGGTATGCAATCTATAGTGCTTTATCTAAGACTGAGCAAACAAAAGTTATTTCATTAGGCACTTCTTATGAAGTGTGGGAAAAGTTGCAATATATCTATGAAGGAAATGATAGAGTCAAATTATGAAAGAAGTTAACAACAAAACACAGATATGAGAAAGGTGAAGACATTGCAAGCTACTTTCAGAGGGTTGATATTACAACAAATGAAGTCAAAAATCAAGCTGGTACTCTGACAGATGATGATGCAATGGAGAAGATTTTGATGACCCTATCAGAGAGTTATAGTGACAAGGTATCAACTATTGAGGAAGTTTATGATCCAAATAAATTCACTAAAGAATAGCTATTTGGCACCTTGACCACATTTGAAATGAGGAAATTTGGAAAAGAAAAGGAGAAAATAGAAACAGCCTTCAAAGCCACTAAGATAGAAGATGATCTAGATAGTGAAGGTTCAGAGAAGTTGGAAGCAAATTTTACAAGGAAATTGAAGAAAGGTACTAGTAAGTACAAAGGTATGTTACATTTTAAATGTTTCTGTTGTGGAAATATTGGTCACTATGCTTCAAGATGTCCAAATAGAGCCATACACAAGAAGAGTAGAGATAATAAAGACAAAAAGGACAAAAAGTTCAATACATTGTATTATGTTAGAGAAGATGCTAGAATTTCTAATGATGAATCTGATTTTGAAGATGATAAAGATGAATGCTTGTTTCTAGCCCTGGAAAATAAATTTGTGTCTACTAACCATGGAAGATGTGCAAAGAAATGTGGTCCAGAAAACAAGAAGGATGAGATGGAAGGTACTTTGGTTACTACATTTCATGCTAGACAAGATGAAGACTATTGGGTGATTGACAGTGGTTGCTCAAATCATATCACCGAAGACAAAAGTAAGTTTACTTAACTTGAAAAGTATGATGGAGGATTAGTCATATTTGGAGATGATTTTGGTGCAAAGATTGTTGGAAAAGGAACAATTAGTTTTGATGGAAACACAGTACTGATGATGTCTATTATGTTAAGGGCTTAAGGCATAATCTCTTGAGTGTTGGAAAAATGTGTAGCAAAGTATTTAAACTTGTGGAACCATGATAATACTTGTGAGATTAGAAAAAGATATGGAATTGTGGTAGTTACAGGAAGAAGAACATATGGAAACATTTATCAGCTTAAGTGTGTTGATGGTTAGTGTTTTGTGTCTCAAGTTAATGAACGTTGGCTATGGCATCAAAGGATGGGACATGTAAAATTTGACAATCTAATCAGGATTAGTTCAAGAGAAGTTGTTAGGGATTTTCCTAAAATCACAAAGCCCACCAATACTATTTGCAGAAGTTGTCAATTGGGAAAACAAACAAGATGCAACTTTAAAGGAAGAGAACAATCAACCACTAGAATGCTAGAATTGATTCATACAGACCTCTATGGTCTCACAAGAATAGGAAGTCTTAATGGCGACAAGTATTTTATGTTTTTAATTGATGTTTATTCTCGAATGACATGGGTTACTTTTCTTAGGGAGAAAGATCAATCTCTAGATAGATTCAAAGTGTTCAAGGCTATGGTAGAGAATGAAGTGAACCTGAAAATAAAATGTTTAAGGTCTCAAAAAGGTGGATAATTCACCTCCAGTGAGTTTAATATGTTTTTTAAAGAGAATGGTATAAAAAGACATTTTTCTTCTCCTAGAACTCCTCACCAGAATGGAGTTGTTGAGAGGAAGAACTAGACAATTCAAGAAGTTGCAAGGACTATGATGAAAGAGGAAAATGTACCTAATGTATATTGGAGAGAAGCAATTCACACTGTTGTTTACATTCTTAACAGAGTTCCGATTAAATTTAATAGAACAAAGACCCCTTATGAACTATAGACTGGTAAAATTCTTGTTGTTAAGTACTTTAAGGTGTTTGGAAGCAACTGTTACATTAAAAGAGATGATGAGAACCTAGGAAATTTTTATGCTAGATGTGATGAAGGTATTTTCCTTGGATGCTCAACTAATAGCAAAGCTTATAGATGCTTCAATAAAAGATTGAGAAAGATAGTTGAAAGTGCAAATGTAAAAGTTGATGAAGATATGCATAGACCAGTTGAAATAAGTGAAGTTGAACCAGATGAACCTATCTGCGGATGAGTACAAGAAGAGAATAAGGAAGAAGAAGAAGAAGAACGGATTGAAGAAAAAGAAGAAGCTCCAAAACCTGGCTCTAAGACCCCAAAATATGTACAAAAAAATCATTTTGAAGAACAGATAATTGGAGAAAAAAGTGAAAGTGTAAAGATAAGAAGCAAAGTGGTAGCAGCTAAAGTAAATCTATGTTTACTTTCCAAGATAGAACCTAAAACTATGTGTGAAGCATGTAAAGATGAAAATTGGGTTAGAGCAATGAAAGAGGAGTTACAACAGATAGAGAAAAATCAGACATGGGAATTGGTTCCTAGACCTATAAATAAGAACATAATTGGTACAAAGTGGGTGTTCAGGAATAAGTTGAATGAGAATGGTGAAATAGTAAGAAACAAAGCAAGACTTGTATGCAAAGGTTATTCATAGGTTGAAGGAATAGATTTTGAGGAGACATTTTCACCAATGGCAAGAATGGAGGCTATTTGGATGTTCTTGGCATTTTTTGCTCACAAACGTTTCAAAGTATACCAGATGGATGTTAAGTCTATATTCTTGAATGGAGAATTGGAAGAAGAAGTCTACATGGAACAACCAGAGGGATTTTAGTTATCAGATCAATTGGACATGGTTTGTAAGTTGAAAAAGGTATTATATGGACTTAAACAAGCTCCCAGAGCATGGTATGCAAGGTTGGACAAGTATTTGACATAGCAAAGGTTCAACAAAGGCTATGCAGATAGTAATCTCTATTTCAAGGTTGAAGGAAACAAAATGTTGATAGTAGTTGTGTATGTTGATGATATTATATTTGGAGGAAATGAGGGTTTGTGTAAGAAATTTGTAGAGGAAATGCAAAAAAAAATTGAAATGTCTATGATTGGTGAGTTGAATTTATTTCTTGGACTTCAAGTGAATCAAACTGATAAGGGAATATTCATTTCACAATAAAAGTATGTTAAAGAGTAGTTGAAGAAGTTTGGAATGGATGACTCTAAACCGGTTTCTACCCCTACGGTGACTAGATGCAAACTAAGTAAGGATGATGAATCTCCTAAATTTGATCAAAGCAAGTATAGATCTATGATTGGTGAACTATTATATCTTACTGCTACTAGACCAGATATCATGTATGCAGTATGTTTGGTTGCCAGATTTCAAGCAGAACCCAAAGAAACACACGTTACAACTGTGAAAAGGATATTCAAATAGCTAAAAGGCACTTTGAATTATGGTTTGTGGTATCCTAAGGATACTAATTTTACCTTGAGTGCTTACACTAGTGCAAATTGGGTTGATTGTATAGATGACTAGAAGAGTACAAGTGGTGGTGCATTATTTCTTGGAGGAAGATTGGTTTCATGGCTAAGCAAGAAATAGGATTCAGTTTTTTTATCCATTGCAGAGGTTGAGTACATTGTAGCAACATCTTGTTGCACACAGGTATTATGGATGAAGCAAACATTGAAGGATATAGGAGTAATATGCAATGAGCCTATCCCTATCTTATATGATAATACAAGTGCAATAAACATTTCAAAGAATCTAGCAATACATTCAAGGGAAAAGCATATATCTATCAAATATCATTTATTGAAAGAAAAGGTATTGGAGAATGAAGTCAAGCTGGAATATGTGCCTACAAAGGATCAAATCACTGATATATTTACTAAGGCTCTTCCTAAGGATACTTTTGAGTATCTCAGGGAGAAGTTGGGGGTTATTGCCCCTCCTTCTTTAAACTAGGTGCACATAGAAGTGAATCAATCTAGTGGAGCTATAGATTCTTCATTTTTTTGGACTGATGACTGGGGTCTACTCCTTAGGGGGAGTAGGAAGTATCATTGTTGCAATATGAGATGTGGGTGCACTCCTAAGGGGGAGTGATCAGAATTTTTGTTCTTTTCCATTGATGTCAAAGGGGGAGAGAGAGAGAGTCATGTGAAAAATAAGAAGTTGAGAGGAGAGTAGAGAGAGAGAATATTGTAAGAAAAAAAGAGTGCAAGAATATTGTGTAGGTTGTCTAGTCTAGAAAATAAAGGAGAGTGTTTATTGTGTCTTTGGTGATTTTTCACGTTATGTATTGCCATCAATGACAAAAGGGGAGATTGTTGCAAGAATGAATGAGTATGGTGGTGTCATTAATGTTGTCATTGATGTCAACACAGTATAGGTTGTTGCAAAGAAAGGAATTAGGTGATTGTAGATTGTGCATGTATAGTTGAGATACTGTAGAGATGTTGTGAGTACATGGAGCTATCTTTATGGTGTTGCAGGTGTGCTAATATGATGAGTTACCAACTGTTTTTGAGAAATAGTGAAGACATAATTGTGTAAGTGTTTAGAATGTGCTCTAGTATGTGCTCTAAATTTCTTCTGTGTTGATCCTATCCTTCTGCGGATCTGAAGTGTTGGTTAAGGACATCCTTGAGTGATATATCCTGGATTATAGCTTCTGGATTGATGAAGAGTGAAAGTTGTGTTTACCAGTTTGTGAACTAGTTTGGTAAATTTGTTTGTCTGTGGACTGGGAGAAATGTATCTACTCCACAATCCTTCGCTGGTGTGTTTCAGGTCTTGCAGATCTATAAGAAGGCTTGTAATGGTGTTATCTATGTTCTAGCAAAGTTGTTCATGGTTTGGTGCTCCAGAAGACCAGGTTCAAAATTACTATGTGTGTCTATACAATCCAAATGGACTAATGGAAAGTATTTTGTGTATGAAGGTTGTTGCATTAGATACAAATGAATCTGAAGGCATCCAAGATGTGTTCCAGTAAATGATGAAATGTGTTATGCGGTCTGCATGTTATCTTCTTGTTGCAGAAGTGTGTACTTCAAAGTTCATTTGTGTTTTCATTAGGTTTGGTCGAACTGGTGTCTACATGTCAGGTGAAGGATAAGTATCAATTGAGGAAGCGTGTGATTGATTCGAGATTTTATTTTGGGTCTTGGTTAAGTGTTTGTTTGGTCCGCTCTTATTCTTTTTTGCCGTGGGAATGTTGAGATGCCAACATAATTCGAATTTGTAATATGAAGTGTGTGTAGACGACCTTGGAGAAAGTTTATAAGGTTGAAGATTGTATAGATATAAGACAAGATGTTAAGGATTGTATGCCACAAGTGTGAGAAGAAAGAGTGTGCAAAAGTGAATTAAGGCAGCAGTACTTTAATGTGTTTGACTCCTGAAAGCGGTGAGTTGATGGTGTCTGCAATTCTCTAATCAAAGTTGTGGATGTGTGCGAGTTGTTGTGGTGGTTTTTCTATTATCTATCTATATTTGTAGGAAGTGAGCCTCCCTTTTGGACAATGAGTCCTATCTATAGGCAATGAGCCTTATATTCAAATAGTGAGTCTTATCTTGGGCAATGAGCCCTTTGGAAGTGAGCCTCTTGTAATCAATTTTGTAATTACTCTTATATTGTGAGTTAATCCTTACTATGATTTTTCCCTTATTGGCTTTTCCACATAAATATAGTGTTGATATTGCTTTCTTTTATTTTCACTTCATGCTCATACTTAATAATAGATTAAAGTGGATGTGGAGTTAATAATTGTTTGAGATTTGTGAATGTGGTTGGTGACAACTGATTCAACCCCCCTCTTAGTTGTCTTGTGCATTTCAACAAGGACTTGTGTTGTGGTTTGACTGAAATACTTCTATTGTGATGGAAATTCTTATGGATACTTCTATTTCTATATAAATTTGTAGACAATGAAAAATGTCCTAGGTCTACGAGCATCATTTTTCTTGGTCATTGTCCTTTGATAATTGAATAATTTTAATTATTCAATTAAGCTTGATCGCATTCCTCTATTAATTAAATAATTTTTAATTATTTAATTAATTCACCTTCTCATCTTTATTCTATCCTAATCAATTAAAATTATGATATTGCTATCAAGATTCAATCGTGTAGTTTCAAGTCAAACTTATTGACCCATGTTTCATGAGTAGTGGTTCACAAGAACCCATCTCTCATGATAGCGAATGGTCCACTTAGCACTCATTGCATCTAGGTGATGCTCATAGAGGTGAAGCACTGGTCCGTCCCGGGAGGTCACCCATCCCGGTACTACTCCAGCTCAAGCGCGCTTAACCAGGGAGTTTTCTCCAAGGTTAAGCCTGCTAGAGTTGTTACACCATTTGCAAAACCTTCAGCAAGTGTTGTACCTTTTGAACCATTCATTATAGATCCCCTTTAGCTCATCAGTTGATAAGTAGGAGGTATTTTTCCACAGCGTGTCAAATTATGATATTGCTATCAGGATTCAACGTGTAGTTTCGAGTCAAACTCATTGACCCATGTTTCATGAGTAGTGGTTCACAAGAACCCATCTCTCATGATATGAATGGTCCACTTAGCACTCATTGCATCTAGGTGATGCTGAAGTCAAAGGCTTGAGGTTCTTTCAAGTGTTGTGGATGCCTTTAGCTCAGTGTCAATACATCTAATATGAATGGTTCATAAACAACACAGTGGGAGTGGGCTTAACCTTGGAGAAAACGATCCTTGAGTCAACTGATCAATATTCCATGATAAGCTCATGAAACATGGGGAGTTTGAAATGAATCGATATGCTGGGATATTTTAAATTAAAATTATTTAATTGTATCGCTCATATATCCTTTCTTCAATAATTAAATAAATAAATTTTAATTTAATTATTTGTCTTTCATCTATAGTCGATAATAATAATAATCATTATTTGACCTTTTATTCTTCTATAATTAAATAATTGTCAAAATTATTTAATTGTGTTTCATTCCTCTCTTTTGGATAAATAATTCAAATTAATTATCCATGTCTAATTTTCACCTCCCCATTTAATTAAATTGATTAATTTAATTAAATGCTCCTTTTTGTCATTTTCTCTAAATAAATAATTTGGATAAATTATTTATTTGCCACTTGTCATTTTCCTCCATTTTGAATAAATAATTTAAAATAAATTATTTATGCACCTCCACTTGGTCAAAGATACCCTGTCATTATTTCATGTCATAGTCTGCATGTCCCTGCATGTTTGTCATAGCCTACATGTCCCTACATGTCTGTCATAGCTTGCATGTCCCTGCATATCTGTCATAGCTTGCATGTCCTTGCATGTTTGTCTATCATGATTCCTCCAAGAATAGCATATTCTTGGTGCATCAATTCTGGGCCATTGATCTTGGAATCCTTCTAGAGGATTAATCTCAACCATCCATTTGAAGGGTTGTTTATATAAGCAACCTTTCTTCTCCATTTTCACCTTAACAGCTAATTGTCTCCAACTTTCTTGCTACCATTTGGAGGTTTTTCACAAGTATTTCAACAAATCTTAGGGAAAAGTTACATAACAAGAAGAAGGAGATCAAGAGAAGTGATTCAAGTTCAATCGGGAGTGTTTTATTTCATTATATTCATTTTGCTCATTTCATATGATTATATTCTCTTGTTTGGATGAGGTTATAGTTTAAAAGTGTTGGTTGTCACTTTGTCTATGCTATTTTATTTTCTAGCCCCATCTCACATTGGTGAACCCGACGTGAATCTTACAATTTTGCAAAGAAATTAGTTTGTTTTCTTATTTGTTTTCATTGTTTTGTAGGTTACAGCCAAGAATTCATACAAAATCCCGTCATCTTCTTTTGAGCACATAAAAAATGGGCATATGGAATCTTTAAAATGATTATCTAGGTTTTTTAGGCCTTGTTCTTAGCTTTCTGTAACTTCAAACGGTTTAAAATTTTGTTAAGATTTGTGAAAGTTGTGGTCAGTTTAGTATTTGTTGTTTTTTTAAATCTAGCTTTTAAAACCCGCATTTTCTTTTGCCTATAACAATTTTTTCGTGCAGAATTTTCAAAAAATACTTTCTGGGTTTGAAGGTTTGATTTTCAACTTTCTATAGATTCAAATGATTTAAAATTTTGTTGAGTTTTGAGAAAGTTATTGTTGTTTTAATTTGTTGTTGTCATTAAACTCTTCTTTTTAGTTACTAATCTCTTGTCTTCAGCATGTGGCACAGCTTGGAGGGAGTCTTAAAACTATTTCTATAGAAACAAAAATTGAGCTTTTTTATTTCTTTAGGCACAATCAATTTTGTTTTCTTTCAACAACAACAACAAATTGCATTTACACTCATGAGAATAAAATGAACCACAATTTGCATGTCACTCATTTGGTCTTAAAATGAACAAAAAATTGCATATTTCATTCATGGGGGTTAAAATGAACAACAAATCTGCATGAATCACTCATTGGACCTAAAATTTACAATTACAACTTGCATTTTCATGTCATTGGGCTAAAATGAACACAAGCATGCATTGGAACTCATATGGTTAAAATGAACTTGCATTCTCATGGAATGAGTTTAAAATGAACTTTGTTTTTCATATTTCAAGTTAGACTTTTAAAAAGAACAAAGTGTCTTGTGTGTCCTCCTCACATTATCATTTGGTAATTAAAATTTACAAGTTTTTTCAAATTTTGTCATCTTGATGCAATAATCAAAGTATCCTCTCCCCTTGCACATTCATGTGATCCTGAGTGTAAAAGAAACGGTTATTGCCTCTAGAACTTGGGCCTGCCTTGGTGGGAAAAAGTACTCACCCCAAGGCAACTCAGACCGGCAATGAAAATTTTTGGCCAAGCTACCCCCGATCGGTATATAAATGTGAATCATAAGGGAAATCCTAGGATTACGAGTGTGGATTTGTCATACAAACCAAGTAGTAGTCCCCAAAACCCTATTGAACTTAACCTCTTCAGGCTGGAGTGCCTCCTAAATGGAGCTTAATCTTGCACCCCATGTATGGCCACTTGAATGGATGCCCTTACTAGAGACCTATTGTTTTAGAAGCCAACCATTTTCAGTTGTTGCTTGGTATAGTGTAGGGTACAGTATCATGCCTAAAGACACTCACTTCTGACTCCCTTGAGTAGAGATAGCAATTCTTGGGAAGTAATTACCCAAGAATCTGAATTTGGTGTGCATGTATAAGTGCATGCAAAGAAGGGAGCTTGTGCTACCAAACTTCTAAGCTATCCGATCTCGAGAAGGAGAGGTGTTCAGCACTAATCAGGGGTATATCAGTGGGCTATACCAAGTATACAAACCTTTGGCCTATTAGGATCATGCTTGTCTTATGTGCATTTGCTTACACTAAAAAATTGTGTTTGTCAAGTGTTTGTTGTATTTTCAAACAGTATTCACCACATTTACAATTCTAGAAAAAACATTCAACCTTTGACAGATCATCTTTTCTCTCAATACATCAGAAAACTCAATTTTTTTACAACCTATGACACAACTGCTAAAACACATTCATTGTTTTGTACCACATTTCACTTTAGAGCTGCATTTTCTAAAACTGTGACGCATTTGCTACCTTCAACAACACATTTTCCTGGAAAAAACAAGACTGCCACATACCAAAAATCAAAGTCAAACTTGTCCAAACTGTCCATAAACATCTTTTTCCAGAAGCATTATGTCAAAACCAGATTAGAAAATTGCTCAAATCTTTCATTCCTTGTACACTTTAGCTTGCATCTTACCATAGGGTCATCTTTGCAAATTTTAGCTTCATCCTTAGGCCTCACCATTTTCATAAACCAACACCAAGGTCCTCATTTCACTTGCATGTTTTGGACAACCTTACCATACTTTGCAAAAATCTTGACTTTCAAAAGTAGGTTATCATTGGACTTAGTCATCATTATCGTCTTTAGTCATTGTCCTTTTGTGAGATCTTTCTAGCTCAAAAGTCTAGTTAGGAAACCTCACTTGTCATTTTTTTCTTATCATTTGGTCCTTTAAACAAGTCCTTTGATATTCTAAAATTGAGACATAGATCAAGCATAGGGTGGTTAGGAAACTTTCTTCCAAGTCATTTGGACCTTTGCATTTCCATACTTTAGACATTCAAGTCATCTTAGTCATCACCTTGCATAATTTATCCTTAAAAAAATCCAAAAATATTTTCATAACTTTCATCATAGTCCTCATTTGGCATCTCGACTTGGCATTGGTCATTTTCCTTAGTCAACATTTTCATATTAGTCTTCATTGTCGCCTTGGCATTTGGTATCCTTTCTTGACAATTTTATCACCTTACATTAGTAATTTCCCTTAGACAAACGTCATTATCACTCTGCATTTAACAACATCATGACTTCCACCACCTTGTCTTCCCTTCAACAAAACATTGATAGGATTGCTAGTAAAGTTGAATACCAATTACACTGTAGAGGTCAATACCAACAAGCCTTAGACTTTAGGAGACAATTCCTCCAAACCAAAAATCAATTTCCTTCATACCAATGACCCATCAGTCCAAGTCCTCCATCCATCAACCCTCACTATCAAGAATCACTTAACATAAATGCTGCCATTAATCTCCAACACACGTCCACATATCACCCTTATCCTCACCTTGACAAGGGAAGCCAACTATCCACTAGTCCATTCTAAGTCTCCACATCATATGTTGGCTCTTCACCTATCAATCCGGCCCAAGTCTACATGCCTTATCAACCATCTACTAACTCATGTCATGTTCCCACATCATACCATATCGATCCGGTCCAAGTCTCCACATCCCATTTTTGTCAACCTTACACCAATCTAGTCCAAATCCCCATGTCATATCCTATGATGTCATGAACTAATCCATTCCAAGTCTCCATGTCATATCCTATGCCATCACTAACCAATCCAGTCCAAGTCTCTATGCCATATCCTATGCCATCACCAACCAATCCAGTCCAAGTATCTATGTCATATCCTATGTCGTCACCAACTAGCCCAGTCCAAGTCTCCATGTCCTATCCTAGTCCTTCAAACACTAGTCTAGTCCAAGTCCTCATGTCATATCATATTCCTTCACATACTAGTCTAGTCCAAGTCCCCATGTCCTATCCTAGTCCTTCATCCATTAATCATTTTCAAGTCACTCCCTCACAAGCCACATTTAGTCATGACAATTCTATCATTACTCAAAGCCACATCCCATTGTCTAAACTTGAGGATACATGTCAAAATGAAAGCCCAAAGCATGACATTATAATGTCACCCTCATGTCAAGAACAAGGTAGTCCATCCCATGACCCTATCTTTCAGTCCATCCAAGAAGTCCTTCAAGAGAATCATGACATCCAAAATACACCTACCCTTGACAAAGATTTCAATCCCAATTATATCATCCATGACAACCCCATCTTTGACCAAGACCCTACCATTGACCAAGAAGTCCAAATCCACGACAACCTCATCTTTGACCAAGACCCTACCATTGACCAAGAAGTCCAAATCCATGACAACCCCATCTTTGACCAAGACCCTACCATTGACCAAGAAATCCAAAATGATCCACTCCTTGACCTTTACGCCATTTATGATCAAACACTTGACGACCCTATTCAGACCTCGACTATCACCACTTTCCAAGATGAGACACTTGCCTCCATGACACACATAGATGATATTGCTCAAGAACAAGAGTCTTCCATTATGGACATATTTGCAAATGATCGAGCTATAGTTGACTTCATTGGACTCCATGACACTAACCATAACGATGGCTTCAACATCGAATTGGAAGCACCAATAGAATCATCTGAACCTGACATGTCACAAGATCAGACCAAAGATATCAGTCAAAAATATGTCCAACATGACAATGAAGCTAAGACGCTTTATCAACTACGATCATCTATCTTTGTCAAAGCAGGCTTCCTTGCAAATGAAAATATTCCAAGTGATAGTGTCCACATACATCATGATGGGTTAGCATCTTTCTTTTAAAACAATAAATACCCCATCACAAATAGAATCTGTCAGAGCGTGCATTATCAAGGAAAAGGACTAGGCATACACGAACAAGGCATTCAAGAACCAATACAACTCTAGAAAAATTACAGACATCAAGGTCTTCGCTATTCCTTAGACAACAAATCTAATGATGTTAGTGGTACCTCCTCGATATTGGGGGCAACTTTATCAGATACAAACATCAAAATGGAGTCCATGAGTGATCCTTGTCATAAGATTTATGCCAACACCTCTTCCATCCACACCATAAACCATCATTCTCAACATCTTAAACCTTCCCTTTGGAACCAACAAAAACAAAAGGCTTACAACTCAAAAGGTCAAAATCAAATGTCAAAGGCCATCGAATCAAACAAAAAGAAAAGTGGACAAATGAAATTAAAATGGATCCCAAAGAAAAGTGGATCAAGCAAAGAAAATATGTCGAAAGAAAAAATTAATCAAAATGTGGAGCCACAAGACAAAAGGACTCCCATATATAACAAATTTCCACCTCCTTCAAAATGGTCATCCAACAAGGCATCTAAAGGTGTTGGTTCCAAAATTCATCCCTCTAAAATCCATCATCCATCATACCAAGTTTGAAAAATAAAAAGTGATTCATCCAAACGTCCAAACAACCTTTCCACATCTACCATCATTCATCATAATCCTACATCTTGTCTAAAGTCCAAAAATCCCACTTCACACATCCACCACATCATGGCAACAACTCTTTACCACAAGGACTCTCATGGCACTTTATCATGATGTGCGTATTCTAATAAAGCACACTCTAGTATTAGAAAGGATCACAATGACATCAATCAATTGTATGCAAGTGCTATGATCCTGACAAGACAACTCCTTCAACAAGGTCATTATTGGCATATCATGGCACCAGTCTCTACATCAGCACCATCAACAACTTCAAAACAATGAATGGTCAGTTAAGCATCAAGGTCATCCTAAAATATCAAAAATATTAAAAAAATTGAAAAAATATAAAAAATTGTTACCCTGATGAAAACCTGGAAAACAAGCATCTTGGTGACACCAAAAAATTCAAAGTCATGAAAATAGTAAAGAGAAAAATTAAGTCCAATGGTGAAAACCTGGCAAACAGATGCCCTAGATAAGTACCATGATGAAAACCTGGAAAATAGGCGTCATGTATAAAATCATCTATGTGGACTCTTACGCTTGGGGGCAAGTCATCTCATTTCCTATGCCTTCCTCTTGACATTGGCATCCAGCCATTTAATCCATATCATTCCCACCTATCTTGGTCTTGACATAAAACAGACACACATAAATCATGCTTTGGGAAAACTCTTGACATGTCTATCCTTCGGTCATATACTATTCATGAAATGTCATGTCATTACTTTCATAACCTCATTATCCTTATGCGACATAGTCCTTGACAATCATATGACAATTCACTTTGTCTCATGTCCCCCATCCTTTACCAAGCCCACCTTTTGTCCTTTCATGTCTGTCACCTATCTTGGCTTTCCCTTGTCAAATGGTGTAAGGATAATCATCATCCCTTTTAGTTCTAACCAAGTCATTCCAAATACAATGATCTAATCTATACAAGCACATTATCCAAAACATTACTTACTTTGTTCCTGGCCCAATTGTAGACCTTGATACATTCGTGACATTATCATCATCCTCACGTTGTTTCTGGATGCATCCTTCCCACGTCAAACAACGTTGTCATCACCTGTCAATTGGTATTTAGCTTGACTAGGGGCACAATCATGTTTGTCCTTGGATTCTCATGTGTAGGCATTAGTCACATGCATTTTTTGCCATCCTCTTAAACCATTCAAAAAGACAAAAACATCACAAAAAGTCTTAAAAAAGACAAAAACATCATAAAAAGTCCTAAAAAAAAGACCTAAAATTTTAAAAAAAGTCTTAAAAATAGACCTAAAAATCAAAAAATGTCCTGAAGAAAACATAAAAATTCTACAAAAATAGAGTCATGTCAGTCAACACAGTCACGTCAATTCAAGTCTTGATTAGTCTTTGTCATTGTCGAAATATGTTGTCTCTGTGCACTTGCTACGTAGGCAAGGCTCATCTTTGAGCCCCCAAGACATTAGGTCAATCCTATTAGGTTTGTCAAAATAAATCATGACTTAATCTTTGGTCAACAAGACAAAGTCATTAGTCATGTCGAACTACGAGGTCTTTGAGTGTATGACATAGGCAAGGCCATCTGTCGATGAGCCCTCGAGGCCACACAAGGTCAGTCCATTAGGGTTTATTGTATATTTTTCTCACACACCTCAAATTTATCAAGATCTTTGTCAAAATTCAAATGAATAATTTACCCAAGCAAACTTTTACAATCTGTCAATCAAGCACGGCAATCATCTTGGCATATCAAAATCGGTCAAACTCAGTCAAACTTAGTCAAACTAGTCAAATCTTGCTTACTCTATAGATGTGTCCTTCTGAAGGGTAGCCTGTCATTTAATCATGCCCTAAGATGTGTCCTTCTTAGGCATCATCACAATCATCTAGAATTTTGAGGATTCTCATGACATTTGAGATACATTCCTCCTGATATCAGCATCATTTCAAGATATGTCCTTGAATTTGACATCTTGGCATCAACATTATTTAGGATATGTCCTTCTTGAATTTGATATTTGACATTGACATTATTAAGTATGTGTCCTTCCTGAATCTGACATCTTGGCATCGACATCATTTGGTATGTGTCCTTCCCGAATCTTGACATCAACTTGGCATTTTGGCATCAATGTTATTCAGGATGTGTCCTTCCTGAATCCGACATTGTAGCATCTTGGCATCGTTTAGGATGTGTCCTTCCTAAACTTGACACCAATTTAGCATCTCAACATCAACATTGTTCAGGATGTGTCCTTCTTGAACTTAATATCATTTCAACATCTTCAAATCGACCTCATTCAGAATGTGTCATTCTTGAATTTGGCATCACTCTGGCATCGACATCATTCATAATGTGTCCTTTCTAAATCTAGCATCTCGACATCCTTCAAGATGTGTCCTTCCTAAACTCGACATTAATCTGGCATCTCCATATCGTCAACCCTAGCATTTTGACACCAAGACATCTATCATTCCACCAAACTTGACAAACTTGACATTTTGACATTCAAACACTTGGCAAGCACTTGGCATTTAATTTTATGATGTTTGTTTTGTCTTTTAGCAATCATGATGCTAGTTCCTCAAGGATGTCCTGACAATAGGATTTAGAGGAGCAATGACGTTTCATGATTTGTCTTGTCTGTCTTTACTGTTTGTGGTTGATTATGAAAAAAAGACAGGGGTAATCGCTCTCTTAGTATGAGTCATGATCATCCCTATCTATAGCTGCTTGTCTCACGTGATGGTACAACCTTGCACACCTTGGTCTATGTCATATCATGGTGTTTGTTGGCTATTATAATAATCTTCCCAATGATGATAAATATAAAAATGTAAGCATAAAAGTTGGTTCCCTTATCATTTCTCATCTAGATTTCCATCTTCATCCTCCTTTCTCTTCCATGCTAATAGCCATCCCCTTCCAAGCTAACATTTCTTCTATCCTTCATCCTCTAGTCTTATCATCAATTTTGAGAGCACACTTGTGTTCTTTGAACTTGCATGTCCTCTCGAGAGGGCATACACAACCCTCCTCATCATTCTTCTTTCACTAGGGCATACCCGTACCCTACTATCACTGGGGCATATTTCAAAATTAAATTTTTGACACAATGCGATGAACTGCATTGTGTCAAAGAGGGGCAAAATGTAGACAATGAAAAATACATGTCATAAATCCGCGAGTGTCATTTTTCTTGGTCGTTGTCCTTCGATAATTGAATAATTTTAATTGTTCAATTAAGCTTGATCGCATTCCTCTATTAATTAAATAATTTTTAATTATTTAATTAATTCACCTTCTCATCTTTATTCTATCCTGATCAATTAAAATTATTTAATTGTGTCACTAATATATCCCTTTCTTCAATAATTAAATAAATCATTTTTTATTTAATTATTTATCTTTCATCTATAGTCAGATAATAATAATAATCATTATTTGACCTTTTATTCTTCTATAATTAAATAATTGCCAAAATTATTTAATTGTGTTCCATTCCTCTCTTTTGGATAAATAATTCAAATTAATCCATGTCTAATTTCCACCTCCCCAAGGGTTGCCCTAGCTCGGTTGGCTAAATCTTTCCTGTTGCAGGAGGTTGGCCACAAGGTCTAGTCTCCCCCACCGCTGTGGTACCAGAGGGCATGTCGCGCCAGCGCCACCAGTCACGTTAAAAAGTTTACCAAGCGCACTGCAGTTTATAGGAGGTCGTGCTACCTGATTCCTGTAGTATAAAAAAAAAATTCACCTCCCCATTTAATTAAATTGATTAATTTAATTAAATGCTCCTTTTTGTCATTTTCTTTAAATAAATAATTTGGATAAATTATTTATTTGCCACTTGTCATTTTTTCCTCCATTTTGAATAAATAATTTAAAATAAATTATTTATGCACCTCCACTTGGTCAAAGATACCCTGTCATTATTTCATGTCATAGTCTGCATGTCCCTTCATGTTTGTCATAGCCTACATGTCCCTGCATGCCTGTCATAGCTTGCATTTCCCTACATATCTGTCAGCCTGCATGTCCTTGCATGTCTGTCTATCATGATTCCTCCAAGAATAGCATATTCTTGGTGCATCAATTCTGGACTATTGATCTTGGAATCCTTCTAGAGGATTAATCTCAACCATCCATTCGAAGGGTTGTCTATAAAAGCAACCTTCCTTCTCCATTTTCACCTTAACAGCTAATTGTCTCCAACTTTCTTGCTACCATTTGCAAGTTTTGCACAAGTATTTCAAAAAATCTTAGGGAAAAGTTACATAACAAGAAGAAGGAGAGCAAGAGAAGTGATTCAAGTTCAATGGGGAGTGTTTTATTTTATTGTTTTCATTTTGATCCTTTCATATGATTGTATTCTCTTGTTTGGATGAGGTTATAGCTTAGAAGTGTTGGTTGTCACTTTGTCTATGATATTTTATTTTCTAACCCCATCTCACAAAATTCATATTTAAAATTTCTTATGTTGCACTAATTGTAAATCTGGATTGATTGTGTAAGTTCTTGAGATGCACAATTATGAGTGATATGTTACACATGATGATTAGTTAGTTAATTAATTGGTAATGTTAAGATATATTATGTTAATTAATTGGTAATGTTAAGATATATTATTTTTTGTAACTTCTTATATATTGGGTCCTTCATATAAATAATTGGCTAGACATTATATGTCTTGGTTGATGCACTTCTTATTAGTATATTTCTATTACCAATTTTGAGACAAATTACCATATTTTAAAAATTATAGTTGTTCTCAAATATTTATTTGGTGGATAGTTTCAAAAAATACACATGTTGCTCTTGACTATGTACCTATTTAATTTGGGTGCAACTATATTTTTACATAATGAGTGGTTAGTCTTTCCTTCAGAAGTATTGATCAAATTTGATCATTTAAATGTGAACATGATGACATACAAATCTAGTCAAGTTTAAGGATGATGATGATATATATATTGTAGGATAAAAGTACAAAGTTGTGTCACTTTTATAAAGAAACAACCAACACTGATCCAACTTTTTAACTTGAATCACTAAAAAGTGGCATATACTATTTGAATTTTGAAATGATGTAAACTAATAAAATGTGTAATTTTTAGTATATTCTATGTATTTTTTGAAAAAATAAGAAATTATTTTAAAATATTTTTAATAAATTAATAGTATAATTTAGTTGTTGATGAAAAGCTGAAAAATAAAATTACATGAGATGTCAAGCTTTATATAGTAAAACTTACATTTTTCTTTCAAATTTTTTGTGTGTATTTATAACTTGAATATTTAGTACATGGATATATTTTTTTCCAATTTTGATAAATATATATTTTTAAATAAATATTAAAATGTGTGTGCATTAAAACATGGTTGTTTCCATTTGACGTCAACTTTTATATTAAATATTAATCTAAAATAAAATAAAAAATTATACCATCTTGATATAGATTCTTTAATCTAGCACATCATATTTTTTTCAAATTTTTAATTTTTTAGTATTTTTTCTTGACATGGTAATAATCAACCTAATATTTTATGCTAATAACCTACTTTTAGTAAAAAAATATAAATAATAATTATACTATTCAAATATATATATATTTGAAAACTACAATTATAGATCTACAAAAGGGTATAAAAAAATATTACTTATATGAGTAGAAGTGGTTGAAATATCAAGTTTTTTAAATAATCACATTTTTTTAATAAATTTGCCTCAATGTAGTATTACATATGCATTTAGCCTATAATTTTAATTCCAGGAAAAGTTATGGAAATATCCAACTTAGCTACAATTAATCTTACTAGATCATATCTTTGACCAAAATTATTTTTTAGTTAGAAATACTAAAATTCAGTTATGCTGATAAGTTTGCCAAAAGTTTGAAGCAACTTTGTACTTTTACCTTGTAGTATAGAAAAATGTATCCATTTACATTTTCACACTTGTTTGGGCCCTCCCTGCTAAAATTAGCCTTCTTTATGCCTTATTTGGTCCTATTTTGCATCCACAAGCCTTATTTAATGCATTTGTTTGAGGATAATCTTGACATTTGTTAAATGACAAATCATACTTCATGTTTATGGGTTATATGTTCCAAATGTGGTGACCTGGGACTCATACACCACCTTGGGCATATGGGTTCCTCCTAGGTTTTGGGGTTGATCCAAAATATTGCATTGAACTTAATATTTCTTAAAATTTGTGTCCCAAGCTTAGGCTACTAGGACTCATATGCCCCAACTAGCGTATGAGTCTCGCTTTAGCCTAGACCTATTTTGAATTCAATTCTTGGTGGGATTTTATTCTCCTAGATCTGATGTCGGCTTGTAGTGTTGTAATTTCGGAAAATTTGGCATAAACAATTATAAATACAAGGCTATTTCACTTAGTTTCACTTAGTAATCTTGAGTCAAGCATCCTTAGATTTCACAAGATCATTATATAGCATTCAAGAGCATTCAAGAAGGCTTTCAAGGGAATATTTGTAGAATATTATTGCAACAATCAAAATCCATCATCATGTTAAAGCCTTGATGCATCATGCATGTGGTTTTGAGCTAATCGTGCGATGTATCGTTCAAGATCAATTCAAGTATTTAAAGGCATCATTTTTCATCAAGAATCATGATCAAGATCTACATCCATTGAGGCCATTTCATGCTTTTTTGTAGATCTACAAGGTTTCAAACAAGGTTCTATTATTTCAACTTATGTTTCATGTTTCATTTCATTTATGCTTCATTTCTCATTAAGGTTTGATTACCAAAATGGGGTTTGACCAAGGAAAACCCCTATTACCTAACACAACAACATTTTTCCCTCTTCATTTGTGATTGCAGGTCTAGGTGATTTGGGGTTTGAAGATCCTTTAAAGACAAAGTTGCAAGATTGGAAAAAGTTGTCAAGTTGTCATCTTCACAAAAACTCACCTACAGGCCAAAATTCAGACCTTTCAAACTCAAAGATCGAACAAGATGAAAGCTACAGAAGATCACTTGACACTACAACAAGTTTAGTCAAACCCTAATATTAGGACTAAATAGCCACCTTGGGTGTATGAACTTCCCAGTATACACCTTTTCAAATTTTTTTGTGGATCTTGGTTTTCCAACAGTAGATTCCAGATTTAGCCTAGAAACCTTAATTGGGACTAAATCGCCCAACCTAGTGTATCAGTCCCAGTGAGCATAAGAAGTCAAAATTTTATGGTTGCAAACCTTGTTGTTGATCTCTTCAATCTTCTAGATGCTTCTCTGTTTATCCTCAATTTATTATTTTGATTATAAGTTTCATTTTCTAGGTCACATAGTTAGATTTGCATATTGCTTCCATTTCCTTCTTTCTAAGCATTTGCTTAGTGGTGAACCACCTTTTAACCATAGCTAAGGGGACCTTGTAGCAATCTCTTTTCCTAATTGGATCATTAGATTGAGATCTCGCAGGTTTCCTTGAATGAACTAATCTTTGAGTGAAATAAGTACCCCTAGTTCCATCTCCTAAAAGGTGGAACCCTATTTCCTATGGTTCATTTTGGTGAACCCGACCTTCAAACCTTTTGTTTCTGATTTGGAGTAAATTAAAGTCCTAGATTTAGCTTACATTAACTTTACATTATATCTTACATTCGATAATTTTCATTTAGGGCTTCTAAATCTTGCAGTAGTGAAACGTGCATATAGGTTGCATTTTTGCATCTTGTATCATTGAATTTCATTGGAAAACTATAATTGCAAAAAATCAAGTCAACATACAAGTTAGAAACCTTATAATCAACTTAGAATTTGTTGAATTTAGTGTGAAAACCCTCATCTAGGACTCATTCGCCCATTTGGGCAATTTAGTCCTGGTGCAGGTCTTTGCTCCTGATTTTTGAGAATTTTGTGTTGATTGTCTTTTAGTATCTAAATCTATCAAAAACCCTATCTAGGACTCATTTTCCCATCTAGGTTATTTAGTCCTGTATCAGACCTAAAACCGCATTTTATAGCATTAAGAAATTCATTTTTGTGCTTTTGTTTACTGTTGTCAAATCTCTATTTCAGTTTGTTGATCTTCTATTTCATTCATTTCATTAGATCTAGCTTAATTTGCTTCATTAATATCATTGCTTAATTTCAAAATTGCATTTACAACATTTCATTTTTAGATTGTTACATAGCATAATTATTCAATTATCATGTTCTAAATATGAAAATTGCATTATCCATTTGCATGTTTGCTCTATCACTATGGAATTTCAAATTTGTAGGAAAATTATTACATCATGTTTTCATTGCAAAAATCTATGATTATCATACTTCATTTTCTATTGTCAAAATTGTTGAGTATTGTACAAAATTTTTGTTATGTGCATATGAATATGAAGTCCTTTCCCCTCTCTTTTTGTTCATCATTGATCCCTCTCCTAGTATCCCTCCTATGAGTGAGACTAGTCTAGTGAAAGAGAATACAATCTTAGGCAATCATAACAATCATATTTGTTCTTCTCCCACTATCTCTCATATTTATGAAGAATATATTTTGGTGTTAAAAGAACCAATCAATGATAGTTTTGAGAATCCTAGTTGTTTCTCTCATCCTACCTATCTTATCGGACAAGACATTTCTAAACAAGAGGACACGACCATTGGTAATCACGATGATCACATAACACACAACAAGAAAAGACCATTGAAACCTACCTAAAAACCACTTCAACTAGTCTAGATTCATCTCCCAACATCTTCCCCACTTGTGAGAATGTTTTAGTGAAAGAGGATGCAATTGTAAGTGAGGAAGATATGTCGGTATTAGATGATCAAATCTTTAAGATCCATGACAACCCTATCTATTTTTCTTCCCCTACCTTTCCTATTTTGGAAGAAATTATGGGAAAAAAGAATTTAATCATAGATAACCATGATAATCATACTTGTACTTCTCCTAATATCTCTCCTATTTGCGAAGAAAATATTTTGGTGTTACAAGATCAAATCAATGAGAGTTATGAGAGTCCTATTAGTCTCTCTTCCCCTAGGAAAAAAATTATTGAACAAGAGAATGCCATCATTGATAAACAAGAAAACCCAACCATTGATGAGTCCCCTACTTATGATGAAGTTATTTCAGAAGAACCAAACATTGAATTTCATGAACATTTAGTTTGTAGCTCTCCTAAAAACTATCCTACTAACGAATATATCATGGTGGAAGAAAATGGGAACATTGACACATGTCTTTCAAACAATAGTGATGGGGCTTCCTTAGATGAAGATGATGGAGTGACATTAGATTCCCCTTCACTAAAAGGTCATGAAAATAAGGATAAATCTTTTAAGGTTATGCACATTAGATATCCCTTGAAGTACTATCCTGAGCATGAAATTATCCTTTATCCACCCTCACAACAACCATAAACTCAAAACAAACCCGTCCTCATCCTCAAACCATTGAAGAATAATATGTCATAGTAATTGAGTTACAATATAGTTGCTCATACATATAACACTAGAAACAATTTGCAACCAAGACAAGAAACTCCAACATCCCTCCCACTACCTAACCCTATCTTGCCTAATGTTCCTTTTTTTCCTTTGCATAATGGGAAGGAGTATGATCTTGTTGAGAAACTTAAGAATACTCCCACAAAGATATCCCTATGAGATCTAATTCAAACTTCACCTATTTATCATATTACGCTTCAAACAGCCTTACAACAAGTTGTGGTTCCCTCTAGTGAAATCCAAGTGATGTAGCAACTCTAATCAAGGAATGAATGCAGTTAACATAGACATTACCTTTCATCAACATGAGCTACCTTTCTTGAAAGTGAGAAAGAAAAATGATGCCTTCAAGATAATAGCTAAATTCAATAGAAGAGGAATAAAGAAAACCCTTTTTACAATGGCTCGGCTCTTAATGTCTATAGTGTAACCATTTTGGATAGACTTGGTGTGGATAAATCAAGAATTGAACCTAATTCCTTATCCATTCGAGGATTTGACAATGTAGGAAAGCATCTGCTTGGTGTGATCACTTTACCTATTATAGTTGGAAAGGCCACATTATGTAAACTCCTATCCATGTTATGCCTCATGATATTCCATACAATCTTCTTTTAGGAAGACCTTGAATTCATGAGATGCATCTGGTGCCTTCAACTCTTCATCATATCATGGAGTATGTCTATGACAATAAAGTGTACCAAATTGAAATAGACCCTAAACCAAAAATTTGTTTGAACATTGAGAAAGGAAAGGAAAATCCTTTGAAGAAATTGACACCAACTACACAAGTGGAATGTATGTAAGAGAAAAAAAATTCATATTGAAGAAGTCACAAAGTTATTGGATGATGATTGAGGTTCCTTAGATTTCACACCTACATTCATGGGAGAATACAAGATCATAACAAAAGAGTTTAAAAAGAAAAAAAAAACAATGGTAAGGTCAATACAAAATTTGAAAGCATCCACCTCAACCACTTTAGAAGAAGAAGCAAATTACATAACAAGCTTTGATGAAGTTGATTAGGAACAACCATCGAACCGAAAGAAATTAAAACATTGTATGGAAGAGGTTATGAACTTATGAAACAACTTGGTTATAGTGGAAAAGGATGTGGTGTTGGAGAACAAGGTATCCATGTCCCTATGGAGCCTAACACACAAGGAACGACTAATGGTCATGGTTATTTACCTTGGAAAGAAATAAAAGCATCAAAAGACCTTCACTTAATGCCAACACTCTTATGAAAGATTCTTCCAAGACAACTTTAACTTTGGTGCATCCTAAATTGATAGATATCTCATTAGATTGGCATCAAGTTGATACTTTGTTTACTCATCATAATCAATAACAATAGTTGCTACTCCTTTCCATGTAATAGATTTAGGGTCATAGTATATACTCACTATTGCATGTTTTATGCTCATTGCAAATAATTTCCTTTTTGCATGGAGCAGCATATCATCATCCATTCTCGACTCACCCTCTTCCTTCATTAAGTGGGGGCAAGGGGTTAGGTAGCCTTGTCCTTGTATGACACTTGTCATTGTCTCTTTTAGCTAGTTGATTGCTTTCCATGTATATATAAGAGCAAGCTTGGGAAGTGGACGGAATGCCTTGAGTTGACTTGCATGCAACATAGTAAGTTATCTTTAATATTGCACTTTGGGGGAAACCCTTTATTCATGATGTAGTTTTACTCAAGAATATGTGACTTGGAATAGGGCTTTCCGAGGAAGCTCTCATGTCTTAGGATTTAACATTTGCTACTTTAAAGTAATTGCTAAACACCATGCTTTGAGCAATTACTTTAAAGTGGGGGCATACATTAGCATTATTCTTTTACAACTCATGTTTCATTGTGTAGTCTTCTTACTTTATGCGATGCATCTTTCTAGTGACATTGGGTGTGATGTCCTCCAAGAGCGTGATCTCTCTTAGCATATTATGTTCCTCTTAGTGGTTTGATGCAACACACTACATCCCCTAAGTTGTTGATCTTCTATTCTTTGATTGGTCCTCTATTGGAGATATTAGGCATGATGTTCCCTAAGTTGAGACCTTACATAAACAAAGAAAAATTCCTTTGAACGTACCTAAGTACACTACTTTGCATTTACAATAACTATTATATCTAGCCACCTTGCATAACACACTTTACTTGCCCGTAGAGCCATCCTATTTGTTCATGAGTGTTAGCATACAAAGTTTTGCTTGCCTCATGAATCATGTTGTTTGTATTGTGTGGCACCTTATCAAAGTTATCAGGAGGTATAGCTTTGGTATGGTTATCATACGGGAGCCGAACTTAGGCGTGAGTTTCCCATAGCCACTTGCTTGTATGTGTGAGCACATACCAACCACGTGTGTATGTGTCTCTAGGGGATCACCTAGTGGATGGCCTGAGGTTCTAGTAGCCCTTGTGAGCGTGCATTTGGTTTGCACAGTGGAAATTGTGTTCCACTTGTAAAAAAATTTGGACAAACAACTTAGATTTGATCCACATCATGTTGGACAAACAATCAAGGCTTGATCCACCCCCCTTTTTTATTTGGTTTCTATTTCGTTTTGTTTTTCTCTTTTCTTTCTTTAGGTCTTTGAAATTGTATGTTTGTGTATCTTAATGTTGCATATTATACACCTTATGTGTGCCCCCTTGTGCTTATGTTGGTTTGACGTAGGATCTTGGATCCTAGGGGCTTGGGCACCTCCTCGATCTTTTTCATCCTATACCATCTACATGGGTATACTTGGACACCTTTTGATGCTGTCTACTTTAGTGTGAATCTGAAGCAATTTACTCCTCTCACTAAAGTGGAGGATAAATGTAGTGTAGAAAAATGTATCTCATTACATTTTCACACTTGTTTGGGCCCTCCCTACTAAAATTGGGCTTCTTTATGCCTTATTTGGTCCTATTTTGCATCCACAAGCCTTATTTAATGCATTTCTTTGAGGATAATCTTGACATTTGTTAAATGAAAAATCATAATTCATGTTTTTGGGTTATGTGTTCCAGATTTGGTGATTTGGAACTCATACACTACCTTCGGCATATGGGTCCCACCTAGGTTTCGAGGCCTAATCTAGAATATTGCACTGAACATAACATTTCTTGAAATTTGTGCCCCGAGCTTAGGCTACTAGGACTCATATGCCCCAAATGGTGTATGAGTACCGCTTTAGCTTGGAATTATTTTGAATTCAATTATTGGTGGAATTTGATTCTCCTGGATCTGATGTTACCTTGTAGTGTTGTAATTTCAGGAAATTTGGCATAAACAAGTATAAATACAAGGTTCTTTCACTTAGTTTCACATAGAAATTTTGAGCCAAGCATCCTAATATTTCACAGGAGCAATAGAGCATTCAAGAAGGATTTCAAGGGCATATTTGTAGAATATTATTGCAGCAATCAAGATCCATCATCATGTCAAAGGATTTGTGCATCATGCATGTGGTTTTGAGATAATCTTGTGATGTATTGTTCAAGATCAATTCAAGTATTCAAAGGCATTATCTTTCATCAAGAATCATGATCAAGATCTACATCCATTAAGGCCACTTCATGCTTATTTGCAAATCTACAAGGTTTCAAACAAGGTTCTATTGTTTCATCTTATGTTTCATGTTTCATTTCTCATTAAGGTTTGATTACCAAAATGGAGTTTGACCAAGGAAGACCCCCCATTCCCTAACACATCATTTCTCCCTCTTCATGTGTGATTGTAGGTCTAGGTTATTTGGAGTTTGAAGATCATTTAAATTCAAAGTTACAAGATTGGAAAGAAGTTGTCAAGTTGTCAAGAAGTTGTCATCTTCATGGAAACTCACCTACAAGCCCAAATTTAGACCTTTCGAACTTGAAGATCGAACAAGACAAAAGCTACAGAAGATCACTTGAGGCTAAAATTTTTTTAGTCAAACCCTAATACTAGGACTAAATCGCCACCTTAGGCGTATGAGTCCCAGTAGATACCTTTTCAGTAGTTTTTTTGTAGATCCTAGTTTTCTAGTAGCAGATTCCAAATTCAGCCTAGAAACTCTAATTAGGACTAAATCACCCAGCCTGGCATATCAATCCTAGTGATCATAAGAAGTCAGAATTTCAAGGTTGCAGACCTTGTTGTTGATCTCTCCAATCTTCTAGGTGCTTCTCTGTTTATCCTTAGTCTATTGTTCTGATTATAAGTTTCATTTTCTAGGTCACATAGTTAGATTTGCATATTGCTTTCATTTCCTTCTTTCTAAGCATTTTCTTAGTGGTGAACCCCCTTTTATTCACACCTAAGGAGACCTTATAGCAATCTATTTTTCTAATTAGATCATTAGGTTGAGACCTCTCGGGCTTCCTTGAATGAACTAAGAGTGAAATAGGTACCCCCTAGTTCCATCTCCTAAAAGGTGGAACCTTATTTCCTATGGTCATATATTACTAAGAAAATATTAAATATCTAAAGAGGAAACACCACACCCCTTAATCTTCAAATTTGATATGTTTTTTATCTTTCAATATATAGAAGCCTCTATTTTTAGTGATTTATTAGTGATGATTATGATAATAATATCATTTTATTTATAGTTTTATCTAATTAAATTATTTTTTTATCATTATTGTTCTCTTATACATCTTGTACCTTCATTTTGTGTTGCTACACTTAACAAAACTAGGCAAGGTAGATATCATGGAGAGGAAGGAATATAGTATTGTTGGTGATATCCCTTACTAGATGACATGTTATGGTACAAACATTGTAGACCATAGAAACTACTCTAGAATCTAGACTACCTTCTTTGACTTATTAAGGGAAAATGGATAGGAGGATAAGGATTCAAAAAAAGATAGTATTAGAGAAATAAATAAAAAGGATGGAAAAGGAGCACCAAATAAGGCTAGACTGTTGATTTTATCTATAACACATAACCAACTCTTCACATAAAACAAATATATGTCTATGGCAAGGCTACCGCAACTTATGCTACATAAATCTATGTGCTATTGAATAATATTAAGTGACATCTATGACTAGTGAGCATTCATTTCATATAAGTAATCTACTTCAACTTGGGGACATAAGTAGACAAACACACACACATTGGCATATCAAATTAGGAGGCAATATCTAAGACAAGTATTAAAGAACATAAAATGCTAAAATACATTAACATTACTACTAGCTAACAAACCATGATCAATAAACTCTTTTTAATATAAAAATATGAAAGTTGTTCAATATTAGATATCCAATATATATTTACAATAATTTATTTCCCTTGTTTACACAATTTTAGGAAGCCCAAGTGTGTAAATTCAAATAAAGAAACTTTAAAATGTTTTATAAAATAATGGATAATGATGGAGAGGGAACATATGTCAGAGGAGCCTCAACATCTATCAAGGATGATCTTCAATTGATACTAGATCAAAATGTGAGAGACAAAACAAATAAGTAGTTAGAAGTATAATGGGTTCCTTTTCATGCATGTTCCACCTATTGCTTCTTAGAGAAGATGACTTGTGTGATCTAGTAAAGAATAAACCTTAGCTAGCCATAATAAATATTAGGTAGTGGCTTGTAATCAATACTCATTATAGATGGTAGGGTGAATTCTCAACATCGGATGATATACACCAAATCAAATCAACATCAATTAATTGAAATGGCCAAAAATATCTAGTAGAAGTGGGAAGAAGATGGTCGAAGTGAAGATTTCCAAAGAGATGGGTCTAGCCTAATTTGACAATGAAAAGGACCAAGAAATCCAAACTATCAAATTCCACCTTAGAATGAACAAATAGTGCACTCCAAAATATTCTACAATGGAAAGAACTTAAAAAAATATTAAACCTATTAAGAGTAGTCTAAAGTAGGTCCCCCACTAATATCATATAAGTGGGGATGATGCAAAGGTAGCATCATCATCATATGCTTTTCGAAGAACAATGGCTAGCACATCCAAGAAGATGCCAACATGGTTATAACCATCACACCCTTATAAAAATGAAAAGAAGGTGAGAAAAGAGGCAAGTCCCATGTGAATAGGATGTTCAAAGGAAGAGGGGATATATGGAGCTAATGAATATGAAAAGAAGCTCTTTAGAGAGGCTAAGAACATGGAATAAATATGGGAACAAGGGGCTACAAATTGAATTGAGAAACTAAAAGCTAAGGGAAAGCTTCCTATAACATCATGACATCCACAACTAACCACTAAGTCACATGGATCACAAGGAATGATCTAGGGCTTAGAGAAAGGGAACCCAAAAAATCTAAGAGAGATCTAGAGCTCAAATGAATCTATTTAAAATAACCCAATGTATCCATGTATATTATCAATGATAACTCATAGGGAGTGTGTTTAGGAAATAATATAAGTCTCAATGAGAAATATGATAAGAGAAACACACACTTGCACACATTATTTCACTATTTGATGTAAGTATTGTAATATGAAATGGATGAATTATTATTTACCTTATTTGATTGTGTTTTCCCTATTTGATGTATGAATCCATAGCCATATATTTGAAAGGTTTTTTGAAAGTTGGGGAGTAAATGATTCTTTTAATATTCAAGGAATTAAGGGGGGTTAATCTAATGCATAATGTTGGATATTAGAGAGATAATTATGGATTCCTTGGCTCTATTGTTGGTAATTGTTTAAAGTCAACTCTCTTAGATCTCTAGTGATTCAAAATATTTTGGTGTTTGTGTTATTTTTTGTTAATAGATAGGTGGTTCAAGTGGTTACACTTGGGGATGAACTTATCTTATAAAATTAATTCTATGCATTTTATATAAATTATTTAATATAGTTAGTACAATCATTATAATCTACATTTATCTATACGAATGCTTCCTATACCAATCTATGTTTATTTATAACCATTTTAGAAAGAGACACGCAAATGCTTCCAATACCAATCTAATAATGAGAGCATTATGAAAATTATTTAATTTTCATAACTATAAAAGTAGAAACATATATGAACATAAAAAAAAAAATGCAAACACAAGTGTATGTGGGAAAAAATATTTTAGAATAAAACCCCACACTCCAAAGGAACCCAATGTATTATTTAGTAAATCAAATGGTAAATACAATACACTTGCAAATAAATTATTTATAGGAGTGTCACTAACATGTAAATCTGTAGTAATTATGGTAACATAACAATACCTAAAAGTCAACCATACAAACTATAACTTCAAGCATCAAATAAATTGACAACAGTTTAAATTAGAAACCACAAAGGTTTAGGAAAACCATGAAGAAAAAATAGAAGAAATATGTCTCCCAAACTTGGGTCCAAATTATAATGTCATCTTCTTGGTCTTGGTCCTCTTGGCTATTTTTAGCATATTCTTGAAACATCTTACAACTGTCATCTTTTTTCATATTTGACCACCTAAAATTGGGAGCCCTATTTTGTTCTCATTCAACCTACTCAAAGATTATCCATGACAAGTGTACCAACCTATTATGGTCAAGTTTATATTGTAACCTCCATCTTATATGCTCTTACACCTCATCTAATAAATTGTATGTAACTCCCTTCATGATGACCTTACAGACACCACAAGATGTCAATACATCACCAAACCAAGCCACCTCAAAGTGAGACACCTACCTTCTTGTGAGAAGAAAAAACTCGCTAAAATAAAATATGCAATAAGCCTCCAAGAGGGACAACTCTCCACAAGAAGAAGAAATCACTAGAATATGATTAGAAAATATATACAATTTTTTTAAATAAACATGAGTTCAACATTGAGACGCATTTTTTTAACATTATCCCAATTGTCAAACACCTTACAAAAGTAATGGGGAAACTTACCAACACAAAAATATAACTACCAAGGGCCAAGAGGCCCATAGAGTCACTACACAAGAAGTTTTCAAAAGGCTATCAAATTAAAGAAAGAAATTTGTTACATATATGTACTCTTGTGTTGAAGATTAATATATACTTGTACCTCTCTTTGAAAAAGAGTTTTATCTTCTGAAAATTTGTCCACATTCACTTGGTGTCATGTGTTTATTTATCATGAGTTGTTGATTTCTATGTGCTTCTATATAATTTGATAATGGACAAATCCAATTGTGCATTAATAAATCATATTTTCATATTATTTGGAGTGGCAAAATTTGTAGTTTACCTTTCTTTAACAATAGGGGAACTACATCCAAGGTATTTTTATCTAACCCCTGTCAATAAAGTCCACTTAAATAGAACCCTTCTAGGCTTAATCATTATTTTTCTAAAAAATATGTTTAGGAAAAATTCACTTGATGTCCCACAAGTGGGACACACTATCATGGGATTGTCCTCTATCAAAACCATCTATTTAAAATTAGTGTACCCAAGAGAACTACTACTTTCCATGTATGTGGGATAAACCTACTATGAAAAAGGGATGAATCACAAAGCATATGTGTCTAATGTTTTTATTAATAGAGATTAATACAAAATTAATTAACTAAGAAGAAATAGTTGATACTACATGTCCTAACAATAAAAGCCTTGAAATGATCTTAATTTACCTTATTGAATAAATTTTGTATTAGAAATATAGTCCCTTTTAGAGATTGAATGATAGTAGTTGTGGAAATCATTCTTATTCATCTTCATATCTCTTAAGATATCTTGATAAATATTGATGAATCCAATCCTAAATATGTGTGTAGGAAAAAGAACCAAAAGAAAAGAGAATAAAAAATATCCAATTTGATGGAAGGGGAAGGGCTAAGTAGAGGTCACATGGATTCCTAAAGAAGAAGCAAATTGACTTGGGTAGTTTAAGCAATCCTCCCCACTTTCTTAACTTTGAACACCCATCTCATAATTTTATTTCTTAAGGTGTTTGATGTAGGAGCATGTAAGGGGTCATGTAATCTTGCATCACTTTAAAATATTTTCCTTAATGTTTTTTTTGTTTTGTATATTTTCTTCCTTATTACAAGTATTTTGTTTTGACCATAGATCCAATTTCCAATCATAATCCTCTAACTATTCACTTAGAAGTATAATAAGTCATCTTTCTTATACAATATTGCATATTTATGTTGTAGCCTCCAAAATAGAACCAAAATATTTTATGGGGCCTTGAGCGTGTCCAAATGTCTTGATCTGTATCTTGTCACTTATTGTAAGTTGTAGCATGCTCCTTTTGTAAACTAGGCCTCATTTAGACAATACACTAACATATATTAATCTCATTCCAAATTGAAATTATTTTTAATTGTATCTTGGTCCTAGAGAGTTCATTGGGCCTAATCTCACTCTTGTCAATTTAAAAAATTATTGAAAAAATGATAATACTTTTTTTAGTACTATGATTATTTCAATAACCTGAATATTATATAAAACTAAAACAAATTGGAAGATTTTTTTGTTCTCCAAATTGTTCTCCCTAGTTTAGTTTTTAGAAAGGTGTCTAGTTTTCTAACCTAGAAGTTCTCACCAAATAAGGCAAGGGAAAGCTTATTTTCACCAAGTGAGCAAGAGCTATCTTAACCTATAGAAATAGGGTTGCAAGATCTAATGTTTATGGAAAAGCATATTAAATACTCATGTAAAGTGAATGAAAGTGACTCATAAATAACTTTACAAGTAAAATCACGCTTGTAGTTACTTCATAAGTCCGACCACCAGAAAATAAATCATGTAGTTGAAGTAGATACATAAATGCAATTATGAAATGAGAAATGTTAGAAGATTAATCTTTACTTGGTAAAGGTTATCTTTTAATTGTAATTATTTATTAACTTGTAGGAATATTCGAAAGGAATCCCTACAAGTCTTTTGTCTTTTTGTCATCTCACACGTGTTTGAGGATGGCTTATTTTTTAATTCCTTTATTAAGGAATATTTGTAACCACCTCCTTAAGAGGTGACACTTTGCACACACATAGATGAATGGTGGCATTCATTGAGTTGGGAGTTACATTCTAACTCCTTCTCACCTCTACTTATTGAGGTGCCTCTCCTCTCATTCTTCAAGATTCAAGCAAGCAAGCTAAGGCTAAAGCTCTCTCTCTCTTTGTATTATTCTTTAGGCATTTTACCTCCATTCATAATATTGGGGTTTTTTCTTGTTTTTTCCTTTTAATAAATTCTTGTGTCTCTCTTGCTTTGGTGGTGCTTGGTTTGGCTACTTCAAACTATTTGGTAATCTCTTTCCTTCAAACAATTGCTCATTCATTAGTACTTTCCATTGCTCTTTCCTATTTCCTTTCAAGAAAATCTAAAGTAGAAATACTTGTTTAATTCACAGGCTTACCTGCTTTCTCTGGATAGACAAGCTCTGATATAGGAAGGTAAGTGGGTATGTCCTTCCTCATGTTTGTGATAGCACAAGATTTGGATACAATTCATTTATTCTTTTATGAAGATTTGTCAAGTTTTCAGAGTTGACCGAAGATTTGATAAACCTACAACACAAAAAATAGTTAACTATCTATAAATTGATTAGTATCCCTGATCCCATCATATAATTGTTCTAAACTGAAAAGCATTTAATAAACCTACAACACAAAAAATAGTTAACTATTAATAAATGATTGGTATCCCTGAACCCATCATCTAATTGTTCTAACCTGAAAAGCACGTTATCCTTTGATTGATAGAGGCAGGTTATTGAGCCTTCAACAATCAACTCAATGCCTTCCATGAATTTTTCCTCCTCCCCGAATGATTTTCTTCAAACTTTGAAGATGCCGAGCAAGATCAATCAGATCTCCCAACACTTGTAAACATTCAGGTTGATTATCTCTCATTTTTTCATATTTAGATAGCACAAATGCGATTGTGGATAATCCTGCCACGGCCGAATTTATTTGACCTACTTGTTGGAGTGTTTCTGTGGCAACTTTTATCCCTTGATGCAACCCTTCCTGTAATGAAAGAAATTATAAATGGTAAGCCCTCAGTCTAAAGACAAAGAAGCCCACATCAGGGTCTTAAAAAATTATAAGTTAATTAGTTTGATCTAAAAAATCTTACAGAGGACCCAAACTTATTTAAACACTCTACGAATTGGGAGCCTTTATTAGTAATAGACGTCCATATGCCACTCTTTTCTTCTCTTTCCTGAGTTACTTGAGAGCTTGTGCTGGCATTTTCAAGGTTATTTTGTTGCTTAGACTGCAACAGGGAGAAGTAAATAAAGGTTAGAGACTCGATTATTACTGTAGGACAAATGAAAGCAGAGTTACATTCCAAGCTTTTGAATGGTGGGGTATATACAGACCTTTATCCTTTGGAGGAGTTGGTGGATCATATGGATTAATTCATCAATGTTGCCTGTATCTTTGATTTCCTTAAAGAGGCCAATGCACTCCTGCAGCTCCTCTGGAAGCTTTGTTGAGGATGAGGCTGGTGGTAGGTTCTCTCCTGGAAGCTTTGCTGAGGACAAGGCGGCTGTTGGATTGTCTCCCGGAAGCTTTGCTGAGGATGAGGCGGCTGCTAGGTTCTCCACTGGAAGATTTGCTGAGGACGAGGCAGCTGCTGGGTTCTCCCCTCGAAGATTTGCTGGGTTCTCCTGTGGGAGCTCTGTGAAGCAGCTCTTGCACTTTGTGACGCAGTTGCCCATGGTACAACCAAAGGATTAATAATTTGCAGAAAGGATCGGGCTTGCAAGGATACTGATCAACAAGATACAAACCTGCAATAGGGAACTCAGAAATTTTGGTAATGGAAAGAAGTGGCTTGATAGGCAGAGCAACGAAACATTAAAGCTGCAGAACATTCAAGGGCATGGGCAGTAATGCCACTTTAACGTCTTTCAAGAATCAGTTTTCTCTTTTCAAAGGCACTTTAAAAAACAGTGGTCAAGATGGTGCGTGAAATTATTACAACGAATGTGATTTCCCTTCGGTTTGGAAGACGTGTGGAAACTTTGAATCACATTTTTAAATTTGGTCATTGTCGTGTGGGTTACAGACAGTGCGGACGGCAGAAACTATTTCCCCAAGGCCTCAGCGATGAAAAAAAGGAAGGTTACAGAGAAAGCTGCACAGCAGCACACCTACAAACTAGAGTACGAGTCATTTCATAGCATGTCATATATACCAAACACAGTTCACAGTAACATTGTCAGATTGTTTTTGATCTGTGTTTGTGATCAGATTGTTTTATGTCCATCGGATTGTTCACGCTATGTTACTCTGTCAAATTTCTACTGTTATTGTCTTCAATACCAACCAACACTCCTCTGTATGATGTGACTTCACAGAGAAATGTGTGGTTTTTTAAGAAAGGACGACATGACTACCTAGAGGAATCCAGCTGTGACAACTAATTGCCACACCAACCACACTTTCCAAACGGCGGGAGTGGGGTAGAGACCATGTGATCATGCCTTAATTTTGTACATGTAGACAGTAGAAATGATGTTACAATTTTGTACTGCTACAACTTTTGTTTTGTTAAAATTTTGAACTGTTAAAAGTTTCTTTCTTTGATTATAAATTCAAATTCAGTCTATGCAATATTCAGTATGATACTACGTTTAATGTCTTTAGTTGTTATATTATGTTACAAGATAAATATGTCTATATTAATGTTGTATTTGATATGTGATTATTTTTTATGTTTGAATAAGATTGTAATGACATAATTAATTAAGATTGGTTTTTTTATTAGATGTAAAAGAGTAGAAGAATTTCATTTTGTTATATACAGAAAGATTATTCATTTGCATGTTTTGAGAAATTTTTAGAAGATGAGAATGTTTAAGGAGATATTGCATTGGTATAATCTTTATAGAAAAAGTATAATAGTGTTAATTCTATCATTTTAAATAACGTGAATTAAATATGTAACAAACTCATATTTAAGGTTAGAATTAGTTATTTTGATTTAATCAAAGATGGATGAGATTTTATTCAAATTATCAATATTATATTGTTGTGATTGAAAGATTTTTCCTCATCATTGTAAGGGTTTCTAATTCAATTAATGGATGGGCATGTGTGTGTGTGGTGTGTGCATGTGTGTGTGTGTTTGTGCACACACATGTGCATGTGTGTCCAAGCCCTCTCATAGATTAACAATATATTATTATATCATATTTTACATTTGATGGGTTTTCGTAGTATAAAGTTTTGGGTATTGACTACATCATTAAAGATGTCATAAATCAAATATCTAATACTCCCACCTTTAAGGGTGGTATTAGTTATAATGACTTAACCAAATAGGAATTCACATTTATTTAAGCTACCAATATCAATCTGAAGAAAATGATTTTTTTTTTAATATTTGAATAAATTCCTACTTTGTTTAATGGATAGACATGGGTGCACCTAAGCTCTTCCATTGAGTTAACATTGTTCTATGATTCAACTCATCAAACAGTTTTTGCTACACTTTTCTATAGTTGCATGCTTTCTCATCATCTATCATAGCATGAAGAGCTACTTCTATGGATAAGAAATGTTTTACAAAACTTCTCAAGTATCGCATTACTACAATGGATCTCCTTATTTCAATAACATTTTTTGGCATAGGCCATTTCACTATGGCTTTGACCTTTGAAAGGTATGTTGAAATAACACTTCTTTTTCTACTATGTCAAATATACCAAATATGGTCATGCAAATTTTCATTTCATACCTTTTAATAGAAACTTTTCCTCTATTCAAAATTTTAGTAATTTCTCTAGCTACTCTAGGCACTCCTTACATGTTCTACTAAAAAATAGTGTATCATCCAAATAAACAATACTGCATTCATGAGTCTCATGAAGGTTGTAAGAGTGTTCCATAAACCAAATGGGAGTAGTAGACACTCAATGATACCATTTTCTTCAATGTCATATTTCTTGATGCGACATTATTGGAAATAAGGTGTTTTATTCACACAAAGAAGTCATGAACATAGTTTATATATATATTGGTAGAAAATTATTGAATATTTATATGGTAGGTTGTACTAAGTTCTAGATGTGGTGTTGTGGTATAAATTCTTATATTACTCCACTAGTGTTATGTTCTCAATTATAATTCTTTTGGAGGACAACTCACAACCATATAATTGTAGGTATGTCATTGTAGGTGTGTATTGAAAGAAAGAAAAGGTGTAGTATAAAATTCCTACCCTAATATATGAGAAGAGATATGGGCAAAAATAAATTGATCATATGGTTAAAAGGAAGTACACTCAAAAGTAGTATACCATAATATATTGATATACATGGGAAAAAATATCACACTCCAAAGCAAATCAATGTATTCTATAGTAATAAAAAAGTCACAGTACACTTACAAAGTCTAAGCCTTTACATGAATATCAAAAATAAGAGATCAAGAGAAAATTTTGGTAGCATAATAGTACCTATAAAACTTAATATAAAAATCGTTGGACATATATATGCATAACACTTCATGAAACTTTAGATTATTTGCTTGGTATATGACAATCTATTTGCCATAAAGAACTCCAATAGCTTACTAACTTAGCCCCACATTTGAAAATAATATCTTAAGCAGTATGGCCTCCTTACAAGAACGAGGTGAGTTTATTTGCTAACTTCCATGAAAATTAGATCATCTTACATATTATTTAATTCATTGAAGACAACATGTAAATTATGGACAAAAATATTAGAGAAAAGAACACAATTATGCATTTTTTTTATTAAAATATTATATTAAAATTTATTGTATTTAATTATCAAAGAATTTTCCTTCCACAAGAAAGAAAAACTTGGGGAGTGGTCATTTCCTTTACTATACTAGCTTATTAGTGCACAATAGAATATATACATTCATCAAAGAAAATTAATAACTACTATAGCTCAAGAATCTTGTTAAATTTTTCTAAATATTATGAGAGAGTGAGTTGTTGAATCAATATTATTGATGATTGCCACTCATCCATCACTTCATTAAGAACCTCTTACCCATTAAACAAGTTCTATACTCAAATAAAAGTGAAGGTGATTCATTTAACTGCAGTCACCATGAACACAACCCAAGGACTTGGGCAAGCATTTGAAAAAGAAGAATTACACAAAGACAAAGATAACGAAACATACCCATTTTAAAATTTTATTGGAAAAGTTATATAACCATAATAAATATTAGAAAACACAAGATTTTTTTTACATAAAAAATTAATAGAGTGTAAACATGTGGCAACATACCAAACTAGAATCTAAATTTATTAGGTTGAATGTCAATTGAAGATGGTATAGACACCTAAATTTGAGCACTTGAATTTGGTCAAATTTATCCCCTTTTTTGTCTATCATCCCTTCCTATCCATGTTAATTAAATAATATTGTTATTATTTAATTAATATCATTAATTCCCATAAAGCCTCCTAAATTCCTAACGTATTTAATTAATTAAATAATTTATCACTTTAAGCCCTTCTCTAAATTAAATAAATATACCAATTTTTATTTAATTTAGTCATATATCCCATAAAATTAAATATTAACTCCCCTCCTTTTTGTCTCTCAATCACATCCTCCATAATTCTATCCTTAATCCTAATTCACTTTCTAATCCCATCATTAAAGATGCGCACATTCCGAATCCATGATTAGGATGTGTCACATCCTCCAACTTTTGCAAGTGACCTCCAATCATACTCATTAGCCTAATCCCTCACCTAATTGCCCTCTTTAACCACTTGCACAATCTAAACCTTTTGGTTAGAAGAACCTAATCTAATTACTATTTATGGCACCTATCCCTTTTCCTCTTATCATTAATGCTTTCTCCTTTTGGAGAAGCCATCCCATATCTTTGAGGAGTTTTAATTGCCCTTTATTATCCCAGGCATCCCTTAAGGAAATTTTAATTCTTTTTATTTCCCAATGCACACTAAAATGAATTTTTAATCCTCTTGTCACATCTTCCCAATTATTTGAGAAGATTGGACAAGAAATCCCTTTATGAGGGAGATCTTTCACATACTCCCATTGTAACACCCACCCCAAGCTTAAACTATATTATACAACAAATTAATGATATTTAGAAAATAATTAAATGAAATAGAAGTAAATTTGCCTAAAGTGGCTCAAATTTTTCTGTGACCCTTGAAAGCAAGTTACCAGCTAGAAGCCACTCACCAATACGGGCTAAAATAAATCTAATACAAACACCCTATAAACTGTTATAATATAGAAGGATTAATTAATAGATTGTAAATACAAGAATTTAAGAGTATGCATTTACCTGAAGGCTTTCTACATCTTAACCCATTTAATAGGAGGACAACTATGTTTTTATTGCCAAATTTCACCACTGAAGTTTACTATGCTATAATTATCCATGCAAGATAAGTATGCATCAAGTATGAAACAATACTTTCTTTATAGCATCGTGTAGATGGGTAGATGAAAATGATACATAATCATAAGTAATTCAAGCATCACTTGTGTTAACACACTGAATGAAATGTTGATCGAGCATCACACTCCCATGGTCTTTACCTAAAATGAAATTCATAAATGGAGGCCCATGTCTTGGATGCTTTAATGTGATTGAGATGGACGAAAGCATATGCTTTCCTAGTATTTATTTAATGTTGCTCTCTTGCTTAATAGATATAGGAATGTTAGGAAATAGAAGGTGTCTCGACCTTTGATTTTTTCTAAGATTGGATTTTTCTAAATATTAAATGTTGCTGATTTTCTCACTCTATCTTTGTGAGTTACAACTTGCAGTTTCTATTTTGATGAGGAGTCAAGTTAGAAAGTTGATTTTTACAGGTCAAATTGTACATAAAAGTTTTTTCTATTTCCATGTTGAGTTTACATGGAAAGTGAGTTTTTTGAAAAGCAGTTATTTTGGAAAGTATAGATTTTACAGTGGTGACAATTGGAAACTTGTTGTTGTGCGCATGTAGTGTTTTTAGAATTTTCCTTGTTGCATGTTTAGCCTTGGGCAGTTGCTTTAGAAATGTTTTATTTTATGCATTGTAAAAACTCTATATATTGAGTACTTGTGTATTTTGGAGATGTATGTAGAATGAGTAAGGTGTTGAGTTTGCAAGTACTGTTGTGCTACTAGAATTGTTTACTGGTGATACTCATGTAAAAGACTTGCTCTACAAGTGTATGTAATCTTGTTGTTGGATTTGTAATACATTGAGCAGGCTTTGGAGGGTGGGGTTTTTTTCCGAAAGGGTTTTCCCCACGTATATCTGGTGTTTGTGTTAATTGTTTATTGTTTGTTATGAATGTGTTGTTGTAATTTTTGTAACTGTTTGATCAAGTTTTAAATTTTGCATAATCTCTTCTCAAGATTGGTGTAGGAAATTGTTTCCGCTACTTTAATTTCCTTACAAGTGGTATCAGAGCTAAAGGTCTCATTAGACTATGTCTTGCAGATTCAATCTTGATAAATGTCCATGAAGAACCCACTTTGAAGGCTCTTTGGAAGAAGTTGGGTGAGATATACCAAGCTAAATCTCTAGTAAATAAGATTTTCTTGAGGAATAAGTTGTATTCCTTGAGAATGGAAGAAGGTGGATGAATTTCTGAGCATCTAGAAACATTTTATATGTTGGTGACTTAGTTGACCTTAGTTGGGGTTAAGATGGACAAAGAAGAAAGGTGTCAAACTTTGTTGTGTTCATTGCCAGACTCATGGGATAGCTTAGTCATGTCCATTGGGAGCACTTATGTTATCTTGAAGATGGAGGACATTGTTGGTTCTCTACTCTCTGAAGAGATGAGAAGGAAGGTCTCTTTGAATGCCAAAGAGGCTTTGAGTGTTCAAGGAAGACAAAAAGAATAAGGAAAAGATGAGAAGCAGTGTGGTCATTCCAAGTCCAAAAACAAGGGGAGATCAAAATCTCCTGGTAAGTCCAATGCGATATGTTGGAACCGTGGAAAACCTGAACGCTTCCGAAAAGACTGTAAAGAAGAGAAGAAAAAGAAGAATAAGAAGCAAGATTCTAATTCTGAGTCTGAAAAGGAAGATGGAGATGCCTTAATTGCAACCTTAGCCACTTGTGCGGGTGATAATATATGGTTGATAGACTCAGGTGCATCTTTCCACATGACTCCTAATAGAGAATGGTTTAGTAAGTATGAAAAATTTGATGGTGGTAACGTGTATTTGGGTGATGATTGTTTTCTTGATATTGTTGGTCGTGGTAGTATTAATGTGAAATTTTATGATGGTCGAGTTAGAAGATTTGATGGTGTCCTGCATATCCCAGGACTAGCAAGAAATTTATAATCTGTTAGCAAGCTAATAGATGCGGGTATGCATGTACAGTTTTTTGAAGCAGGTGTGAAAATGGTGAGAGGTGCTATGGTGATAGCGAGAGGAAGCAGATTGGGTACATTGTACCAATTTGATGCATGCACAGTTGAATGCAATAACACTTTTGATAAGAGTAAGCTAGAAACTACTTCGCTGGAAAAAGAGATGGTTTCCTCTTCTACGGATGGTCGTGGCTTCTAGGTACCCAAGGGTGCTCTATCTATTGAATCAAAGTTGCCTGTAGAGAAGGCCATGTTATGGCACCAAAGACTTGGCCACATTGGAGAGAAGGGTTTGAAAGCCCTAAAAAATAAGAACCTCGTTGAGGGATTGAATGATTGCAATCTAGAGTTTGAATTTTGTGAACATTATATTTATGGCAACCAAAATTGCGTTCATTTTTACTCGTCTTCTCATAAGTCTTCATGTATCTTGGATCTAATTCATTTTGATGTATTTGGTCCTATTGATGTTGCTTCTATTGGTAAATCAGTTTATTATGTTACTTTCATTGATGATTTCAATATGACATGGGTATATTTTTTAAAGAGTAAATCTGAAGTTTTCAGTTGTTTTAAAGAGTTCAAGGCTTTGGTAGAAACTTGGACTGGAAAGAAAATTAAATGTTTGGGGACTAAAAATGGCAGTGAGTATTATTATGCAAACTTTGATAGATTTTGTAAAGATTTTGGGATTAAAAGACATAAGACAACTTTGTATTCTCCACAACAGAATGGAGTTGCAGAAAGAATGAACATGACATTTATGGAGAAGGCTAGGAGTGGAGCTGGTCTAAAACAAAAGTTTTGGACTGAAGCTGTTGCCACTGCTTGTTATTTGATAAATAAATCTCCTACATCAGCGCTTGTTGATAAAACACCAATGGAGGCATGGTCAGGGAAAAATCCTTCACTTAGACATTTGAGAGTTTTTGGTTGTGAAGCATATGCACATGTGCCTAAGGAGAAGAGAACAAAATTGGATTCTAAGGCTATCAAATGTATCTTCATTTGTTACAACTATGGCGTGAAAGGATACAAGCTTTGGGACCCTGTTGCAAAAAATGTAATTTATTCCAAAAGTGTTATTTTTAGAGAGACTAAATCTTCTTCTATTAATTTTCAACCAGAACAATATAGATAAATTGAACAGAAAAAGAATGTGGTTCAAATTCCTTCTACACCTAAGGAAGTTGAATCAATACCCCGAAATAGACAAGAAGTTGAGGAGAGCTCTGATGGAACTTCAATTTTTTTCTCCTTGTGTTCCATTCCCGCCCTGCCTTATGTTACTAGTCTTTCATGGTGTCAGAATTTTCCTAGGGTTGGGGGTTTTAGCTTTATTTTCATGTAAAACCCTTGTGTTTATTTTACGCATTGGTTGGGATCTTTTTTGTTGTTACCTTTTTGAAGGGTTTTAAAATGACTTATGTCCTATCGTTTCATCTAGGTTGGGTCCCTTTGGTCTCAATATTTATTTCCTCCGTAGGATTTCATTTTCTGACTTATGTCCTATCGTTTCATCTAGGCTAGGTCCCTTTGGTCTCAATATTTATTTCCTCTGTAGGATTTCATTTTCCTAAGTCTTGGTTGGCCCCATGTTTCATCATTTAAAAACAACTTATGTCATTGTTTACCATCCGCCTAGTGATGTCCCTTTGTCCTTTTAATAAATATTTTATTTTGCAAAGTTTGATCTCAGTTATTCCCCGCCATCTTGCGATGACCCCACCACACTACTCTGGTTGATTGAGATATCACGGGTAGGCGCCATGTGTCCCATCTAGTGACGCTAAAGGGGATAAGTTTGAGTGACCATTGATCAACTATCATCAGATCTCAACGATTTCCCGTCATCGCGTGATCATAAATTGCAAGGTTTTTATTGATCGCTATATCACAGGCGGGTGCCACGTGTCTCATCTGAAGAAGCAAAAAACCTTGGTGAATTAATCCAGCCTTAATACATTAGACGATGGATTACTAAAGTGTTCTTAAGATGCACATGTTTTAAATCAACGAGTATGTTATAATATTGACGAGAAAGCTTCATGACAGTTAATGATAATGTTGGTGATTGTGTTGAAGGAACAAGATCACCAATGATCAAGATCAACGGTTACCTGCCATTGCGTGATCAGAAGTTGCAAGGTCTTTACTGATTGCGATATTGTGGGCGACTGCCACATGGATTTCCTTAGCAGCATATGGTATGGTGGGCCTTTTATTGCCATGTTGGCAATTGTGTTAGCTTGTTTTGAAGGTGGTCGTTCGATGATTTGATCTAACTAAAGGATCGTTAGCTAGAATTTAAATCTGCATCAAATATGGTTGGAGTCATTCGTGTAGCACATGAGTGAGCTTTAATGGTGGATGAGACACTTGCTGGCATGATTTGATCAAAATAAAATCAATTCTCCTGCTTTATTTGTATCACAAGGCATTCAAGTATTTTGTGAAGCAGTCTTGGAGCCGAAAGCAAAGTTGCAAGTCTTTCCAGCCAAAATTTGGGATTCTTGCAAGCACAAAGCCATGAGTTAATTTCTATGTTTCCTGGTTACTCCACACTTGAATTTGGGAAAAGATTTGTTGTATTTGTCATAGGACTTGTTGATAAACGTTTTAGGGCTATAGTTTAATTAAATTGTGAGAAATTGCAGTGTTTTGTAATTTCATATCTCTAGTTAGTCCTAGTTGTTTGAAGTGTGAAATTGTAAAAAGACCCTAGAATGTCCAAGATGGCACCACTAAAGCAAAATTTTGGCCAAATTGACTATTTAAGAAGAAAATTGTACAATGATTTCCTAGATCAATTTCCCTTGTCAACAAATGATAGAAAGAAAGGATTGGTTTTGATGTAAGGGAAAATCCTGGGGGAAGGGTTAGCATATAATTGCTCCAACATAGCCGATGCTAAGGTTCCTCTCATAGGGTTGGAAATGTGCAGATTGTGGTATGGACAGAGGAATTTGCCTCACTCTTTTTCAAAGGGATGGATGTATGATTTGGGGAAGCTAGTGGTTCCAAATGTGTTCCCTGATATAGACCTATTTAGAGCAATGGTCGCAAGATATGACCTTGTCACATGAGTAATCAGGGATAATGATGGAAGAGTTTTGTTAAGCATTAACAGAGATGACGTCTGATAGGTTTTTGACTTGAGTGAACCGAGTGAATATTTGGTTCCTATTGATCTTGAGGAAATGAAGCAGGAATATGCAAAGTAGAAGTCTCTTTTCATAGCTAAGTTGCTTCCACCTCATCTGGCTAGGGCAGGAGGTTCAAGATTTCATATTAGCCCCAGTGACCAAGAACCTTTCAGATTAAATTGTTTTGCAAATCATTTTTTGGCCACATTTTATTCATTATGCTAGATTTTGGGTTTCAGTCTTGGTACGGTGATGCCCATTGCATACATGTTCATGGGGGTGCAAATACAACACCCTAACTTCTCTGTGACTTATGACTTTGCTTCTTTCTTGGATGAGAGGATACATGAAGGGCTATCAAAGTTGTAGAAAAATGATACTGGCATGCAATTCTTTTGGTATTCTATGTTGATGTATATGTTCTTGTGCAAGAATGCTGACTTTTTCTTTGAGAAGATGGAATTGAGGCAATCGGTTGATGGAGAAATATTGGCAATACAATTATGGACTGCAGATTTATCTTGCAATAAGGAAAGCACCAGTTATGTGCAATTTAATAATTTCTTTGCTTCCAGATTGAGGGCTAGACTGATGGTAAATGTACCCAGGATCCCTGAGGAATTGCATGATTTCCTCAGACCAAAGGGGAGGAAGCCAAAACTGAAAGTCTTCCATAACTGGGGTGACATTATCCCATACCCAGTCAGCACTATTTTGAGGGTATACGGTTTTCAAGGAACCCCCAATATACTGCCATACAATGTGCCACCAAGAGTGGGGTTTACAAAAGTTATGTGGCAAATAGGTTGTATCCATGAGGACAACCTCACTGGGAGGGGTAAGGGAACATTTTTCCCAAATTATACAGTGGTGTCTGATTTTTCCTTTTCAAAAGGAGGCTAGGTGCATTTTGAGAAATTCTTTGATGATTACCATTTAATGTGTGGCCCAAAGCGGCAACATGATCCTAAGGGTTTCTTTGCCCTTTTTAGACAAAGAATAAAGGCTAGCAATTTTGTGCATGAGTTCAACTTTCCTAAGGATTTGATTAGAAATGAATTTGACCTAAATAGGTAGGAGTTGAACAAGGAGAAATGGATAGCTTATGATAAGCTATTAGATATTGTGCACAAGATGGATCCAAAGTATGATCCATTGTTGGAGTTCAGTCCATACCATAAGAAAATCGACTTTCTAATGGGGAACTTCAAGGAAATTATGGGCACCTTGAGCACCAAAAAGATAAATTTAGAATTGAGTCTGGGTGTACAAGAATAAGGTGCCAGACCAATTGAAACAAGGCCAACATATCAGCCTACAGGAAGAAGGCCCATTTACAGGAGGAAAAGGGATGATAGTAGTGATAAGGAAGAAGTGGACAGAAAGGGGAAGCAAATAATGAAGTTGCCTTCACAACTAAGTCCAAAATTTAAAATGCCTGGGGCAATTAAAATCATTTATTTAGAATCATCCCCAAAAGATAGTCCCTCATCACCACCATTTGAGCCAAGCCCTAAGAGGCAAAGAATTGATCAACCACAAGAGGATCTAATGGATGGTATTGTTGCTACTGATCATGACATGCAGGTTGGTATGCCTTCCCCTCCTAGGCCAGCTAAGTTGGTTTTATCCGATTTGGATATGAAAGGAAAATGTGTACAAGATGCAAGGATGGAAGCATGTAAGGAGTTTCTAGATGACAATGCATTTTTAAAGACTCTTGTATTCTTGTAATTGGTAGGGAGGATGAAATTTGAAGAATATCAAGATAAATGTAAGAAGAGAAGAGAACTAAGACCTGATAAGTCAAACCAAGAGAATGATGAGGAAGTGAAAGCTAAATTAATGGAAGAACTCAAGAACATCACTCCTGAGGAAGGAAGAAAAATGGTGAGTCAGGCTGGTGTAATGATTCTGCTTGAATGGGACATTGCAGATGTAGTAGCCTTTAATGCTATTTTGAAGTCTAATCATCCCTTGCAAGACTTTGAAGAAGAGGTCAAGGAAGCACTACAAGACTCTGCTTTCAATGAAGAGTATGAAACCTTGGCAATTTGGGCATTGGCCCCACAAGGGAGAAAGCCATATGTTTCTGATATCAACCCAAATTTAAGAGGAGGGCTAATAATAAAGAGAGCTTCAGAGACCTCAACTACCGAGGCCACTAATTTGACTATGAATGTGGCTAAATTGGCCCAAAACACTGCTGAAAGGGAGGAGGCTAAAAAGAGGAGCCTAATGGAGAAGTACAACCTTTTGATTGAGGAATACAACAAGATGTAGCAGAAGAATGTTGAGCTACAGACTGAGGTGGAAAGGTTAAGGTATAAACAGATTGGGGAGACATCAAGTGCTCTGGGGACCAGTATATTGTCTTCCATATCGGGGCCAATGCCTCCTACTTCTCCAATTATTTCCACACCAGGGTCTCCCAGTCAAAATCCTTCCTTCACCACTTCTTTAGAGGACATTGATGAAGAAATAGAATGCTCTGTGGATCCTACAAAGAAGCAACTCATGCACAAAATTGATGAATTACAGGAATCTTTGAAGGTAAGTGAGAAAGGATCTCTTTCAAAGCAAAAGGAAATTGTTACTGTTGTCTTGAGACATTTAAACGAGAGGGTTGATAATAAATTGCCATCTATACATTCTTTATATTCTTTATTATTAGATGCAATAAAGAATATTGATAGGGATTAGGAGGTAGTGATACCATTGATTGAAAATTGGATCCTTAGGGCCAGTGATTTAGATGTAATGTATAAGTCCTCAAGGTTTGATACAAGTAATAGGCCCCAATCATTAAGGCCTACTCAAGTATTAGTTAAGTCACTACAAGGTTTTCAGACCCTACTAGATGATTTGAGTAGGAAGATCAGGGAATTGGTGAAGAATTTTAATAATTGGGGTAACACATTGTTACTTGATATAATTGATGAGCAGGGGAAAATCAAGTCACTCCAACAATGGCAGGATCAAGCAAGTGAGGTCATCAATTATCAAATTAAATTAATTTGTGATTACTCAAATTATGATTTGTTAGTGAGTTGTATGGATAATATCATTAGTACTAGCTCATTTTTGGAATCTTTTGAAAGGGATGCAAATCAAGTAGCGATAAAATACACACCTTATAGTACCAAGATGAATGAGGTGATTAATTTTGACTGGCTGACTGATGAAGAATACCAGAAATGGGTAACTAAATATTTGACTGAGGAAGAGTAAAAAGAATGAGCTACTAACGAGTGGTAGATCAAATATTATAGTTACAATAGTTTCCACTCTTGCTTTGGTGGCAGTCTTGGTGCAGGATTCTTATGGTTTTTTGTTGCTGCATCATCTTTTCTTAGCAAGTATGATGAACAAGAATATTCTACAAGATGATTGTTGTTGTAACGATTTTTGGAATATCACTAGGTGCTCCAATTGACTAGTGACATGTGTACTTTCTGGCCTGATGCTTGTTTGCTCCTTCATTTTCTATAAGAAGGATTTCAAGGCCAGAAGTATGGGTTAGCAAGTTAGATAATTTTGGGTCGAGTCTAGGTTAAGTTGCAAAGTAAACTGTGAAGCTCGATGGTTTTAGAGAAAAATGCAATTTAGGTTTTGAGTCATTCTATAACAAGTTTTGGATTCATGGGGATTTAATGTTGTATAACAGTACTAGCATTCAAGTTGAAATGATAAATTCAAACTCATGTCTCTCCACTGTATATGTGTATCTGAATTTTGAATAAGATGACTAAGGGTTGTTTCATTTATCTCACTATTGTGGTGTGTATGATCCTTATTTTAGCTTTAATTCAAGGAATTAATTAAAATGCTTGAATGGGATTATAGGCAGATATGTTTTGTATAAGGATTTGATAAGTAGTATTGAGTTAGAATACATATTGATGAGATTACAATGCAATGTCATCAAGGATTTTATATGTTATGTGTTAAATCTGTCATAAACCCTTAGATGCTTATAAATTTGACTCCTACAATGGATATATGGCATTGATCTAAGTTGTAATTACCTGTATGATTCAATATTTTGTCTTTTCCTAGAGCTTGCTACAAATTGAAAATCAATGACTATCTTATACTGTGGATTGTGTTGTAGTTATCTCATGCTCCAGATAGTTGATATTATTGATGAATAGCCAATTCTATTCAATATTATCCTATCGTGTTGAGCTATTAAGTGAGATTATTTGTTATTATTAATGTTGTTTATAATAATGGTGTAGAGGTTGTAAACACATTAAGGGATCACCCTCTCGGGTCTTGCAGAGCCTGAAGTGTAGGAGACTTTTTTAAAGTCCTCGTCCATTGGTCTAGGTCCTTTGAGTTGCCCTTGATTGGAATTGGCAATTCCATAGGTAAATTAGAAGACCAACCTGGTTAGTAGTAAAAACAAACCAACAAGCTCGTCAAGCTTTGAATCTTCAGAAGAGGAGGAAGAAGTGGAAGAACCTCCACCTCAAATTGTTCGAAGGTCTACAAGGCAGAGGTAACCACCTCAAAGGTATGGGTATTCACCTGATGATTTGAAGTGTATATTTTCTTTGATTACTGATGTTGATGAATCGAGATCTGTGCAAGAGGCTTTGGGTATGAATGATGTAGAGTTATGGAAAATAGCCATGGATGAAGAGATGGAAACTCTTAAAAGGAATGATACATGGGACCTTGTACCATTTCCTGAAGGTTGGAAACCTGTTGGATGTAAATGGGTGTTTAAGAAAAAGATTAGTTTAGATGGAAATGTTGAAAATTATAAGGCACAATTGGTTGTGGAGGGATACTCTCAAGTTGAGGGTATTGATTAAGGTGATATTTTTTCTCTTGTTGCTAAAATGACATCCATTCATTTTTTATTATCTATTGCAGCAGCTTATGATCTAGAAGTGGAACAAATGGATGTGAAAATTGCATTCCTTCATGGTGATTTGGAGGAAGAGATTTATATGACACAACCAGAGCACTACATGGTGAAAGGTAAAAGAAAGTTGGTTTGTAAGTTAAAGAAATCTCTATATGGCCTTAAACAAAGTCCTAGGATGTGGTACCAAAAGTTTGATACATATGTGTTGAGTTTGGGATTTGTGAAGTCTAAATATTATCAATGTGTATATTTTAAATTTGATGGTGATTATTTCCTAATAATTGCTTTATATGTTGATGGCATGTTGTTTATTGGGAAAGGAAAAGGTTTGATTGCAAAATTGAAATCTCAACTCTCTATGAAATTTGAAATGAAAGATCTTGGTGGAGAAAAACACATACGTGGGATGGAGATTAGAAGAGATCATGAGAACAAAAAGCTATGGTTTGGATAGAGTATATATGTTTGTTATATTTTGCAAAGGTTCAACATGCAGGATTGTAAACCACTTTGTGTTCCTGTTACATTGGGAAAAAAAATCTCTATTTCACAATGTCCTACATCCCCATCAGAGATGGAAAACATGAACAGAGTGCCTTACCAGAGTGTAGTTAGAAGCTTAATGTATGCTATGGTCTGTACAAGACCAGACATTGCCCAAGCAATGGGAGTTCTTTCTCATTTTATGTCTAATCCTAGAAGAGTGCATTGGGATGCAATTAAGAGGGTCTTCAAATATTTGTGGGGTACATTAGATTACTCTATATGTTTTCATGGTACAAGATATTAACATTCCCTGAGTATTCATGGTTTTGTGGATTCAGATTGGGCTAGCGATGTTGATAGTAGAAGATCCACTAGTGCATATGTTTTTACTCTTAATGGTGGTACAATCAATTGGATGAGCAAGCGACAGGATTTGGTCGCTTTGTCCACTACTGAGGTAGAGTACATGGTAGCTACTCATGCCTGTAAAGAAGCCATTTGGTTGAAGTGTTTGTGTTCAGATATTGGATTGAAACAAGGTTTAGTTACACTTTATTGTGATAGTCAAAGTGCAATTAGCCTTGCAAGGAACCCAAATTTTCATGCCAGGACCAAACACATTGATGTTCAATATCACTTCGTGAGAGATATGGTCAAGGATGGCAGGGTGAAGCTAGAAAAGGTAGAGATAATGGCAAAAGTTGTAGATGCATTAACTAAGCCCATGAACACAACGAAATTTAGATGGTGTTCGGAGTCTATGGGCCTCACAGCCTTTAGCAGTTAAATCATGTTACTTTCATTGGCTCTTCAAAGGTGTTCGACAAGTGGGAGAATGTTAGGAAATAGAAAGTGTCTCAATCTTTGATTTTTTCTAAGATTGGATTTTTCTTAATATTAAATGTTGTTGATTTTCTCACTCTATCTTTGTGAGTTACAACTTGTAGTTTCTATTCTGATGAGGAGTCAAGTTAGAAAGTTGATTTTTACAGGTGGAGTTGTGCATAATTTTTTTTTCTATTTTTGTGTTGAGTTTACATGGAAAGTGAGTTTTTCGAAAAGCAGTTATTTTGGAAAGTGTAGATTTTACAATGGTGACAATTGGAAACTTGTTGTTGTGCACCTACAGTGTTTTTGGAATTTTCCATGTTGCGCGTTCAGCCTTGGGCAATTGCTTTAGAAACGTTTTATTTTATGCATTGTAAAAACTCTATATATTGAGTACTTGTGTATTTTGGAGATGTATGTAGAATGAGTAAGGTGTTGAGTTTGAAAGTATTGTTGTGCTACCAGAATTCTTCTAGAATTGTTTATTGGTGATACTCCTGTAAAAGACTTTCTCTGCAAGTGTATGTAATCTTGTTGTTGCATTTTTAATACATTGAGCAAGCTTTGGAGGGTGGGGTTTTTTCCAGAAAGGGTTTTCCCCACGTATATCCGGTGTTTGTGTTAATTGTTTATTTTTTGTTATGAATGTGTTGTTGGAATTTATGTAATTGTTTGATCAAGTTTTAAATTTTGCATAATCTCTTCTCAAGATTGGCATAGGAAATTGTTTTTGCTACTTTAATTTCCTTACAAGGAAACCATAGCTTACACAACTGCTCTATGATAATAGAATTATCATGGTTGTTTGCTAACTAAACTTAAGAAATAAACATAAAAAAACACATATATACATATACATATTAAAGTATTTATACATGTAAATAAAGAAACTCAAATCACTACATTAAATTAAGAGTATTATCCATAAAAACTAATGATAGTTTATCTTTCCAAGTAGTACACTTGGAGCAAATGTTAAGACAACATAGTGTTAATATTGTAACAACCGAGACTACACAAGTTCATCATTGTCAAGAACATTGAAGGGGGTTGTGATAAATACAATTCCCTATGCAAGAGTAATATTGGAATTAAAAGGTTATAGGTTAATTGCATGCATAGGTGAGTTGAGTTTCCATTTAGAAGCAACTAGAAAGTAGAATACAATGAACCTTCAATAATGCCTATTCAAGAGTTAAAGCATAAAGATTAGAATTGTATCTATAAATTGCTCGGTATATTTTACTCAAAGTTTTGAAGATGGATTTCAATAAAATGAGTTCATTAATGACATTTATTGCATGTTAAGAGAACTTAAGGTGATGTGAAAAGGAAACATTGCCAAGAAAGGCATGAAACAAAGTAACTAACAACAACGAACATTGAAATGCATGAGAACTTAAGGTGATGACAAGGGAGAGTGCAAAATGGAAAAACAAAGGAGCAAGAAGACTAATTTGGTATTTATTGACCTCAACCGGCCAAACACATAAAAGAAGTCATTGAAAAGATAATCTCCTTGAGCTATACGCTTGTAATGAAGTCAGTATAATTACATTAAGTTTGGAAAATATATCATTCACAATAAAATATTTCATAGGCATCGAAAGAGTAAAATAATTAGGCACAAATTTTTACTCAAAGAATTCACATTCCAATAATGAATACATCTAAATTCTACAAATTGTTCACATAATCAAAATAACAACAGCTTCATTTGATATTTTCTATTGCAAATTAAACCGAATACATTGTTTGTAGTCTATCGCTATCATATAAATAAGAGTAGTATCAAAAATTTCACAAATTAATTCAATGGATTACAATGAGTAGATTTTATTAATATCTAGAAATTACAGAGATTCAATAGAATCTCTTCTCAAAACTGCAAAGGTGTCATTAATATAGTAAACATTCATATATCAAATCTTCTTCATCAAACCTAGAAGATGCCATATAAACCTACAAACATTGAAAAGAGAAGCCCAATCCTTCTCTTCTTCCAACCATAGGACTATAAAGTCCACCCCTGAGTGGGAGATAAAGTCCACATGCACAACACAGATGAAAGAACAAAAAATCACAAACATTGACTCACACACAAAGAATCCGATCACAAAATTCTTGTAAAGGGGGAGACGGGGGATTCCCTTCCATCTTGGGGAACAAATATTATTTCATAGCTTTCAACAAACAACTTCATTTTCAACACACATCCACCACCATCCATCCAACATTCTCCACACCCAACCACCACCATCCATCCAACATTCTCCACACACAACCACCACTATCCATCCGACTTTCTCAACACCCAACCACCACCCTCCATACAATAACCCAAGTTGTCATCATAGCTCTCTAATATCATACACAACTCCATACAATTCATATTTGATCATATTCCCCAAGAGAGGCTCCACACCCTCCTCAACCCCAGACAAAGGAGGCTCTTAGCCCTCAAGAAAAATCCGCTCCTTATACACACCCAAACCCTCCATTACATAAAACAATAACAAAAATTATTCATCCAATCATCTATCAAAAATACAATAACACAAAAATTACCAATACAATTCAAGCATCCCTTGGTTGTCCATGTTAGGATCATCCCAAACAACTTGTCCAAGATTATAGAGTCCTTTTTCCCAGCCAATACCATCCTACAACCAATCTCCTTCTACTAATCCTCCCAACCTCCTAGAAGAAAAAATAAATAAGAAAGAGAACAATCTACAACACTTTCATTTCCTCTTCACCCCAACCATTCAAATTTCCACTTTAAAATAAAATAACTCCCAACTCTTCAATTTCCCTCAATACGATATCCAAATAAAAAGATATTTTGAATGAAAACAAACTTCCCTTCACAAATAAATATAAAAACAAAATTACACTCCAACATTAAACTCCCATGACCAAATTAAAAGCCCATAATAAACAAGTAACATTTGGACTTTGTCTCCAATACTTAAGGAATTTGGACTACCCACCTGCATCATCTCATTAGAAGCATTAGTACAACTTAGAAATTATTATCAAAACATTAAATATTAACATTGAAACTTTCTAACATCGTGTCATAATTATAAGATCTAGCATAACAATTAAAGATATTTATTTTTGTGGAAATTAAACATTTAACCAAAACACTCTAAGATCAAAATAATTTATTAAATGAACACATTATACCATTTATAAGCAAATAAATGTCTACACATGCATATCAAACATTATGTACATATTTACAAATGATAATATCCATAACCCAAAATCTCAAAATCAACCATGTCTAAAACACCAAACTATATGAATATAAAATCAAACCAGAGTCCCTAGACTAATGTTAGCTATGCCTCACATTTTTATATCACCCATGTACACTAAAATGAATTTTTAATTCGTCTTATCACATTTTCCCAATTATTTGAGATTGGACAAGAAATCTCTTTATGAGGGAGATCTTTCCCATACTCCCATGGTACTTTCAAAGTACCCTCTTTCCTCTCATCTCCTCTCATGGTGAGACTTGTCATCATGATGTGGGTTGAGATCTCTCAAGAAATCTCAACCCTCCATTTTACGAGATCTAATCACAACCATTGATTTTCTCCATCCCCTTTCTAGTGACTACACTTATTCATGTTTCACAATTAATGCATTTAACCATTAAACAAACATATAACTTTGAGATCATCCTGCAACCACATCAACATTGAGAAAATACTATTGTTATGCATGCATACATGGAATTTTTATTGCTTTCTCCTTTTGGAGAAGCAATTCCCATGCCCACATGGAATTTTAATTCCATTTTATTCTTCCAATGCTCTCCAAGGAATTTTTAATTCCTTTGGCTTTTCCCATGTGGATTATAAGGGATTTTTAACTCCCTTTGTCACATGCCTCCCATGATTTGGCGACATTGGACAAGAAATCATTTTATGAGGGATATCTTGCCCATGCTCCTATGTACTTGTAAATTATCTCCCCTATCCTTTCATGCATCCACATGATGACAAGTGTCATCACCATGGAGGTTGAGATGCCTCAAGGCATCTCAAGCATTGATATTTTCTTCCCCTCAATCTTGGTTATTCACTCCTCTCTCCTCTTGCTAAATGACTACACTTAGTCATTTTACAACACTCAACACTCATACATTCAAGTTTTCATTCCATCTTACCATATTGTAACCAAATCTAAGTAAATATGTTTTATGCTACTGAATTCAATTGTGAGCACACATCCAACTACATCAACGAGGTAATCGTGACAACAAGCTCTTCTTGGACTCTATTTTTATGTGATTTGGTGCATGTTTAAGCTTAATCTTGGCCCTTATCTTGAGTGTTGTTTTGGTTTTACATTGGCTTGGTTTTAGTTAATTTCCTTGCATTTTTAGTTGTAAAATCATTGCACACATTTATAGCATGCCTAGTGGGTTCCACATCACGAGTTATTTAATCTCTTCTTTTATTTTGAGAATTTGCAATTTTTAGCTTCAAGAGAGGATCTATTGCATGGAAAGATCTACCTACCTCAGGGGCAGTGGTGCCTCCTTCAGGGGTAGATGAGATTTGACTCCAACCCCCTCTAGAACTAACTTGCTTCAGAGGAAGAATCACTTCTTCATAGGTGGATGTAACCTCTTCATAGGTGGCTTGGTTTTAGTTAATTTCCTTACATTTTTAGTTGTAAAATCACTGCACACATTTCTAGCATGCCTGGTGGGTTCCACATCATGAGTTATTTAATCTCTTTTTTTTTTTAGAATTTGCAATTTTTAGCTTCAAGAGTGGATCTATTGCATGGGAAGATCTACCTACCTCAAGGGCAGTGGTGCCTCCTTTAGGGGTAGATGAACTTTGACTCCAACCCCCTCTAGAACTAACTTGCTTTAGTAGAAGAATCACTCCTTCAGAGGTGGATGTAACCTCTTCATAGGTGGACACAAATTCTACACAGGTGGACCTATAGATAGACACATTTGAGTTCTTCATAGGCAGTTTCGACTTCTTTAGAGGTGGACATGGCTTATTGATAAGCAGACCTGAATCCTTGATAGATGGACTTGACTTCTTCAAAGGCAACTTTTCTCAATGAGCGGTTGCACTTCTTCAAGGGTGGTTCCGCTTTTTTCATAGGAAGGCCTACTGGTAATAGTTCACTTGTAGTTCTTATTTTAAATTTTAAATTTTTTACCAATTCATTGCTAATCTACTCACTTGTGTTGTCCATGTTTGTGAGCGTTTCGAATCCATTTTCATCTTTGTTTTGATGAAGACTAATGAACTAAACTACTAATTGGTCAATGCACCAATATGTGACACAAAATGCGCCACTTTTGCAAAAAAAATAAAAATTGCTCTTTTCACACATGCCAAACTAGTTTTGCATTTGACAACCACCAAATTTGAAACTTCCCAAATGCAAAAAGTCTTAAAAAAAACAATCCCTTTTCAACACATTTTTATAGCAACCCGTGCCTTTCTCTCTTGTTTTTTGCTCTCTCAAGTCATGCTCACCAAAAGGAAATAAAATTTTTCTTGCAATTCTTCACAAGGATGCCACCAAGACATCAAAGAGTTGAAGAGTTATGCATTTATATTGTTTTTATTTCAAATTTGAATTAGAATGTAGATTGAAATATATTCTAAAAAAAAACTTTATTTTAATTTCCAGGGAATCAATCTCCACCTCAAAATATTGACAATTTGTAATCACCCCCACATGAAGAGCCTCCCAAACAAGAACAACCTCAGACCCCTCATCCATAAGGAACCCCTAGTTTTTAACAATAAACACCATTCTTAGAGAGTGATGTGTACTTGCTAACACATTACTTTTTTCTATGAAGGATAAAATTCTATTTTTTTTGAATTTAGATTTGTGACTATGATATCTAGTGCATGCAATTGGTTTCATAGTGTTGTATTGAGTATTTTTTTCTTAATTAAGTTTTGAAGTCAAACCAGTTACAATTTAGACATAGGTTTACTTGCTAACACAACTTTTTGTAAGTATCGAAATTATTATTTTTTTGTTGGATCAAGGACATCAATATCAAGTGCATAGATATTTTTTAGAATTTTTTTTGGTAATCTACTATTTTTCCACATGTGCAGAACAAAGAGCTTGATTTTCAGTGAAAAACCCACATTCACAAGAAATAAAAAATAACTATAATAATCAAATTAAATATATTTAAATTATACTTTTTGGGAAGCTTATAATAAGGACTACATACTTACAAAAAAAAAAAATTAAATGAATTCATTTGATCCCCCAAAAGGTAAATCAAAAGTGGTTTTTTATCAGCATTTTGATAGGTGTAAAGGAGGCTCCGTTATAGGTATGGTTTAAAACTAGTGTGGTTATATCCAAGGGGGTTTGATCTAAGGTGGTTTGATAAAATCCTCTTCAATTGGAATCCTTTAAATGAAAATTTTGAAGGATTAAATCATTTTATTTTTCACTTAGTATGAGATGAAATACATATACTAAAAAGGATCATTTATGAAGTTGATGTGATAGTTAGAAATAAGAGTTGTATGGTAGCCTAGTTCTAGCCAAATATTGATAGGACACTTTTATACAAGTTAGAATAGGGGAATATAGGTATTGGAAAGGATAAGGTTGTTCTTAATGATATCAAGTTTCCACAATCCATATCATTTGATGTTGCAACGGTTTCTGGATTAGATTGTGTAAGTTTTTTGCAAAAAACTCTCACACAATCTAATCTAGAAACCGTTGCAACATCAAGGTTGTTCTTATCAATTTCATAATACAAATCCTTGGCTAACACTTAGTTTCATCCCTTGAGATGAGATATAAAAATAGAAATAATACATAATTAGATGTTAGTCTATCTATGAACAATGACAAAGAAAATATTGCATTGTAACATTTTAGAGTTGAATCAAAGCTATATTTTTTTCAAATATTGTGATTACAATTTCCCTTATGGACATGTATGTAAAATGAAAAAATATGTATATCATAGGTGAATTATTTAGAATGATACCTCAAAATATTGTGGCCTTATGTCTAAGGCCTTATATGTGTGTTCCTTAGGTGGATGTGAAAAAAAATCCTTCACTTTTATTTGGAAGTAATAATTCACTAGACACAACCATAGCACTACATTGAAAAAGGTAAAGAAATTTTAGTTTATAAGTTGAAGAAATATTTGTACGGTCTGAAGTAATTTCCTATGATTTGGTACCAAAAGTTTAATTCTTTTGTGTTGGGATTAATTTTTTTGAGGGACAAATTATATCATTATGGTTATTATAATATGTGCAGTGACCATTTCCTTGTTATCACATTATAAGTTGATGATACATTTTTTTCAATTACAATAAGGGCATGATTTCTTGAATTAAAGTCTCAATTTTTTATATAATTTGAAATAAAAGAATTTGGGTCTACCATATTTATCTAAGGGATGAAGATTAGAAGAGATTAAACTAAAAGAAGTATTTGGTTGGGCTAGAGCAATTATTTGAACTCTATGTTGGAGATATTCAACATGATAGCTTGCAAACTAGTGTGTTTTCTTAATTCTATGGGGACTAAGGTATTAGTAGAGTAGTTTCTAATTTCTTTTAGTGAGATGGATGATATGGCTATTGTACCTTATGCTAGTTCTATTGCAATCTTATTGTATGTTATGTTCTATATTAGATCAAACATCACCCAATTAGTGGAAATGTTGAGTTGCTTCATGGTTAATCCTAAACAAGTTCAGTGGAATGTAGTAAAGAGGGTCTTCAAATATTTTTGGGGTAACTCTAAGTACTCAAATTTATCATAGTAATTCTACAAGTGACTAAAACTCAATTGATTTTTATTTCTTCCATATTGACTTAAATTTTTTATCTCTTTATATGTAACATGAACCTCCTTTGTACTCATAGTTTGATAGGCTTTGGAAATGATGATTCATTCACTACTTATTTTCTAACAATTACGATCGCTACTTATACATATACTAACCCCAAGTTTTTTGATCCATTTGTGTGTATTTTTATGTGATGTTGTTTGTCTTTATACGACATCTCTACTTTGTGCGATCTCATTTTATGAGAACAATGTCACATGTTTCATTCTTGTAACATTCTCATTATTTCCTCTTTCTTTTAGGCATCTTTCTTGCTCATTTTCACCTTAAAATTGATCGTGTTCCTTATATTCATGTAATTATTTTAAGCATGGCTCCCGTTTCCATATACTTCATATTTATGCTCATTGAAGCATGTGCTCCCTATAATATTGATAGTATATGAGTCACCTAGAATAATATAACTTGTCATCATATGTACTTCATATGACTTAACTCTTAGAATACTTTTCCTAGTCAACCTACAATCCATTTTATAGTTCTTTTGATTCCTGACGGTATTGTATGTTTCAGGGAGCATAATATAACTTTCTATTAATAGAACCATGTACTTGGAATCCTTTTCTAGAAACATATCATTCAAAAATGCCTCTCTCTCTCTCTCCTTGTGTGCTTATCTTGTATTTTTTTTCATGATGTCTTTTCTTTCATATATGTTTGTGTGTTTTTAGGTTATTATGATTTTATCAGGATATTTGTATTATAGGTTTTATTTTTTCTAATCCTTATTTTGTATAGATTTTATATTGTTATAATTTTTTTTGCATGTACGATGTTTATTTTCTAATATACTTATTTTGTAGGTTCTCAACCTAGGGGCATATTCACCCCACTCCAATAGTCTACATCCCCTTTATCATCCTTTTGGTGTAATTTAATTTATTTACTTTAGTGTGCATATTTAGCATATTTCATAAGCCCACTAAAGAGGGGGGAAAAGTAATGTTGAAAATTGAATAGCCTTGTAATTTCAAATTATATTTTGCAATCACCTTGGAATTTTCATCCTCGGTACCAAATGATTAGCTTTTCTAGTTTTATTCCTCATTGCCCTTGTGCCCCAAGTGTCTCATGTAAGTTATTCCTAGTGCATTAGTCTTTTTTCTAGCCTTAATTGTCCAAAAACTAGTGCTTAGTGCCGATTTCCATGTGGTGTGCTAGCAACTCGTGATAATTCATAAATTTATAACTATTTTTAAGCATATTTTTTCTCTACCATCCTTGTAGTTGGAAAGTGATCATCATAGGAATAATGTGAATAAATACCCAACCTTTACCTTCCCTTCTTTGACTAATTTAAAAATCTTTCATTCCATCAAATCCTAAATTACATTCTAGTTCTTTATCTTGAATTGTTGAAGCTTTCTTTATTTTTATAGCACCTTTAAAGGTCTCTACTGGCACTTGACTTTTATGTGAAGCCTATTCAACATTCTAGCACATTTGTGGTAGCGTGGTATTATTTCAAATGAACTTTCTCTAACTTCTCCTTTTTTGTTATTTGTATAGTTGAATCCTTTGTGTGATTATCTTTCATATCTAGGATCACTTTTGTATTTTATAGAGCTATTATGCTTATTCTCTTACATTTCTTACAAAACTATTATTTTACTTGTATTGTATTTAGCATTTTTGTTGTTGTTGTGATTATTATTATTATTATTATTATTATTATTATTATTATTGTTATTGTTATTGTTATTGTTATTGTTATTGTTATTGTTATTATTGTTATTATTGTTGTTGTTGTTGTTGTTGTTATTATTATTATTATTGTTATTATTATTGTTGTTATTATTGTTGTTGTTGTTGTTGTTGTTGTTGTTGTTGTTGTTGTTGTTGTTGTTATTAGTTCATTCATGGAGATTGAAAAACCTATCTAGGGGCTTGTGAGCTATGTATTATCATCTAAAGGAAGATATTCATACTTTTGTGAGCTTGGTGATATGTTTCCCTCTTGTTATCTTTCTATCTTTATCAATTTATTTGCATTAGAATATTTTAAATTTTGTTATTTCTTCTTTTTGTCACTAATAATCTTTCTAGGAGTTTGTGGTTTATTTTTGTATAGGAACTAACACATTTTTCAGGACATACTTTGCATACTAAACATTTCTACCATACAAAACTACAACACATCATGTAGACATCCACACTTAGCATTGATGTTTGCTCTAGCAAGCTCCAACTTTTAACCCTATGTTCTTCTCTATCATCTTTTCCTAATCCAATTCTAGCTTGTCATTTTTGTCATTTGACTTCTAATAAATAGTAATAATTTGTTTCCATTCAAGTGTTTTAGCCCATTATTAAATTGAAATCTTCCATTTTAAAACACTTTTAGGCTAAGCACAATCTACTCTAAATAGTAGTAGATTATTTCTTAAAATTCATACTTGGCTAGTTAACCTGAGTGTAGAGCCAATTGAGATCACTCACAAAGAAGGCTAGTATTTATTTTGTTAATTTCAATCAATACAACATGCATATATTGTATAAATACAATTTGATTACAAAAAATACAATATTATATGAAAATATAGTCATTGTAGGATGTTGTGACAATAGTGTGTCCTACTTATGGGACATCTTGATTTCAATGCCCCATTTTGGGTAAAAAGTGAGACACAATATTAAAATATATTATATTATTGTCAAAGCGTTTTCTTTTTACAAGAAAGAACAAACTTAGAGAGTGACCATTTCGTTCACCATACTAGTGGATTAGTGCATAAGAGAATATATACAGTGATCGAAGAAAATGAATGAGTACCATGGCTTGAAAATCTTGTTAAACACTACCAATCATTTCAAGAGTGAGAGATGTTGATTCAATCTATATCGATGATTACAACTCATCCATCACTTCATTAAGCACCTCTTTTCCATTAAACATGTTCTTTATTCGAATAAAAGTGAAGGTGAGTCCTTTAACTTCAATCACTATGAATGCAAGGTAACAACTTGACTAAGCATTTGAAATACACACACACATACACAAATACAAAAAAGATAGAGAAACATAATAAATTAAACACAAAATGATAAAGAAGCATAATCATTTTAAATTATTCTTGGAAAAATTCTATAATCACAACAACAAACAAATATTAAAAATACAAAAATAAAAAATTTATACAATATAAAAAAATAAAAAGAAAAATAAAAATTTGACAAAAATTGAAATAAAAGATAATCATGTGTCAACATGCAAATCCCAAATTTGAATTTCTTATATTGAATGTGAACACAAGGTAATAGATAACTCATACTTTTAAAAAGACTTTCTAATTTAAATTCTTGAAAAAATAATGATTCCATTTCATATTTTAATCAATCATAGGACACTTTTGTTGATGAGTGTTACAATCCCTCTTACTCATACACCATGTTAGGCATGACCATTGTACTTCTCTAACATGTGCTTAAATCAATCTCTATTGTGATTAATTAAAGAAGAACTTAACCTAGTTGAAATTTGGGATGCTTTGCACATTTAGTGTATGAATGAATGAATGAATGAATGAATGATTTTAATGATGTCCATGAGACCATCAACCTATGAAACCCAAAGTCGAACCATTAACCATTTTCAAGTTCCTTTCAATGTCAGCTCTCCTATTATGAATCTTGATAAAAAAGCTACCCATCTTGAGAAGTCTTGCCTCCTTAAAAAGCTCATTTAGATTATCCACCTTCAAGTTGCTCTCATAATGGGTAAAAATATCTTCATAAGCTGCACACTCGATGATGAAGTGCCATTTGGCATCAACCACCCCTTTGCTGCAGAAAATACATGAGTCATTTAATAGTTCATTGGCATATACCAAACACAATTCATAATAACATTATCAAATTGTTTTTGATCTATGTTTGTGATCAGATTGTTTTATGTCCCACAGTGGGTCCCTCCATCATATTGTTTACGCTATTTTACTCTATCAAATTTCTACAATTATTATCTTCAATACTAGCCAACACTCCTCTGTATGATGTGACTTCACAGAGAAATGTGTAGTTTTTTAAGAAAAGATGACATGACTACCTAGGGGAATCCAATTGTAGACAATTAATTGCCACACTAACAACACTTTCCAAATGGCGGGAGTGGGATAGAGACCATGTGATCATGCCTTACTTTTATACATGAAGACAGTAGAAGTGATGTTTCAATTTTGTACTGCTACAACTTTTGTTTTGTTAGTAGTACTAGCCTTTGATAAGTAAATTATTGCAAAATTTAGATTTCTTAATGGTTAAATTTTAAACTGTTAAAAGTTTCTTTCTTTGATTAAGACTAAAATATGAAGTATGATATTACATTTAATGTTTTTTAGTTGTTATATTATGTTAGAAGATAAATATATCTATATTAATGTTGTATTTGATATGTGACTATTTTTTAATGTTTGAATAAGATTGTAATGAGATAATTAAGATTGGTTATTTATTAGATGTAAAAGAGCATAATAATTTTATTTTGTTATATAAAGAGATTATTCATTTACATATTTTGAGAAATTTTTAGAAGATGAGAATGTTTTAGAAGATATTGTATTGGTTTAATCTTTGTAGGAAAAGTATTCTAGTGTTAATTCTATCATTTTAGATAATGTGAATTAAATGGATTTAGGAAAATTCATTGCCATCAATTCACCACCATGGAAAATTCACCGACGAAAACTTCATTGCTAAGTAACATTCACCGCCAGCAATTCACGTAGTGGAAAATTAACCAGATTAATATTTTTTAAAATATATTTCCAAAACTTTGATTTTATTAAAAATATTAATGTAGATAATTTTCTGTTGCAGTGAATTGTTGGTGGTGAATTTCACTTGGCGGTGAATTTTTGATGTCGGTGAATTTCTCGTCAGTGAATTGATGGCGATGAATTTTCCGTATGCCGAATTAAATATTTAACAAAAGGTTGGAATTATTTATTTTGTTTTAATCAAAGATGGATGAGATTTTATTCAAATTATCAATATTATATTGTTGTGATTGAAATATTTTCCTCATCATTGTAAGGGTTTTTAATTCAATTAATGGACAGGCATGTGTGTGTGTGTGTGTTTGCACACACAAGTGCATGTGTGTCCAAGCCCTCTCATGGATTAACAATATATTATTATATCATATTTTACATTTGATGGGTCTTCATAGTATAAAGATTTGGGTATTGACTATATCATTAAGGATATCATAAATCAAATATCCAATACTCCCACCTTTAAGGGTGACATTAGTCATAATGACTTAACCAAATAGGAATATGCATTTATTTAAGCTACTAATAGCAATCTGAAGACAACATTTTTTTTTTAATATTTGAATAAATTCCTACTTTGTTTAATGGACAAACATGGGTGCACCTAAACTCTTCCATTGAGTTAACATGGTTCTATGAATTAATGATATCAAATTTCCACAATCCATATTCTATGATTCAACTCACCAAATATTATTTGCTACACTTTTCTATAGTTGCATGCTTTCTCATCACCTATCATAGCATGAAGAGCTACTTCTATGGATAAGAAATATTTTACAAACCTTCTCAAGTATCGAATTACTACAATGGATCTCTTTGTTTCAATAACATATTTTGGCATAAGCCATTTCACTATGGCTTCCAACTTTTAAAGGTATGTTGAAATAACACTTCTTTTTCAACTATGTCAAATATACCAATTATGGTCAAGCAAATTTTCATTTCATACCTTTTAATAGAAACTTGTCCTCTATTCATACTTTTAGTAATTTCTCTAGTAGCTCTAGGCACTCCTCACATGTTCTACTAAAAAATAGTGTATCATCCAAATAAATAATAACATATTCATGAGTCTCATGAAGGTTGTAAGAGTGTTCCATAAACCAAATGGGAGTAATAGACACTCAATGATACCATTTTCTTCAATGTCATATTTCTTGATATGTCATAATTGGAAATAAGGATTCACATAAAAACGTCATGGACATAGTTTATCTATATATTGGTAGAAAATTATTGAATATTTATATGATAGGTTGTACTAAGTTCTAGATGTTGCGTTGTGGTATAAATTCTTATCTTAGTCCACTAGTGTTATGTTCTCAATTAATATAATTCTTTTGGAGGACAACTCACAACCACATAATTGTAGGTATGTCATTGTAGGTGTGTATTAAAAGAAAGAAAAGGTGTAGTATACACTTCCTACCCTAATATATGAGAAGAGGTATGTGCAAAAAAAAAATGATCATATGGTTAAAAGGAAGTACACTCAAAAGTAGTATACCGTAATATATTGATATACATGGGGAAAAATTGTGGGAGTAAATGGTGACTCCCCAACACCCCCAGGAGTAGTTGCTAGACCAAAATCACTCCCACAAGAGAGAGAATGGCAAGAATGCTTGCTTCACAATGCAAGATTGATTAATGGTTGAATATGCTTAGATAAGCTTGAATTGATTGAATGTAAATGTACAAGAGATTCCTTGCTTATAAAGGAAAGGTAGAGATGTAGGATTAGACAAGATCATGACAAGTGTCTTAATCCTATGGCATATGACAAATAAGAAACTAACTACCTAGGAATCAAGCAATCCTAGCTAGATAACATAAGTTCTAGAAAAGTCAACTAAGACTTCTAGAAAGAATCTTATATCCTTAGTAAACTTAACATGTGAATATGTCCCCTAATTACCTAGAGAATGAATTAGCTAGGTACAAGACATTTATTCACACCAACACCCCCCCTTAAGTGCAACTTAGGGAGAAGATTATTATGCAAACTATGCAAAGACTATGACTATGGGTCCCGACTACTAGGCCATGTTAGGTACCCATTTACAAATACAAATGAAAATAATCTCTCACAAGCGAAGAAAAGGAGAAAACCAAGTGAGACAAAACTCCTCTCTGAAAGAGATAAAATAAAACAAAACAAACATGGTGTATGGAGGACTCAATGATACCCACCAAGGACTCAATGAAGCCTTTGTATCCTTTGCAAGAAGAGCATGAGATGTAGAAGACTTCAATGTGCCCATGTGTACCAACTTTGCTTGTTCCCTTGTGAGTTGAGCTGCAAATTCATCAAGAGAAGGCATTTTGTATGTATTTCCAAGGGCATCCATTGTAGCATTGAATGTAGAAACAAACACTAAATAATCAAGACCAGGCTTAGCAAGAATAGAAAGAATCAATTGTTCATCCTCTTTAGTGACCCCACAATTAGATAACTACAACCTTAGAGAATTGAGCTTAGAAAAGAAGTCTTGGATATTATCAAAATATGAAGGATTTAGACCCATTAGTTCATTCTCCAACTTAAATTTCCTCATCTTATCTGGCTTACCAAAGAGACTCTCTAAAGTAGCCCAAACTTGATTAGGATGTGTGTAAGATGCAACATGATATCTAAGATTTGGAGAAATGGACAAAAGAAGAGTACCGAGAGCTTCATCCCTTCTATCAAGCCATTTTCTTCTCTCTTTAGCTCCTGCAGGTTTTGGATCTTGACCAAATGTGATCCTTTGCAATGTCAATTTTAACAATAATAACTCCATTTGATATCTCCATTCATGATAGTTATATTGAGTTAGAGATACAAATTTTGGAAAATCCATGATACAATTAGATATTACAATAGAGGAACAAAAAAATCCCTCACAATACAAGAAATTAACCCCTTTGTCCTAAACAAATTTACACTTTTTTTTGCAAATTTTCAACAATGTATCCCAAACTAGCAAATCAACTTCAAACTAAAATTTTGGAAACAAATTTGCAAAAAGTGCATGAGTAGAATTGAAGTGCTCTTGAATACCTTCATGATGCCGCAAATTTGGGAAAAAATGGAGTCCAGAGCAAAAAGATATGAGCTTAGAGGCAAAAAATGAAGATGTGGCTTCCACCTGGAAAAAATGGCACAAAACTGCAAAATAGCTGCACCATTGAAAAAATCGGACTTCCAACTTTTCGATGATATTTTGTTTGAAAAAATCTACCTCCATTAGAGAAAGTTATGAGAAAATGAAAAAAAGACCTATAAAAAGGCATTCATGTGTAATGGAATCAAATGCAAATAACTTGAAAAACCTTGGAATGAAGGCATACTTACCCACATAAAGCAAGCCAAAAAAATCTACCAAGCACAGAGCACGTTAGAGGTTGTCGTTTTCCCCTGCAATCCAACCCAACAACTGAAATCAGTACACAAGTAATTTCTGCATTTGCGACTACAAATTATTGCATAATAGCTTGTGGGTATACCATATTATAGAACTATGCTATTTCATTGACATTAAGTGCTAAAGGAATTGAGATTCTAGATGGCATTGAAAACCAGTCACATTAAGTATTGAATGAGAGAGGGAAAACAAAATGAGGGAGGGAAAACGAAAACTGGGAGTGAAAAAAAAATGCATTTGGAATGAGGGAGGGAAATACAAAATTTATTTTAGAAAAAGTATATTTTTTACTGTCTTAATTTAAGACAATTAAAATTTTTAAAATATAATTTAAACATAAAATATATATTTAAGACAATTAATATTTTGTTTTAAAATAATGTCTTAAACCTCCCCTCTATGTAGTAGTGTTATAGACTTAGATTTAGCTGACATGACAATATCTAAATATTTGTAAAGGAAAAATAATTTCTTTTGAATGGTGAATTGATTCATATGTAATTTTGTATTGTTTTTGTGTTGCTCATTGAGAGTGATCAAGATATAATGTTTTCATCAAATTAGTCAAAGTTGATCTTTGATTCTTAAACTAAATGTTGTTAAATGCAACTAAAATAGACATTTATTAAATATATTGCAATGTAATTAAATTTAGTCATGATTAATTATTATATGGAGAGATTCTATAGTGGAAGTTAGACATTCAGGCTAGTCGGATTGCATGATTATATGTTCATATTTTGAAGCCATAATGAATCATAGTATGAATTTATGTATACAATTTATGCCTTTTTGTTGCTTTTTAAAAACTTCCCACCATAGTTAACTTGTTCCAACAAGTTGATATAATTTATAAGAGTGAAGGTTCCCTTAAAGGTTTAGCTATTTATGGCCTAAAGGATTTAGTTGAATTCATTTCCCATATTCATTTTTTAGTATTGGGGGCCATAAAATTCTTTCAAGATGAGTTGATCTCTGATTGTAGTGGTTTTTTTCTTAACTTGAAACAATTTTTTTTTTGTGAATTTCTTTGGCAATCCTTGTGATTTATTTATAAATTATAATAAATACTTGGGAAAAAACTTTCATTCTATTCACGACTTGCTTAAAATTCATAATTTTTCCAATTTTTCCTTTTATCAAATTGGTTATTGACATGGTAATTCCAGAAGGATTAGGATATTTTTTTATATTTTATTTAATTGGTTATTGAAAATGAAACAAACAAAGAAATTAATGTTCATGAATGAGCAAATTAGGTAATTTGGCAATATATGTAAAAGATAAGACAAGTCTACTCATATTGTCTTGAATGTACAATCATATGTTTATATTGTCACACAAAACTTTTTTTTGAGATTGGTATCTATCTTGGGGTTGTGGGGGAAGCTAGATGTAGTGTGGGGTGGTCCATGTAAAAGGCATGATATGTTCTTAATTATATCATTCCTATAAGCATATAAGTCAGAAATTAACATTGATGCTTTTTTGACTTTCTTGTAAAAAGTAAGATCATTAAAGAATATCAATAATTAGAAGTTTTTCTAGATAAATAGATTTGGTGATCTACGAGATAATGACAAAACAAGTACCTTCTCTATTGGATACAATGGTAGCATGGATGCATGTGGTACACATATGCTTATAATGCTCAACTATTGATGTGTACATAGTGTACTCGGAATAATTGCAAGTAATTTAATGAGTGATAAGAACATGTATTCCTGGTTCTACTCAATGAAATTAATGTTCATGAATGAAAAAATTAGGAAATCTGGTAATATATGTAAAAGATAGGACAAGCCTACTCATATTGCCTTGAATGTACATGTCATATGTTTCCATTATGGCACCAAACTTTTTTTTGAATACAACTAAAATTCTTTCATTCAATACAATGTCTTTATGGATAAACAATATTCATTCTACTTAGTTAAATTCAATATTATATACATTTGGTTGTATTCTATATTAATATAATATAATCTAATGATATTATATTATGATGCAACTAATGAATATATTTCAAAATAGATTCCTACAAATTGATATCTCTTGCGTTTCCTATATAGATTATGTAATAAAATAGATATAGGCTACTAGTTAAAAGAACTTTGAAATAAGACGATAAAGCCACTTGCCAAGAACAATCACTCGTACCATATGACAGATTTGGCCGCTCTGCCGAAGCCTCTCTGATAGCCGAAGAGGACGGTGACGCAGAGGTGATATTGACGTGGTCTGAAATTGACGTCAGACAGTGATTGGCGAATCAAATGTGCCCCTGCTGTAGACAAGGGGACGGCGATGACGCCGATGTGGCTGGTATGGACCGACTAAATGCACGGGCCCCATGACAGTTTTAAATGCCTTTTGAAATATTCAACGCAGATAATATATATTCTCTACCGCGACCGATTAGGTAGTACAGGGCCGCAGAATATTTAAAAATAAACCCCAAACAATATTCTTTCGCAGCCGGCCAACTCCTAGACAAAACGTACATACAGAAACGCATAAAAACATAAATACCCATCATGCGCGGGGCCCACCAAGAAGGATGGAGAAATAACGGAGGGTAATGATAATTTAATATATAATATATAATTAATTTAATATGTTCTAAAACTAATATATAATATATAATTTAATATTGCCACCCTCTTTATTTTTTAATGCATTGATATATTTAAATTTATTATAATGTTTATAATGTAATTGCATTTGTATTATTATTATTTTAGATTTATAATGTACTTTATTTTTAAATTTAAATTTTGTTATTTTTTTAATGTATTGTTATGCTTAACTTTATTATAATGTAATTGAATTTGTATTATTATTTTATATTTTTATTACAATGTAATAATTTTTTAATTTTATTTTACATTTTTATTATGTTATATTATATTGTATTATAATATATTTAAATTATATAAATAAATTTATATTATTATTTATAATTAATATTAGATTAAATTATATATTATATATTAGTTTTAGAATATTGTAATTATTAAACTATTTTATTATATTATTATTATTGTACTATTATATTATTTTTATTATATTGTTATAATATTATTATGATATTAAAATTATTAAGTTATATATTTATTATTTTATTATTATTATATATTTTATAAACTAGAATACAACCATTCAACAATACCGTCCCAATGGAGTTTGAACCTTGGTGGCAAGAACAACAATACCACCTTTAAATCAACACACCATGCCAATACCAACATCTATATAATTATATTTATAATATAAATATTTTTTTAATTATATTTATTTCTATTTTTTTAATAATAATATAGATATTAATATTAATATATTAATTAAATTATTATCTATATTTCTACTTTCAAGATTGATCTCATTTAACTAGAAAAATTGTTTTATTGACTATAATTAATTTATTACTTAAATATATTTTATTTTAATTTAGAATTATTTATGGCGTAATGGCCTTTAGTTTTTAAAATTGTGTTATATTTTTTATTAAACATTTATAGTTTACTTGAACAAACATAAGATATTCATAACTATACTTATTTGTCCCTTGTTTACATATGCATTTCAAATAATAATAACATTTCAATACAGTGTGCTTCTTAGGTATGACAAAGTGTAGGTTATAAAACACAATGTATTTTGAAGCATGCAATTTGTTATAGTAGGTAATGTGTTGTTCAACTTCATTAGGATGTTGTTGTCTATAGCTACATCTTTTTATTTTGAAGTGGACAAAATAAATTTTAATACAACATTATCATACATGGAAATTTAGATGAGAAAATTTATATTCGTCAACGTAAAGAATGTTAGATAAGGGGTATAGAATATAAGGTTTCTAAACTAAAAGGATCTTTATATGAATTAAAGTACTCACCATGTATGTTCTATCAAAAATTTGATACATATGCATTAGAATTGGATTTTTCAAGGAATTAAGTTGAGTTAATCACAATTTTACATGTTGATGATATGTTAATCATTAGAACTAATGTTAAGTGTTGACTAGAGAACTCAAGGTTTAGTTGGATTATAGGTTTTAGATGAAATATCTAGGAGCTATCAAATACATAGAAATATGGCTAATAAGAAGCTATGGTTAAACTAGAGGAAGTATCTTGAGACTATTTTGTAGTGTTCAACATGCACAATGATAATATTTTAAGTATTCCTTTAACAATATCCACTAAGTTGAGCCTACAACAATGCCCTAAATCTATGAAGGTTTTTAGGGACATTAAGAAGATTTATTATCCAATTGTAATTGATAGCTCTATGTATGCATTAATATGTATAAGGCTTAAAAATTACTTGAGCAAGAGGAGTTCTAAGTCGACTCATGCCAATTTTTTGTAAAGAGCATTAGATGTAGATGCTATAGTAGAGGTTACAATACATGTTGTGTTTTGGGTACCATGTGAAGTGCATGTTACAAATCATAGTGTGTTTTGAAGCTTATAATTTTTCATACCCAAACACACCATCATGAAACGATGTTGTTAGTTGAAATAGAGATCTAGATATGTATAGTTATGAATATATTATAACAAATAAGAGGTTCTAAAAGTTGTATTTCAAAACCACTGTGTTTATTAACTTTCAATTCATAATATACCCAACCCATAATTTTCTCAAATTGTGTTTATCTAGGTTTTCGTTTGAAATAGCAACTACACAATTGTTCCTGTTATTGGGTAAATTGGCTATACTTTTCCATAGTAAAGGTTAGAAAACATGGTGTGTTTTGGGTACCATGTGAAGTGTAGGTTACAAATCAAGGTGTGTTTTGGAACCTACAACTTTTCATACCCAAACACATTATCATGAAATACATTTAAGCATAAGGAAGTTCTTGTGTACTCAAGACACTGTCATGGCCTTGGTAAGTCTATGCAAAGAAAAACCATCATACATAAAGGCATTCCTACACACACAAGGTTGAAAGAAACCTTAGTGAGTAATGTAAGGAATAAACAAACAAACATGAGATATATCAATAAAAGACTATTCCCCATTAAATATACCAATCAAAACAATAAAAAATGGGAAGATCAAAGGTGGCCATGAGTAGGACTAGTATGGGTAAAAAAGATAAATCAAAATAAAATACCAATTGGAAAACAAGTCATGCAACCATCATTTATTTTTCCAAATTATGATAAATGATATATAATTGGATTATGGTTGATATGGGAAACATGCATCTTGAAAGGAATACTTGTGATGTAGATGGAGATAGTAGGAAATAGATATGTTAACTATTTATTGTTCAAGGGTTGTACCTATGAGGTTTTTTTCTAGATTACATGATGTTCAATGTGTATTTTGTATTGTTTGAATTCAAGTATAGAAAGCTCAGTGTTATTAGATTTGTGGTGGTATGACATGTATATATAGAGAGAGGGTGGGAGAGGTATGTATAGAGAGAGTGAGAGAGGGGGAAGGAGGGAGGGAGGGATGGAGGGATAGGTGGAGAAAGGTTGTGTGTATGAGAGAGGGAGAGGGGAATGGAGAGAGAGGGAAGGAGGGAGATAGTGAGTGTTAGGGTGAGAGGGATAGAGGGAGGGAGAGAAATATGGAGAAGGGAGATAGAGATAGGTAGGGTAGGAGAGGTAGGCATAGAGAGAGTTAGGGAGAGAGGTAGAACTAGATGGAGAGAGATTGTGTGTGTGTGAGGGAGAGAGGGAGGGAGAGAGATAAAGAGAGGGAAAGAGGGATATGGGGAGTGGTAGGGTGGGAGGGATAGAGCGAGGGAGAGAAAGAGGCAAGGAGGGAGATAGAGAGAGGTAGGGTAAGTGAGGTAGGTATAGAGAGAGTTAGGGAGAGAGGGAGGGGTAGGTAGTGAGAGGTTGTGTGTGTGAGGGAGATAGAGGAGAAATGAGGGAGATATGGAGTGGTAAGGTGGGAGGGATAGAGGTACATATAGAGAGAGGGTGGGAGTGGTATGTATAGAGAGAGTGAGAGAGAGGGAAGGAGGGAGGGAAGAAGGGTAGGGTACTGGGAGGGGCAGGTAGAGAGGTTGTGTGTGTGTGAGGGAGAGAGAGATAGGGGGAACTTGAGGTAGGGAGAGAGAGAGAGAGAAGTAAGGTGGGGCATGTAGGTATAGAGAGAGTGAGAGAGGGGATCAGGGAGAGAGGAATCTAGAGAGAGAGGTAGGTGGAGAGAGGTTGTGTGGGAAGGAGCGAGAGAGAGAAAGAGGGAAGGAGGGAGATAGGGAGAGGTAGTTAGAGAGTGGTAAGGTGAAAAAAATAGAGAGAGGTAGGTAGAGAGAGGGATATAGGTAGGGTGGGAGAGGTAGGGAGAGGTGGTATGCATGAGAGAGAGGGGGGGAGGGAGAGGTAGAGAGAGAGGGGTAGGTAGAGTGAGGGAGTTGTGGCTGGGATGGATGGAGGGAGGGAGGGAGGGAAGGAGGGAGTGAGTGATAAGGGAAGGGTAGATGGAAAGAGAGAGGGGGGAAATATGGAAAAAGGGAGGGAGGGGAAGGTTAGGAGGGATAGTGAGAGTGGAGCGATAAAGATAAGTATAGAGGAATGGGGGTAGGGAGAGTTCTAGAGAGGTAGCATGGGAGAGATAAAGGGATAGAAGAAATAAAGGAGAAGGTAGTTAGAGAGAGGTAATGTTGAAGGAATAAAGAGAGAGGTATCAAGAACTCTTGACTTGAATCTAATTTTTGAGCAAGGTTAGGAACTTGTAAGAAAGGAGATAGTACCTTAGGAATAAGAGAAAAGACTAGAATGGTCAGAAAAGAAGTAATCAACAAAGTGTCCACATGTTTCCACCAACAAAAAATGATGAGAAAAAATTTGAGTTTTGATTGAGATGAGAAAAAGAAACCAAGTAAACCTTAAAATGTTTAAGGTCACAATGTATCAAGAATTGGGACAAAGACACTTGGAAAGGTGATTGTGAGAAAGAAGCCTAAATAGGTAAATTGTATTGATCTGACAAATGTTTGGATAGTACATAGATAGGTTGGAGTATAAGTAGAACTCACCAATGTGTCAATAAAAACCAACATATGTTAGAGGTTCCAAAAGGAAATGGAATGCAATATGACACTATGTGTCAAATCAATAGAAGTTGTAAGGAAACAAATCTTTAAGTTGAAAAGTACATCAACAACAAAAGAGGCTTTGTGAGTTGGATATTCCTCCACCAAAGAGGATATTGGAAGAGAATAAAAATGAATGCTAGCTTGTAAAGTTGTTGATTATTCATTAGATCTCCTATTGGATGATCTAAAATGTTGAATCTATGAGATAGAAATCCATGATGAATCTAACATTGGGGAAAAGTATATTCAAGGTATGCCATTGAGGCAAGGAAAAGGCAATAGAAAGCCAACAACATGGAATTTTAAATCATTTTGAGAAAGGAAATGTTTTCCGTGAGCTCGACTTGGAGTTGATCGAATGTCTTGGAAACACTAAGAGGGGAATGTAGAGAATAGATTGACTTGGATTAAGTACCCTACCCAACAAAAAAGTGTGGATACATTTTCAATTTGGAAGAACTTTTGACTTCTTAGTAAGTCATGATGATAATTAAGTCATGTATTTCATGACCACAAGGATAAGGTATTGGCATTTTTTGGAGAAAAATAGTGGTAAGGTCAAGAGTTGTGACCTATTATCACACCATACCTTGCATATATTTTTATTATAAAATCAATTGCTGCCTTAAGGAAAGGATTGGTGGATAACTTGGTCATGAAAAAGAAGATCATTGTCTTTGAGAGAGTAAGTATGTGTGATACATACAAGTTTTCCCTATGTGGTAGCAAGGACACTCGATGCAAGGTCCTGGAAGGAAAAGGTAAAAGGATCAAACTTATTTGTGTGAAGGTTCACCCAACAAATTTGGGATGTGATAAGATCCAAATCAAAAAGTTAGATGTGGGGATGAGGTTGTAGGATGGAGTGATAGATAATAAAATTTATGAAAAATAAATTAGAAGATAATGAAAAGGAATAATAGGGGGTATTATTAGGTAAGAGCAGTGGAGATGAGGAAAAATATCTTGATGATCAACCTGTAGAATAATAAATTTGTATTGGCCTAAAATGAACCTAATGGATTAATGCAATGATCATGGATGTTAGGTTTACAATTTAGGGTTTAGGGTTTAGGGTTTATGGTTTAGGAATTTGATCTAAAAAAATTAAAAAATAAGTAAACCAAAGTGAATGAGATAGATAATATATTGATTGAAGAGATTATTCCTACTCTTGAGAAGTTGAGGAAGGTGTGTGTGTAGTATGTGCAATAGGAAAATAGCAATGCAGAAGCAGATAAAGTCAAGATACTAGTCTTCCTTGTTGAATTAGTAATGCTCCTCCCACCCTACCACTAAGTATCTCCCTCTTTTCCTCCCTCCCTCACACACACACACAACCTCTTTCCACCTAGCCCTCTCTCTCTCTCTAACTCTCTCTATACCTATCTCTTTTAAATGTTGGTAAACACACTGTCCCTTTTCAGATATTTCCTTATGAAAAGTTTTTGATTTGTCCACACCAACAATACATAATGAATTCCACCTTAAAATTTTAAAACAACTATTTGGTATAGTAAAACTGGAATTTCACTTTCTTCATTTGATCAAAACAAAAAAGTGCTCACATTATTTGTAGTTTTGGAAAACAAATTGTCCCTTGTCAATTATTTCCTTATGAATTTGTAAAGTTGGAAAACACATTGTCTCTTGTCAGTTATGTAATGAAGTCCACCTTCAAATTTTAGAACAACTCTTTGGTTAGAGTAAAAATGGCATTTCCAATTGTCCCTTGACAGGGGACAATGTGTTTTTCACTTTCTTGATATGATTGGAACAAAAAATGCTCACATTACGTGTAGTGTTTGAAAACACACCATCCCTTGTAAATTATTTCCTTATAAATTTGTAGTGTTGGAAAACACATTGTCCCTTGTTAGTTATGTAATGAAGTCCACTTTCAAATTTTAGAACAACATTGGAAATAACTAATAGGGGACAGTGTGTTTTCCAATAGGGGACAGTTTGTTTTCCAATAGGGAACAAAAAAATTCTCACATTATTTGTAGTGTTGGAAAACACAATGTCCCTTGTCAATTATTTCTTTATGAATTTGTAGTGTTGGAAAACACACTGTCCCCTATGTAGGAAAAATGCTCATATTGTTTGCAGTGTTGGAAAACACACCATCCCCTATGTACGAAAAGTGGATAGGGAACATCATTAGAATGTAAGATGTCTAGAAATAACTAACAGGGGACAGTGTGTTTTCCAACATTGGAAATAACTAACAGGGACACTATAATTGATTAATTAAACAATTGAAGAAGGCTCAATTGATTAATGTTATCCATATTTACACTATAATTGAACAATTGAGATATAATTAGATCTTTTAATTTTGATAAATTACCACAAAGATGTTACAACCAATAAGGTAGAATTAAAATTTTAATCCTATGAAAGATATTAAGAATATTTGATATAAACATGATGAAAAACCATATAATAACAATTATAATATACATGGGTTGTATTCAATAAGAATCCCTCTCTCTACCTACCCCTCTCTCCCTCTCCCTCCCCCCTCTCTCTCACACACATAGACTAGATCTCTCTCTTTGTACCTCTCCCACCCTACCTTTGTATCTAGCTTTACCTACATCTCTCTTTATTCCTTGCACCTCTATCATACAACCCCAAACACATTATCCTTATCCCTCCTCCATCCTATAAATCCATTTTGGTTTCTATTTCCCACAATCCACCATCACATCTACCCCTCCTACTAAGTCAATTTTGGGTTCTTCTATCCCTCCCACCCTACAAATTCCTATCTCCCTCCTTCCCTCTTTCTCTCCCTCCTTCTATCCCTCCCACCTACCACTTCCTATTGTTGGTGGGTTTTCTAGTGAATTTAAGTAATCTCTAAGGGGTAGCCAATTTCCTATGTTCAATACCCTTGAAACGACTGGCCAACTGACAAGATCATGTCAAAGACACAGATCTTCTACACTTTAGGCTTTGTGGGACCAAGGAGGGTGTTCCTATTAGTGTTTGTAGATATTATATTTGAAAGAACACATCATTTTCACAGATTCTTTTGAATAAAAGATAAATGTGCAAAGCTTACTATGGAATTGGCTTGTTCTTAAGTAATCTGCTATCATTTCAGCAAATGTTACCCCGCGTGACAATGAATCTTGAAATTTTATGTAAATATTTGAGAAATTCTTCAAGTAAATTCACATTCAAAGCAAGGCTAGCCATTGTACAAAAAAATGATCAACCCATTAGGTGGATCTTTTAAGGAAATAAACTAGTGCCTTATTTGTTGGGCCATAGAGTCACATAAACAATGATTAGTAATGCCAAAAAGACTCTAGTCTTTAATGAAATGGACTACCCACATAATAACTTTGCATTATTAGGCTCACTATGTCTGATACACAACTACTTATCAAATCCCCAACAAATGATTGTAAATCTATGACTCCATTCGAGCATTTAATTGATCACTTGAATCAAAGTATGAAACAAAGACATACATTCAAATTGACATTTAAAAGAAGAATGAAAACATTTTTAACAATTCCATTCAAGATTTACCCACATTCACAGAAGGAGAGAAAATATATCAAAACTAGACTTTCATCTATATTTATGAGTCAAATTTGCACAACAATTTAAGATAACATGTGAATGTTCTTCCACAAAGCTTGAAAATAGAGACACTAGATATTCCTATACACATGACCAGACCTTAACCAAAAAAATTTCATCCTCATACAAGTGAGCTTTGATTTCCCTTTTATAAGGCAAGGGAGCAACAAGCTTCAGGCTCACATGTAATTTCATTACAAATTTTTCATTTCATCACAATTTTGACTATATTTCAAAATTCTCCACGTAAAATCCCTTGATAGGACATGTTGAAAATGAGGAGAGACCAAAAGTGCAATCACCACTTGAGAGAGGAATTTAAAAGACCTGCCAAAATCTTCATTGCCACCATCCACCTTGTCGCAACCCAACACCCCAAAGTGCCATGAGAGCATAGAATAACTATTGTTAACCCAAAAAGGTTCCCAACACACCAAAAAGAATAAACCACCAACACCACAATCATCACTAACAACAAAAAATTCTTACCCATCACACACACACACCCAACCACATCACCAATCCATTACACAACCCCACCAGCATCCTGTCCTTGGTAAAGACGTCCACTCTGAGTGCAAGCAGGAAGAAGAGGAGAAGAGACCTTGGCCTCTCCTTCACCCTTATCACTACTTAGAATGGGGATATTATGCCCACTAGGGGTATTAGTAGCTACAGGCATAATGCCAATCACTTCCAGGGCATAGGGTATACCTTCATTCAGGAACTCCAAATAACGGGCATATTCAGAATCAGCCGTGTTGTCACTGTCTTTTGAACCGCTAGTGAGATTGATTGGTGAATGTTGATGCCCATAAGAGCGTCGACCATACCTCACTTTTTTCTTGGTTCCACTAGTGAACTGCTCTAGCTTCTTTCCTTTGTTGCTTGTTTGCTCACCGGTGACATTTTGAAATTGCAACCTACAACTACATCTGGCATGAGCTAACTTTGGCCTATTAGCTTTCATGGCAGAAGAAGCTTCTACTACACCAGAATTGTGATCTTGTGAGCTTAATCTAGTCGACCTTCATCCTGCCTTGCTCATTTTGCTTGTGAATTAATTGCACGAACCTTGCAACACTTAAGAAAACAAATATGACTAGAATTGGATAATACACTTAGCAACTATTCTTTCCATATTTATCGTGGGAATGATGACTTTCACAATCAATGCTTAACACATGCGTGACCCTGACAATTCATTTGTAGCTGTACCATCATCGTTTATCCCCCATTTGCATGGGAATCCATAAGACACTCACCATGATTACCAGTATTTACGTCTTAACACAAACATGGGATCGACTTGATCATGTTGCAGGAATGTAGCCATTAATGCAAATTGGTTGCACAACATAATCGACTAGCATGTGGTTTCCGCCGACCTTCAAATATAATTCTTTGATCATTTTCCTTGTTGGCTGATCGAACGCGCATTTTCTACTTGACTAGCCTTGACCGCTAGCGGTCCTCGCTAAGGTGTTTCATAGCCAATCATGTTCACCCATATCATTCGATACCTTTTCCTTGTGGGGCTTCCATGAATTGAATTGACCTGGACAAGTGTCACCATATCACTAATCTTGCTGGTTTTATCTGTCGATCACTTCAAACTAGTGAGTTGGCAGGGAACGGTGGGGATCATCCATTAGAGTGGATCTTACCCATTCACCAAAGGTACTGGGTCATGGGCACGGTAGTGGGGAGTGGGTCCCATGGTTGTACCAAGACATGCATTAGTTTCTCGCTCATCCCACTACCTTTATCCTGTCAGCGCTTCAAACCCGCAAGTTGGCGGGGTACAGTTCAAATTTACCTCGAGATTTGAAAATCTTTGCAATTTGCACACCAAGCAATGTTAGAATTAAATAGACATGATTGGATTTAACCATTAGTGACATAACCACTAGGATAGATGGCTTAAGGCTCAAGTTTCTGCATTGAATTTAAAATTAAATCTTAGGAAAAGGGGCCTAGGGTGATGGAAAAGAAAGTGACTAGTCCGTCGGGTAACAAGGCTAGTAAACCAATGAGAAAGTAAGGCTCAGGAATGACTTAAAAGACCAGTTAACTGATAGGGCAAGTCAACTGAAAATTATAATACCTAGGCATCATTGTGAATAAAACCCTATTCATTTCATGGGGAGAAGGGTTTAAAATGAAGACCAAGACCATAGGGTAAACATGAAGTTCTAAAGAATTTCAGAAGATCCATCAGTGGCTCATGCTTGGGGACGCATACCCCTAGTGGGTATGGTGAGAAATAGATCTTTGGTTGAAGTCGACCAGGGTAGGAAACCAAAAGAAAGGAACTCACCTGGACAAGGCAAGTAAACCCAATAGGAAGCAAACAAACCAGACCAACATATATACATTATTTACAAACTATACATTGAAAAATTAAGGGAAACTCTTCCCTCTATCAAAAGCTATGGCCTATGTATCACACCGTGAGTTGACATGAGCATTATGTAACTCCAAGTTACCAACATCATCCTGATCAACACTTCCCATAACATTTGAAATAACATGGCCACACTTATTTTTTTCACTGTAAACTCATCAAATGAATCAAGAAAAAAGAATCCCTCGTACTCCACATTGTCATGGGATATGCCATCATACTCTTCTTGTTCATTAAACTTGAAAAGCTCATAGATATTATGGTTCAAACTAGGTGAATCCTTGGTCAATTCACGTATGAAAGCATAACTAGGCACATTGTTAGCACACTTACCATAAGCATTTCCATAATCAGGTGAGAGAATTTCTATAATAAGATTCATTAAGGATTGTTTGCAAAGAATTCCACTACAACTTCATATTTCCTAATACTGCTTTCATGATTTCCCACACCCTCAAATTGCTCTTCCTGTGATTGAAATAATGTTGCAATATCAACAAATTCTGGAAGATCATCTAGTGAGTCCTCCTTCTTATCATAGGGCATAGTTTTTAGAATATCCCTACAATCATATGGGACATGAGTTGTTAACACTTCAATTCTCCTTTCAGGTGCACAATTCTCCATCATGGAGAATATAACACAAGAATTTGTATCACTATATGCTCCTTGAAGTCTAGGACTTGGCAAATCAGAATTGACATTTTCCTCAATAGAACTATCAATATCATCACCTTTTTGATCCTCACCTGAACCATCCCCAACATATCCACTAGTAGTACTTGTCAGATTCTCCTTTGGGATATCTTCAAAAAGAGGATTACTGATACACCAATAAGGATTGTCATTTATAACTTCACCATCCAAATCATCTTCATTAAATAGAATGTTTTGCCATACATTAATTGGATGTATCTCATCATCTTTCAAATTAGGATACCAATCATCTAGATTACCAGTTTATTCAAAACCAGTGAAATCACTAGAGGAACTCAAAGAAACCATCTCACTATTCTCCTCATCATTTATATCCTCAACAATTGATCCACATTTAGAGAGTTCATCATATGAAGAGAATTGATCACTGCATGAGAAGCATAAATCTACACGACTATTGACATACCCTCTACTAGAAGTAAAGGATTCAATCCCCAATTCATATGAGGAGTCATATTCAATTGTAGATTGTTCAACTTTAGTCTCCTCATGTTGGTTATTCATTTGTGCTATACCCCTAGAGGAAAATGCATTTCCTTCAGTGACTAATGTATGAAAGCTACTCAATGGATCAACCAAGACAACTTCACCTTGTACTTCCTGTGTTTTCTCACAAATTACAACATCCCAAAGGATATAATTTGGCATCACCTCCTTTTCTTCATACTCTGTTTCTACATTATCATCATCACTACATACCTCTGCTTCTAAGTTGCTAGTGAAATAGTAACATTCAACAGTCACTTGCTTAGAGTCTAATGCTTCTCTTTGTCTAGATAATCTTAATCCTTGATATCCTTCCCTATGACAATTGTTTCCCATATTTTGAGGAACAAATAGAGGTATATGCCCCTATTCCATATTCTCTCAAGTGTATATCTGGTCTACTACTTGATTTAAGCTATGAGTTTTCTGATCCTCAGACCATTGGCTTGATCTTGACATATATGCTTCACAAAACAAATTGATGCTCATTAAATCACTTGGTCTAAAATTCTTAGGTATCCCCATCAAAATATCCAAGAATATTGAATATAAGTCATATGGTGACTCATTTGGTCTCTTTTCATTCCATATAACTTATTGATAGAGGTGATTATATTAGATTTTCCCATTCTTGCTTGTTGTGAAGTTGATGCTTGTTCATATTTTGCACTTCTTGGAAGTAAAGTGCATACTACATTCATGAAATCTTCATCTTGACAAATCCTTTTATACTCTAGCTCGTTTGATTCAACATTTTGGACAATGCTACAACTACTACTAGCAATTGCAGATCCTTTCATCATTGAGTATCTCAAATTGTTCTCAATGCCAATTGCAATCTAATAAGCTTGGTGCAGTGTTGTGGGTTCTTTGTCTCTTAACAAGAAGCTCATCTTCTTGTCAAATGCTCCTAGATACACAACCAAACTCTCATTATCATTTGGTCTTATCTCCTTTGGTATATCTCTGATTGCTTTTGCAAATCAAAGATTGAAAGCAGGAACTAGTTCCCCTTCACCTATATGATTTTTCATAAAATTCTTCCTCACTGCACTAGGATTTACTCTTTCACCAAATTGTTCAACAAAGATTGTCATGAACTAACTTCATGAGGCTATGGATCTTGAAGGTAAATATGAATACCAATATTTAGCATCATCCTTCAAGGATTGAACAAAGAGTTTCATCACAACATCTTCATGACTTATTTCATAATCCCCCATCACATCCAAGAAAGTTTGCAGGTGTTTAGAGGCCGACTCTGAACTTTTCCTTGTGAATTTGGGAAAATATTTTCTAACCTTCTAAGGGATTACATTTGGAAAGCCTCTAATGCTGCTAAAGACCAATGGAATATATCTTTCTATAAAAAAATCCCTTTGAGGGCATGATACATTTTTCACACCTTGCATGCTTTTACTTGATTCAAATGAGTAGCACACTTCTTGTATAACTACATAATTTTCTCATCAAAAGTATGAACATAACTACTATTATTCCCTGACTTAATGCAAATTCATCTAATAGGGAATCACATGTGATCTTTGATCTTGAAAAATTCTCATAAAGTTCTTTAAAGTAGAGTAATGTGCTTACTAGATCTATGAGAATACCTAGAAATCTTGTAGCAACTATTAATCTTTCTTCCTGATTGCAAATGCTGCAAATCTGGAACTCTTATTCATAATGCAGCTGGTTCAACTGGTTCTTTATATAGAGTCACCACCTCTTCTTAGAGGAATAATATTCAAGTGTAAATCTCGTTATGGCCTTTCTCTACCAGCAGAATCACACCGAAATTCTTTGATCTTAGCTGCAATGAATCATCTCCAGGTTCAAGAACTATTCAATTGTCTAAACAAATATGTTCATACATAATATTCAAAATGGAAAATAACTTGATATTCTATGATGACTCTTGAAACTTGACAATTCAAGACTTGAATGACTCTATGAGAAGGCAATTTTTAACCAGATTTCATAGTACTTCCCCCGTAGAGTCACCATTCTATTGGTGGTTTTTCCAGTGCCTTTAAGTAATCTCTAAGGGGTATCCAATTTCCTATGTTCTAGACCCCTGAAATGACTGGACAACTAACAAGATCATGTCAAAGACATAAATCTTCTACACTTTAGGCTCTGTGGGACCAAGGAGGGTGTTCCTATTAGTGTTCATAGATATTATATTTGAAAGAACACATCATTTTCATAGATTATTTTGACTAAAAGATAAATGTGCAAAGCTTACTATGGAATTGGCTTGTTCTTAAGTAATTTGCTATCATTTCAGCAAATGTTACCCCATGTGACAATTAATCTTGAAATTTTATGTAAATATTTGAGAAATTCTTCAAGTAAATTCACATTCAAAGCAAGGCTAGCCATTGTACATAAATTTGATCAACCCATTAGGTGGATCTTTTAAGGAAATAGACTAGTGCCTTATTTTTTGGGCCATGGAGTCACATAAACAATGATTAGTAATGCAAAAATGACTCTAGACTTTAATGAAATGGACTACCCACATAATAACTTTGCATTATCAGGCTCACTATGTCTGATACACAACTACTTATCAAATCCCCAACAAATGATTGTAAATCTATGACTCCATTCAAGCATTTAAATTATCACTTGAATCAAAGCATGAAACAAAGACATACATTCAAATTGACATTTGAAAGAAGAATGAAAACATTTTTAACAATTCCATTCAAGATTTACCCACATTCACACAAGGAGAGAAAATATATCAGAACTAGACTTTCATCTATATTTATGAGTCAAATTTGCACAACAATTTAAGATAACATGTGATTGTTCTTCTACAAAGCTTGAAAATAGAGACTAGATATTCCTATACACATGACCAGACCTTAACCAAAAAAATTTCATCCTCATGCAAGTGAGCCTTGATTACCCTTTTATAAGGCAAGGGAGCAACAAGCTTCAGGCTCACATATAATTTCATTACATATTTTTCATTTCATCACAATTTTGACTGCATTTCAAAATTCTCCATGTAAAATCCCTTGACAAGACACGTTGAAAATGAGGAGAGACCAAAAGTGCAATCGCCACTTGACAGAGGAATGTAAAAGACCAGCCAAAATATTCACTACCGCCATCCACCTTGTCGCAAACCAACACCCCAAAGTACCACGAGAGCACAAATTAACTATTGTTAACCCAAAAAGGTACCCAACATACCAAAAAGAATAAACCACTGGCACTGCAATAATCACTAACAACAAAAACTTCTTACCCATCACACACACACACCCAACCACATCACCAGTGCATTACACGACCCCAATGGCATCCCATCCTCGGTAAAGACATCCACTCTAGGTGTGAGCAGGAGGAAGAGGAGAAGAGACCTCAGCCTCTCCTTCACCCTTATCACTACTCAGAATAGGGATATTATGCCCACTAGGGGTCTTAGAAACTACAAGAAGAACACCAATCACTTCAAAGTTGAGGGGATACCTTCATTCATGAACTCCAAATAACGGGCATATTTAGGATCGGCCTTGCTGTCATTGTCTATCAAACCACCGGTGATATTGATTGGTGAATGTTGATGCCCATAAGAGCCTCAACCATACCTCACCTTTCACTTTGTTTCGCTAGTGAATTGCTCCAGCTACTTCCTTTGCTACTTGTTTGCTCACCGGTGACATTTTGAAATTGTAACCTACGACTACATTTGGTAGGAGCTAACTTTGGCCTATCAACTTTCATGGAAAAAGAAGCTTCTGCTACACTAGAATTGTGCTCTTGTGAGCTTAATCTAGTTGACCTTCATCCTGCCTTGCTCATTTTTCTTGTCAATCAATTGCATGAACCTTGCAACACTTAAGGAAACAAATATGACTAGAATTGGATAATACACTTAGCAACTATTATTGCCATATTTATCATGGGAACGATGGTTTTCACAATCAATGCTTAACACATGCGCGACCCTAGCAATTCGTTGGTAGTTGTACCATCATTTTTTATCTCCCATTTTCATGGGAATCCGTAAGCCATTCACCTTGATTACCAGTATTTGCATCTTCACACGAACTTGGGATTGATTTGATCATGTTGCAGGAATTTAGCCATTAATGCAAATTGGTTGCACAACATAATCGACTATCACATGGTTTCCACTAACCTTGAAATATAATTCATCGATCATTTTCCTTGCTAGCTAATTGGACGAACATTCTCTACTTGACCAGCCTTGGCCTCTAACAGCACCTCACTGAGGTGTTTCATAACCAATCACATTCACCCATATCAGTCAATACCTTTACCTTGTGGGGCCTCCGTGAATTGAACTGACCTGGACAGGTGTCACCATATCGTTGATCCCACTGGTTTTATTTGTCGATCACTTCAAACCAGTGAGCTGGTGGGGAATGGTGGGGATCATCCTTCAGAGTGAATCTTGGCCATTCACTGAAGGTTCCAGGTCATGGGCATGGTAGTGGGGAGTAGTTCCCATGGTTGTACCAAGACAATTGTCAATTTTTGACTCATCCCGTTGCTTTTATCCTATTGACACTTCAAACCCGCGAGTTGGCGGGGTATGGTTTAGATTTACCTTGAGATTTGCAAATCTCTGTAGTCTGCATGCCAAGCAATGTTAGCATTAAATAGACATGACTAGGTTTAATCATTAGTGACATGACTGCCAGGATAGATGGCTTAAGGCTCAATTTGCCACATTAAATTTAAAATTAAACCTTAGGAAAGGGGGCCTATGGTGACAAAAGAAAATGACCAGTCCATCGGGTAATAAGGCCAGTAAACCAATGAGAAAGGAAGGGTCAACAACTTAAAAGATCAGTTAACTGATAGGGCAAGTCAACTGAAAATTATAATACTTGGACATCATTGTGAATAAAACCCTATTCATTTCATGGGGACAAGGGTTTAAAATGAGGACCAAGACCATAGGGAAGACATGAAGTTCTAAAGAATTTCATAACATCCATCACCCATCTCCCTCCTTCCCCCTCTCTCTCCCTCACAAACAAACACAAAAGTGGATAAAAGTGTAGTATGTGCAATGGTAAAATGGCAATACAAAAGTGGATAAATTCAAGAGGTTTTGTACTACATATGAAATTGTGCAAGAAAAGAAAGTGAGAGATGATTCTATAAGTGGAGTTGAACAAATGAACTCAAAGATTATTGAACAAAGATGACATTAAAATTAATTTAATTACTAGCCATATTAATAAACTCAAATTAGTTTTATTACTAGCCATATTAATAAGCCATTTAATTTAGACAAAAATAATATTCAAAACTAAATAAAAATTTCACCCAATACCATTGAAATCTCTTGATGTTTCCATGTTTTTCATGATTTTAAATGTATAAGCACTCAAATAAGAAACACAAGTTCTACCTACCTCCCTTCCTCTCTCTATCTCCACTCACCCTCTCACTCTCTACCTACCTTCCCCTCAATACATCCCACCCCACTTCTCTTTCTACATATCTCTCCTCCCCAACTTCCCCTCTTTATCTACTTATCTCTCCCCTTCTCTCTCTCATTTCCCTATCTCCCCTCTCTCTACCTACTTCTTCATCTATTCCTTCAACCTTACCTCTCTCTACCTACATCTACATGTCTCCCTTATTTCCTCTCTCTCTCTCCCTTTATCCTTCCTATCCTACCTCACTAGATCTCTCCCTCCCCCCCATCCTTCTATACTTCTCTCTATCTCTCCTCTCTCACCATCCCTCCTAAACTTCTTCTCTCACCATATCTCCTTACCAATTCCTATCTCCCTCCCCCCTCTCTCTCCCTCTCACACACACAACCTCTCTCCACTATCCCTCTCTACCTACCCCTCCCTCTATCCCTAACTCTCTATACCTTCCTCATCAGCCCTACCTCTCTTTATCTCCACTCATTTGTGATTTGGGACACCAAGCCACTCTCACACATAATATTTCACAACAATCCTATTGGCTCTCAAAATCACATGCCCTCTCCTCTACACCATTGGCTCAACTTTGAGAGTGTCTTTATGATTACAGAATGCAAATTTTTCTTTTAATTATGAGCTGTTTAAAAGACTTGTCTACCTTTTTAAATAAGACTTTCATGTCTCCACCCAATTGATTCTCTTTTTTTGTACCAAGATCTAATTTTTCCTTTTCCTTATCATCTATTTCTAATTGTATTTGTTCCATGGAATTCTTAAGTTCAAGAATCTTTGAATTCATTTTTTCAACTCCACTTATAGCATCATCTCTCAATTTATTTGCTTGCACAAATTCATATGCAATACAATACCTCTTGACTTTATCCACTTTTGCATTTCCATTTTCCCCTTGCACATACTACACACACACATTCTTCAACTTCTCAAGAGTGGAAAGAATATTTTTAGTCAATATTTATATCTATCTCATTCAATTTGGTTTGCTTCTTTTCATGTGTTTTAGAGAAGATTCCTTTTTCATTTCATGTATTGTAATACTTGATTCCTCTTCTTATGCATTTCTATTGGCCCATTGCACATAGTGCACATGCTCCTTCCTCAACTTCTCAAGAGTAGGAATAATCTCTTAAGTCAATACATTATATATTATCATTCTTCTAAAACATTTTTCACTATCACCCTTTATCATACCAACCCAAAAACATTATCCTTATCCCTCCTCCATCCTATTTATCCATTTTGGGTGCCTATTTCCCACAATAAACCATCACATATCCCCCTCAGACTAAGTCCATTTTAGGTCCTTCTATCCCTCCCACCCTACCACTTCTTATCTCTGACCTTCCCTCTTTCTCTCCCTCCCTCTATCCCTCCCACCCTACCACTTCCTATCTCCCTCCTTCCCCCCCTCTCTCTCCCTCTCTCTCACACACACAACCTATCTCCTTTGCTCCCTCCCACCCTACCACTCCCTATCTCCCTCCTTCCCTCTATCCCTCACACCATACCACTCTCTATACCTATCCCTATCTCTCTCCTTCCCTCTTTCTCTCCCCCCTTCTATCCTATCACCCGACCACTTCCTATCTCCCCCCTTCCCTCTCTCTCTCCCTCCCTTCTATTATGATCTAGTGATAACTACTTTAAAATCTTCATAAGCATTGTGATAACCTCTCCCTCCCCTCTAGGGTAATAACATGCACTAGAACCTTGTACCTATGTTCCAATTACCTCCCTCTTTCTCTCCCTCCCTCTATCCCACTTACTATCCCCTATCAGTAGGTAGAGAGGGTGAGGGAGAGAAAGAGGGAGGTAATTGGGATAGTAGGTGGTGATCTTGGAGTGGGGAATAACATGCACTAGAACCTTGTACCTAGCCTTTAGTGTTTAGGGGAGTTGAGAATTTCATGAAAGAATTGGTTGCATTAATGAGATATGATTCCATATGAAAATCCCCTCCATTTTTATCCTTTACAAATTATTTTTTAAGAATTACAAAAAAATGATTTCAATATAGTTTTGAAGAACTTATTTCTCTAAATTAATGTGTAACTAGAGAACCCTATCTCCAATAAAATGGGTTTAATACTCAAATCACAAAACAATGTACACATTAATCCAATACATCTTTAAAATATCTAGAAAACATGTTAATTGAGTATTTTGTCAACCTACTATGCTGAGCCACATCTGCCTTATCTCTAGATATCATCATACAAGTGAAGAGAGGGGGGAGGGAGAGGTAGAGAGAGAGGGGTAGGTAAAGTGAGGGATTTGTGGGTGGGAGGGATTGAGGGAGGGAGGTAGGGAAGGATGGAGTGAGTGATAAAGGGAGGGGTAGATGGAAAGATAGAGAGGGGGGAAGATGGAGAAAGGGAGGGAGGGGAAGGTTATGAGGGATAGTGAGAGAGGAGTGATAGAGAGAAGTATATAGGAATGGGAGGAGGGAGAGTTATAGCGAGGTAGCATAGGGGGAAAAAGGGATAGAGGAAATGAGGGAGACATAGAGAGGTAGGTAGAGAGAGGTAAGGTTGAAGGAATAGAGGGAGAGGTATCCAAGAGGTTAGAGAGAGTTAGGAAGAGAGGGAGGGGTAGGTGGTGAGAGGTTGTGTGTGTGAGGGAGATGGGGAGTGGTAAGGTAGGAGGGATAGAGGTACATATAGAGAGAGGGTGGGAGAGGTATGTATAGAGAGAGTGAGTGAGAGGGAAGGAGGGAGGGAAGAAGGGTAGGACAATGGGAGGTGTAGGTGGAGAGAGGTTGTGTGTGAGAGAGGGTGGGAGAGGTATGTATAGAGAGAGTGAGTGAAAGGGAATGAGGGAGGGAAGAAGGGTAGGATAATGGGAGGCGTAGGTGGAGAGAGGTTGTGTATGTGAGAGGGAGAGAGAGAGAGAGAACTTAAGGAAGGGATAGAGAGATAGAGAGAGAGGGAGAAGTAAGGTGGGACATGTAGGTATAGAGAGAGTGAGAGAGGGAATTAGGAAGAGGAATGGAGAGAGAGATATATGGAGAGATAGATAATGTATTGATTGAATAGATTCTTCTCATTCTTGAGAATTTGAGGAAGGTGTGTGTGCAATATATGCAATGGGAAAATGGCAATGCAAAAGTGGATAAATTCAAGAGGTTTTGTATTGTGTATCAATTTGTGCAAGAAAAGAAAGTGATAGATGATTGTATAAGTGGTGTTGATAAAATGAAGTAAAATATTCTTGAACATAAGAATTTCATGGAACAAATACGATTGGAAATAAATAAGGAAAGGGAAAAATTAGATCTAAGCACAAAAAAAAGTAGTTGGAAGTGTTGGAATTGTAGTAAAACAATAGAGGACTAAACTTAACCACTTATAAAAGGAAGTAAAAGATAAGAAGAATATTTTATCATCAAAATAAAAGGAGGTTCATGTTGTTGAGAGAGAGCTGCAATCTAAAATACATGAAGTTGAGAAAATAAAGACAATAATGTCTAGGTGTTGCTTATAAAGAAGGGTGTATGTAGACGTTAGAAAGAGTGTTTGCAAGAATTTGATGTAGTTCAGAAGTTGAAGACTGATATTAGGCATGTCGAGGCTCAACTAGGAAATGTTAAATTTACCTATAATGATCTTGTAAAGCATTTTGATAAGTCAAAATTCAAAGGTGTTATTGCACAACATTTAAAAGTTTAAACTACATTAAATGTAAATTTTGAAGGTGACTTTCATTACACTCATGTTGTGTAAATAACAAAAGGTTTTAATTACATTAATATTGTTTTCTAAAATTGGATGTTGGAAAACACTAGGTGTTATAAAACTTCCAACCCACATACTATTGTAAAACCCTATACATGTAACAACCTAGTTGGTTAGTCACCCCTCAGGTTAATTTGGTTAGTTTTGTGTATCCCCCACTTGTAACTCCTCCCTGATGACACATGGGAAAATAAATCTATGTTTAGTACAATCCTATTTTTAGTATTAATTATAGTTATAATTTACTTTATCTATAAATAAATCAAATTAAGTACCCAAAACTATAAAATTTTCACATATTTATATAGCCCATTAAAACAAGTACTCATGATTTATCAAATTAACGGTTACTTCTAAATGCTTATACTACTCTTCCTTTTTAACTTAGTAATGCTCCAATTATAGTTTCCACTTGCATCATAATCAACACTTAAAAACACTTGAAAAGAAGTAGACCAAAGTGAATGAGATATATAATGTATTGACTGAAGAGATTCTTGCTGCTCTTGAGAAGTTGAGGAAGGTGCGTGTGTAGTATGTGCAATGGGCATATGAAAATGTAGAACTAGAGAAATAACATTGTAGAATTGGAGGAGTAGGTACTAGAATGTATGGAATGAAAAAATGAATCTATTTTAAAACACTTGGAAGGAAGCAAACCAAAATAAATGAAAAAATAATCTTCTCTAAAAACATTATCTATCTCATTCACTTTGGTCTACTTATTTTCAAGGGTTTTTGGGTCCTTGTGTCCCACAATCCATTTTGGGTCCCTATGTCCCACAATCCACCATCACATCCCCCCCTCTTAGTAAGTCCATTTTGGGTCCTTCTATCCCTCCCACCCTACCACTACCTATCTCCATCCTTCCCTCTCTCCCTCACACACACACACACAACCTCTCTCAACCTACCCTCCCTATATCCCTAACTCTCTCTATACCCATCTCCCATAACTCTCTCTATACTCATCATGGTTTAAGGTAATCTCATTGGATCCTTTTATTACACTTGTGTTGTGTAAATAAAAAAGGTCTTTAATTATAATAATATTATTTTCTAATAGTGGAGGTTGGAAAACATTGGGTGTTATGGAACCTGCAACCCACATACTATTTAAAACCCTCTACACATAACAACCCAATTGGTTAGTCACCCCTTAGTTCATTTTTATTAATTTTATGTATCTCTCACCTAGAACTCCTCCCCAAGCTCTCCACTCTTGAGCTTAGAACAAGACAAATGTAATCACTCACAACTCACTGTGTTTTCCAACCTACAATTATTTTGTGCATTTCTATTTCTATCATATGAGGAAATTGAAATGAAAATTTTACTCTAAGTCATAGTTGTGGTAAATATTGAATTTTCCTTTCATTACATTTGTACTCTCTATATAAGAAAAAGTTTTCATTACAATAATTTCAAGTTGGAAAACACTAGGTGCTATGAAACCTACAACCCGCATATTGTTGTAAAACCCTCTACACATAACAACCCAATTGGTTAGTCACCCCTTAGGTCAATTATATTAGTTTTATGTATCCTTCACCTAGAAATCCTTCCCAATCTCTCAACCCTTGATCTTAGAACAAGAAGAATGAAATCCCTCAAAACCCACTGTGTTTTCCAACCTGTGATTATTTTGTGTATTTCTTTTTCCATCATATGAGGAAATTGAAATGCATTTTTTACTCTAAGTCACAGTTGTGGTAAATTTTGAAATTTCTTTTCATTACATTCATACTCTCTATATAAGAAATTTTTTTCATTATAACAATTGCAGGTTGGAAAACAGTGGGTGTTATGAAACTTGCAACCCACATACTATTGTAAAAAGGAAGGAAATGCCACATGGGCTCTTTCATTTCATTTTCCATTTAACTCTTTTCTTAAGAGTAACCTTGGGATAAGGACAATTAAGGGGTAGGTTAATGAAATAAATATAGTTAATTTTGATAATTAAATTTAGATTGATAATTGTAATAATTTATGAAAATTAAATGAGTGGGTTAGATGTATTTAGTTTTAGATTTGATGATGAAAAATAAAGTTTATAATGTTGTTTTAAACCAATTTATCATTATCATGAATTTATCTATTTTGATCCAATGAATGCCTTAGAGTCTTTTTTTTTTTTAAATCTCTTGGATCAATTCCAACTATCATTTCCTTGATATATCATGCAAGATTGATATGAGTTACACAAGATAGATGATTGATTTTTCATCTAGATATCTACATTAAATTAGTGTAGATAGAGACATTGCTTAGGAGTTTTTTTATTTGATTGATGAATGTGTTCTCCTAGGTCAAACCCACTAGAAAATTAAATTAACTACAATGATAGATATCAAAGACAACATTCACAATTATGCAAGTAGCCTATATGATATGAATACAAATTTATTTACTTTATTTCCCTTAAAAATTGAAGTGTGTTCTAGTTAACATGTGTGTGTGTGTGTTAACTTATTTACCTTTTCAAATAAGAATTTCATGTCTCCACCTAGCTAATTCTCTTTTTTTGCACTTACATGTGATTTTTTCCCTTTTCTTGCCATTTATTTCTAATTGTATTTGTTCCATGGAATTCTTAAGTTAAAGAATCACTAAGTTCATTTGTTCAAATCCACTTATAAAATCATATCTCACTTCCTTTGATTCCACAAATTCGTATGCAATACAAAACCTCTTGAGTTTATCCACTTTTTCATTGCCATTTTCCCAATTCATATACTACACACATTCCTTCCTCAACTTCTCAAGAGCAGCATGAATCTCTTCATTCACTTTGGTCTGCTTCTTATCAAGTGTTTTTAGAGTGGATTACTTTTTAATTTCATATATTCTAGTGTACTTGTTGCTCCATTTTTGCATTTCCATTTTCCCATTGCACATATTGCACACACACCTTCTTCAACTTCTCAAGAGCAGGAAGAATCTCTTCATTCAATACATTATCTATCTCATTCACTTTGGTCTGCTTCTTTTCAAGTGTTTTGGGGTCCCTATGTCCCACAATCCATTCAAATGTATATAGATTTACCTACCTCTCTCTTTTTTCCTTGAACTTGATAGGGGATTGCAATAAATATATGTCTATAGGATTATTGGTTATGTTTGGATGAAATAGAGGGAAGAAGAAAGATAGGGAGTGGTAGAGTCAAGTGGTGCAGGAGCACCGTTGATGTTTTTTTAAGTTATGTTGTGAAACTTTGGGTTTTTCTTTGTTTTGGATTTATTGATGTCAATTAGGTCATTTGAGACCATCCTAAGTGGTTTAGGACAATTTTTGGTCATTTGGTGAGATTTAGGCAAATATTGTAAAAATTGTAAAAGTTGCTCAAGAAAGTTGTCAAGCAACTTGTCAAATAGTGTCATTAAGGTGTTTTGTCAACAAAATAATCAAAAGGTGGTTGAAAATAGTTAGTTTTGGTTGGAAATGTATAAATAAACCCTCAAAAACTCGAATTGGGGGGTTGGAGACATCATTTTTGAAGTTTGATGAATGGAAACCTCAAATTTTGTGTGCATTTTCTAATTCTTACATTGCTTCTAGGCTGAAGTTAAGCATTTTATGGCCTGTTATGGACTCATATAATGGATTATCATATATGGATGGAAATATATTTGTTTCTAGTTTACAATTATTTTTGTCTCATTCAATTTTGTTAAGTTTTGTGGGAGATATGACTATTTTGGTGAGACTTCCCTATCCTAACAATATTGGGCAGAATTTTCAGTCTAAAAAATGTGATGGTACAGATTGTACAATCAATATTTTGGATTTGAAACTAATTTTATTATTTTACCATGTGAATTTAATTCCATTTTCTTCAAGTCTCATTAGATTTAATTAATATTTGAATAAGTTATGACCATTTTTGTGAGGGCAGGTTTGAACCCTACCTAGGGTTTGCAGTTTTGGGAAAATACAATAACTTTCATTTCCACTGTTGTATCTTCATAAAAATTGGAGGAATTGTATGTAATTATATTATATTCAATCTCACTAAATCGATTGGCTTCATTATTTTTTTTGTGGAAGTTATTACAATTCATTGCATTAAATTATGGGAAGCCATGGCAATGTTTCCAATAGGATCAAGAATGCACTTAATCATTGTTTGAAATGAATCAATTTATGAAAGTTGTAAAGTGAATCAAGTTTGTTGTATGCTTGTAATTTTTGATGATTTTTCAGTTGTGTTATTGCAAATTAATCCAAGAATTCCTAAGAGCAAGAATTTTGTATCATTGCTTTGAATGATTGGTTGAGTTGAGTTGTGAATCCTCCTAGCTCTGCATCATCAAGTATTCTTGAACTTAAGAATTCCATGGAACAAATACAATTGGAAATATATGATAAAGAATAAAAAATCAACCCTTATCTAAAAAGGTAGACAAGTCTTGTAAAGAACATATAATGACATGTATGCCTGTATAAATTTTTGTCTACAATCCTAAATTTTATGACTTTCTTGTATATATGTTATCCTTATATGGACATATATCAAATTTAAAATTAAGAAGGTTTGAGTATTCAAGTCCATACAAAATTTCATAATTGTAGAAATGACATAAGGTACTAGTTAGTGAGCGAGGGAGGGAGAGATGGATTTGGAAAGTAGTTATCACTAGATCATAATAGAGGGAGGGAAAAAGAGAGAGAGGGAGGGAGAGGGAAGGGAAGGAGGGAGATACGAAGTGGTACGATGGGAGGGATACACTAATTCATTTGAATACAAAATACAATGAAATTTTCCAACGAAATATGTATAATTTGATGTATTGTTGGGTGCTTGTAAAATTTGATGTGTAATTTTTTATTTTTTGAAAGTTTATCCCAGACGTTCATCAAAACTTCAATGAACCTAGGGTTTGTCAAAATGTTGGCTATCATTTTTGTCAAATTTTTGACAAACATGAAAAATAGAAAAAAATCAAATTGTGGCTGACATAAAGAAAAGTGAGTTCACACCTGATTTATTGCGACAATGTTTTGCTCTACTTGAGATAGTTTGGGGAGAGCTAAGGACGATTTCCTTGGGAAAAATAAGAAAAAATTCAAGAAGATATCGCTAGGTTTAGGGTAGTCATTGTCTTTTTGCAGAATTCAGTTGTGAAGTCAGATTTGTAGTTCCAAGTTTGAAAATCATATTTTAAAGCAACATCTCATCAGATTTCATTTTTAGAGGTTTAGGGTTTTGAGAATTTAATGTCCAGATTTTGTTGTGTGGAATCACCATAAGATCATAGCCAAGGAACACATTATTGTGACTATATTTATGTGATCCATAACTATATTGGTCATGTGGCACAATTGTGCTATAACAAATACAAGATGCATTCATGTGTGACCCAAGTTTAATATGGCTATGTTGTGATAGAAATGGAGGCACTCATATAATATAGTTAATTCAGGTTGTATAATGTAGGTGTCAATCATCATTGGGTGCATTCAGGTTGTCTCAAGTTTAACAGGTTAGGATGTAATTATAGCATGATTGAAGAGTGATTACCTCTTCCTGCAATAAAGAGCCTATAACTCTGGTTGATATGCAGAGTGGTTGTGTTATATCAATTATGTAGTGCATTCAAGCACAACCTATGTTTAATGGGCTATTCTAGAGAGTGATCAAGATTTTATAAACCTTATGAATGTTATTTGAGATATATTTACATAATCTCAAATTCCTTCAGAGGCTTTTGAAGTATCAATGTATCCTATATAGGGTTTAGAATAATTTATTTTAATTAAAAAAATAAATAAATGATGTATTTCCCTATAATTAGATAATATGGAGATCTCCTAAATCTGCCCCAGCACACTATCCTCTTTGGCACTGTATTCATTACTCCAGCTACTAAAATTTTGCATGTGACATCTTTAATATCTTCATGACCATGGCTTTTAAATAGATCTCAGTATTTTTTTTTAATCCTTTTCATGGTAACCCTTGAGTTCCATAATCCACCTTCAATCTCTTCTCAGAACGGTGTCTTAAGCTAGACTACATAGTATGCATATAAAGTAAGTCTTTCATACCTGCCATTGTTCCAAACCACCACTCACTGCCTTGCTTAAAATGTTGCCTCCATAAGCACAATAGAATGTTTTAAAATCATGGTTGCCAGTGATTGACCATTAAGGTCACCACTTTCATCATGAAGATACAATGAGATTTTTTCTTCAAACTCAAGGCATTATGCAAGATAACATTGTGAATTGTTTGTTGTGTACGATTTTATTTTCTTGCACATTTAATGCTTTGCTAACTTCCTTTAAGACTGGGTATTGCACCCTCAGCTGCAATCTCAAACAACTCACTCACTATCACTTGAAGATTCCTTTCATGAGCATCCTTCTATAAAATCAAACTATGCCCTATAGATTGCCTACTTACTATAGGGGACTCATTGTTTCATGGTATTGTAGTTCTTAAGATCCTTCAACCTTATTGACACTACTTCATAGTCCACAAGGTATTATTCACTATTCTCCCATCTTTGATGAGTCTCAAACACTGCTAAACATGCAATCCACTACCTCCATTATACATTAATGGCTAAGAAGAAACATTGAACCTATGATTACCACTGTTACTTCATTTGGACAATCATTCCTTGATTGCATTTTCCTTGTCTAACACTACCAAAAGCATTTGAAAAACGCTTAAGGTCAACAAGTGGGTAAGGAAACTCACTGTTAAAATCTCCACTTTACTATGCAAGGTTTGAGCTTTATTATCTTGTCATTGCTTAGCCTCTTTTTGACTGTCACATCTCAAGTGACTGTCATTCTTCTTACCATAGATTGCATTTACAAATGTCACTAAGCTACATAGTGTGCTTGTTATTGGCTACAATCTTTAGATTGCAAGATTTTGTTATTACCTACAATGACTCAATCTTTCTGGTATTGTAACCTAACTAATCCACTATAGTTATTGTTTATGTTTCTACGGAGGCCTAGGGTTTTTACCCTAATCATGCTCTTACCACTGCTTCTGTTGTTTTATTAGGCTCTCTCAATGTTGAGGGCCCTAGGGATAAGCTCGTCATAAGAAGTGACACATTGCATCTTTAACTAAAAGGATAACTCTGTATTGACATTAGCAATGATGATTCTGACTTGTTGCTCCTTAGGAATGGGTCACTTTCTCTTACTCACTCACTACCTCCATCGTTGTAGGAAGTTTGTGATCAAGTTCAATATTCTGATTTTAGGAGTCTTAACAGTTGGAAATCATAGTAAAATAAAAATTTAATAAGTTTTGGAATTATCATTTTAAAGTGTTTTTTGGGGTCATTAACTTCATACCATCTTCTCTTTTGCAGGGGTGGTTGCATGCAAAAAAATTTTGGTGTAAAATATCATAATTATTAGATTATGTTACCTGTCTATGAATAAAAAATTATTGGAGTGTGAGTTTGATATTTTTTGAAGATCTAAATAGTCAAGCTTGGTAAGAAAAATCATGTCAGATAATATTAGTGCAAAACAAAATGAAGAGACACTTGATAGATTGTGGGCTAGATTGAAAAGAAAGGGTGATGCGAAATGTTATTGTCCTTGCAATAATTGCAAGGGCTTAAAAATGAGATGATTTTTAATCACAACAGCTAAGAAAAATTGTAGGTAGCATGGTCACGTTGAAGGGGGCATGATTATTGTCCATTGGTAAGTTGTTCATTATATGTGTTTATATTGATTGAATTTGTAAATGTTTATATCGTTTTAACATTTTATATATATATAATCACTTGATCATGATTATGGTTTATTTGTGTCTATCATTATTATAAAGGTGGGGTACCCTAGGGTAGATGATATGGATTATCACAGATCAAAGAATGTGGTTTTGCAATTGGATGAACATGGAGTTGTGAATATTGAAGATGAAGTTAATGATCCTATGGAAGAAGATGATCATGTGCCAGAAAACATAGTTGAAGAGGATGGTACAAATACATTGATCCATGACACATTTAGTGGCAGAGCTGATCATGTTGATCAAGATGACTTTGATGATATTCATGATTTACCTGTACTTGAGAAGGCATACGAGCCCCTTTATGAAGGATCTCAAACAACTCTTCTCTCTGTTGTATTTTTTCTATCGAACTTGAAGGTTATGAATGGTTTATCAAATATAGCAATCTAACGAATGTTAAGGTATGTCATATATGCCATCATTTTTCATCTATTTTAATTGTTGTTAGTTCATCACTAGTAAATAAAGGATGAAATACTTGTACCATTAATATTCTTTATATGAAAAAAATGTTTTTTGTTGTAGATTTATTGGTGAATTTTTGTTACCACCATCAAATATTTTACCTCACTCATATTGAGATTTATGTGCCATTATGAAAGATATTGGAATGGAGTATCAAGTAATAGATGCATATCCCAATGATCATATTATATATCATAAACAAGAGGAATTTGCAACATAATGCCCTGAATGTCATATTAGTAGATATCAAATAGATCAACTAACAAAAAATGTGCCTCACAAGGTTCTTTGTTATATTCCCATTATTCCACGTATGCAACGATTATTTAGGTGCAAAATCTTAGCGCAATTTATAGATTACCATGCACAAAATAGTAGTGGAGATGACATTCTTCGAATGCCTGTGGATGGTTCTACATTTAGGGACATTGAGGAAAAATGGCCACACTTTAAAGAAGAACCTCATAATCTCAGGCTTTCATTGGGAGCGGATGGTGTCAATCCATTTGGAGAGCTGAGATCTATTTACTCAGTGTGGATTGCTTTTGTTATCAACAATAACATTCCTTTATAGATGTCAATAAAGAGGGAGCACATAATGTTGTCAATGATTGTTCTTGGAATTTTTTTACATCAATTTTCTTTAACATAGTAGCATCTCATTTGTCATATTTGTTGCATAATGACATATATTTTTCATTCAATAGTCATGTACATTAATTTATATATATTGTAGGAAAATGGTTATAATAATTATGTAATGTTTATGTTCATTCAAATAGGTAAGTACCAAGTTAAAGATATGAATGTATATATTAAGCCTCTTATCGACAAGTTACTAAAGTTATGGAATGGCGTCACTATATATGATGTCTCTAGACCAATAGAACAAAGACAATTTCAATTCCATGCAATGCTTGTATGAACAATTCATGATGCCCGAGGGCTAACACATTTTTGTGGTATGTTATAATGTTCAACTACACTTTAACAATATTTAATTTGATGAAGTAGATATCATGCATGTTTTTAAAATAATTTATTCATTATATATAATTAAAAAATTGACATGTGTTTAATCCAATTATATATCATCTTGCAGGTCTTCAAACAAAGGGAAAATTTACATGTCCAATTTATGGTCCAAATATGAAATCTCGTTGTTTAACAAGTTTAGGAAAGTAGGTGTTTGATGAGTATAGGAAATTCGTCATAAGGATCGAACTACTGAAAAACATCTTTTCAATGGGAAAAAAGAGACTACATCAAAACCACGAAGAATGACACCTCGCCTATGGAAGTTGGAATATAATAAAATTAATCGTCAAGGTTAGAAATTGAATCAAATTGTTTATCTATCATATATGATATGTTTTGAATTTATATTTTTATATTGTGTTGTGTTTACTCATGTTGTAATTGATAATGATTGTCGTTGTTAATTTGTTTAACTTATATGCTTCATGAAGGTCACCAACGCATTAATGGCCGGTTTCACAGGGACTAAAAAGTTATCCCAAACAATTTAGTAGGTTTCCCTACTATAAGTAGCTACAAATTGTGAATTTTTTTGATACAATGCATATTGGAAAGAATATAACAAAAACGTTATAGAAAATATTGGATGGAAGGCATGGAAAAGAAAAAATTGTCAAAATTTGTAGTGACATTCAGGAAGCCAATCATGCAATGAAAAATGTCATTGAATTAAATAGCGATGGAGACCAAATTAATATAAGTTCCCTTCCTTGGTTATTAACAGAGTAGCAAAGCAATTCTATAAAAGAAGTCATACGAAAAATTCAATTTCCCATAAGATTTGCTATGAACATAAACAATATAATAACAAAGAAAGGTGAATTTTGGTCAGGGATGAAAATGCATGATTGGCATACCTTCATTAAGGTAATTATTCTGGTATATTATATACACTTTTATAATGCATGTACTTTTCAGTGTATTGTGTTTACTATTTTTGGAAAAATAATGAAAAAATTATTTTATAATTGTTGCATTATGTTCTACCTCTATCTCTTCCAGAAAACTTTGACAACAATGTCAAGCAAGTTATATATGATCTTAGAAAATACATGAGGTAAGTAGCAATATTTTTTCAATTTTTTGTATACATCTTATAATTTCCATTTTTTTTACTTGTTATGTAATATACTGTATATTTTTGTTAAATCTCATTAATATATTTGTACCTTGAATCACTTGTAGATGGTCATCTAAAGAAATCCATAAAGAAGATATAAATTATTGGAAGAGAAAAAATCCTTGTCTAATGTGTGAAATGCAAAAGTGTCTACCTTCAACATTTTTCAATGCACAAGAACACTACCTCATACACCAAGTTGAGGAGATTGAATTGTGTGGACTTGTACACAAAAGATCAATGTGGATGGTTGAGAGGCACTTGAAAATTTTGAAGGCTTTGGTTAGACAAAGAGCAAATCTCGAGGGTTCTATGGTGGAGGGATATATGGTATACTAGACCATGGTATACATTAGTGAATATCTTCCTAAGTTTGTAGAAAATATCCATGTAGATCGCATTTGGGGGCCCAACTCCATTAAAAAATTCGAAGGGGAGTACCTGATGGGGAAAGGTAGATTGAGGAAAGTGAGAGGTAATTATAAGATGGTCATAGAAATTAATTGGAATACATTTTACATATGATTTTTATGTATATTGTACTTATTTAATTTTTAATCTTCAATCTACTTCAATTATAAATTAAGGTCATATACTGTGGTATTTAACTAATTATATGTCATTTGTGAATTTCAAATTTTTTTGATATAGTTGGTTGAGAGTGGGATGCACTACATTTGTACGTCGCCAATAATCTTGATTGGATGATGGTATGGATTGAACGATGTCAACAATCTAGTCATGCATTAACATGGGAAGGTGTGGCTTCATTGGTTAAAGAAGCTCATTGTAATAGAGATTTCAATGTTACACAAAGGGAAATTGATTTAGCATATGGTTTAAGAGATAAACAAGTATGTATAAATATATTAATCACCCATATTATTTAATTATTTTCAAGTATATTGATGTATATATATGTTGAGATTGTTTTCTTTGCATACATTCGACCAAGAATAAATATGTTTATCAACTAATGATATTGCAATAATTTTTATATGTTTGACATATTGCAGGTGAAACACCACAAAGCTATGTGGTGCAATGGTCATAAATTTCAAATCAAAATGTTGGATACATGAAGAAAACTTGTGATTATAGTATAACTCTAGTATTTCAGGTGACTAATGTTTCATCTAGAAGCGACATACATCTAAAAGTCTTAGAAAATCAATACTATGGGATTTTGGATGATATACTTGAGTGTGACTTTAACTCCTTCAAATTAATTCTGTTCGCTCTCCTATGGTATAGGCTACGATTGAATGAAAATGATCCTAAGAGAACTGCTATTGAACATGATAATGAATTTACCATGGTTAATACAAGGTTGATCGAGCGAGCTAGAAATGAGCCCTATGTTCTTCCAAGCCAATGTGAGCAACTATTTTACACAGAGGTTCCAGGAAAACCGGGTTGGTCATTTGTTGTTAGACATGATCCAAGAGGAAAGCCGGTAAAGTATAATGTGGTGGAAGAAGAAGATACCGAAGAACTAGAAGATGATGTAGATGATTATCATGATCAACAGTTAGTTGATGATGTCCTTGATGAAGATGTCGAAGAGGAGGAACTAGATCATGATGATGTAGGAGTTAATGTTCATGAAGATGATATCCATGTGGATGATGACATTATTGAAACTGATATCAATGACGATGATGATGATATGACCAATCCTTACAATGTCAAATCTGGATCAGATGATACAAACAAAGAGTTGGATGAAGAAGAAGATCAATGACATTGAAATGTATAAGTTATGCAATTATATTATCTATTTGATATTAATTTCTTGATAGAATTATATTTGAATTTTATGTGGTTACGTAATTAATTCATGATGTTTTTAATTTTTATGCCATTACATAATTAATTTAATGATGTAATTTTTAATGTTTGAAAAATAAAAAAATTAAAACATTTCAATGGTGATGTTAAAAACCTTGAAATTAGTGTGTTTTATGTTTCATGTGATCATAAAAGATTAAAAAGTCAGTTGTAGAGGTGTTTTTTCAGTGGTTGATGTGTATGTTGGTTCTCTTTACAATGCAACCAGGTTTGTCTTCTAATCTACCTATGAAATTTCCAATTCCAATTGAAAGAAACTCGAAGGACTTGGACCAACTGATGAGGACTTTAAAATCCTCCTACACTTCAGGCTCTGCAAGACTCGGGAGGGTGATCCCTTAATGTGTTTACAACCTTTGCACCATTATTATAAAAAAACTAACAATAGCAGATGATCTCACTTAATATCTCAACACGATAAGATAATATCAACTAGAATTGGCTATTCATAGACAATATCAACTATCTAGAGCATGAGATAACTAAACACAATCCATTGTATAAGATATTCAATGATTTTCAATTTGTAGCAAGCTCTAGGAAAAGACAAACAAATACTGAACTACACTAATAATTATAACTTAGATCAGTGCCATATATCCATTGTAGGAGTCAAATTCATAAGCATCTAGAGGTTTATAATAGATTTAATACATCACATATAAGATCCCTGACAATATTGAATTACAATTTCATCAATATGCATTCTAACCCAGGACTACTTATCAAATCCTTATACAACACATATCCACCTATAATCCCATTCAAGCATTTTAATTAATTCCTTGAATTAAAGCTAAAATAGAATCTTACACACCACAACAGTGAGATGGATAAAACAACCCTTAGTTATTTCATTCAAAGTTCAGATATGCATGTACAATGGAGAGACATGAGCTCAAATTTTTATTTCAACTCAAATGCTAGTACTGTTATACAACATTAAATCTTTATGAACTCAAAACCTATTACAAAATGACTCAAAACCTAAGTTGCATTTCTCTAAAACCATTGGACTTTACAATTCACTCTACAACTTCACCTAGACTCGACAAAAATTATCTAACTTGCTAACCCGTACTTTCTAGCCTTGAAATCCTTCTTATAGAAAATGAAGGAGTAAACAAGCACTGGGCCAAAAAGTACACCTATCACCAGTCAATTGAAGCACCTGGTGATATTCCAAAATTTGTTACAACAACTGCCACCTTGAAAAATATTCTTGTTCATCATATCAGCTAAGGAACGTTGATGTAAAAAACCACAAGAAAACCGCACCGAGAAAGCCATCAACACAAAACTGGAATCGTTGCAACCACAACATCTAATGTATCGTCTGTTAGTAGTTCACTCCTTTTACTCCTCCTTAGTCAAATATTTAGTTACCCAATTCTGGTACTCATCATCATTCGGCCATTCAAAATTAATTACCTCATCCACCTTGGTATTATAAGGTGTGTATTTTACCGCTACCTAATTCGCATCCCTTTCAAAAGATTCCAAAAATGAGCTTGTGCTAATGATTTTGTCCATACAGCTCACCAAAAAATCATAGTCTGAGTCATCACAAATTGAATTGATTTGATCATTGATGGCCTCACTTGCTTGATCTGCCATTGTTGAAATGACTTGATTTTCCTCTGCTCATCAATTATATCAGGTAACAATGTGTTACCCCAATCATTGAAATTCTTCACCAGCTCCCTAATCTTCCTAGTCAATTCATCTACTAAGGTCTGAAAACCTTGCAATGATTTTACTAACACATGAGTAGGATTTAATGATTGTGGCCTATTATTTATATCAAACCTTGAGGCCTTATAAATGATATCTAGATCACTGGCCCTAGGGATCCAATTTTTAATTATTGGTATCAATACTTCTTGATCCCTATCAATATTATTTATTGTTGCTAACAAAAAATAATATAAAGAATGTATAGATAGCAATTTTCTATCAACCTTTTCATTTAAATGCCTCAAAATAGTAGTAACAATTTCCTTTTGCTTTAAGAGAGATACCTCCTCACTTTTCTTTAATGATGCCTGCGATTCATCAATTTTTTGCAAGAGCTGCTTCTTTGTAGGATTCAACAGAGCACTCTGTTTCTTCTTCAACTTCCTCTAAAGAAAGGGTGAGGACAAGATTTTGACTGGGAGATCCTGGTGTGGAAACAATTGGAGAAGTAGGAGGCACTGACCCTATTGTGGAAGGCAATGTACTGGTTTCTATTGCACTTGATGTCTCCCCAATCTGATTATATTTGAATCTCTCCACTTCACTTTGCAACTCAACATATTTCTGCTGCATCTTGCTATACTGAATCAAAAGGTTATATTTTTCCATTAAGCTCTTCCTTTCAACTTCCTCCCTTTTAGCAATCTTTTGGGCCAATTTGGCCACATTCACAGTCAAATGAGTGGCCTCAGTGGTTGAGGTCTCTGAAGCTCTCTTTATTATCAGTCCTCCATTGAAATTTGGATTAATATTAGAAACATCTGGTTTTCTCCCTTGTGGGGCCAATTACGAAATTTCTAGAGTATCATATTCCTCACTAAGAGCAGAGTTTTGCAATGCTGCCTTGACCTCTTCTTCAGAGTCTTGAAACGGATTCTTAGACTTCATAATAGCATTAAAGGCTACTGCATCTGTAATATCCCATTCAGGAAAAATTAATACACTAGCCTGACTCACCAGTTTTCTTCCTTCTTCAGAAGTGATGCTCTTGAATTCTTACATTAATTCAGCTTTTACCTCCTCATCATTCTCCTAGTTTGACTTGCCAGGCCTTAGTTCTCTTCTCTGTCTACATTTATCTCGATACTCTTCAAACTTCATCCTCCATACCAATTGCAAGAATACAAGAGTTTTTACAAATGTATTGTCATCTAGAAACTCATTGCATGCTTCCATTCTTGGATCTTGTACACTTTTACCTTTCATATCTAAATCAGATAAAACTAATTCAGCTGGCCTAGGAGGGGAAGGCATACCAACTTCCATGTCTTGATCAACAATAGTAATCTCATCCATCAGATCCTCCTGTGGTTGATCAATTCTTTACCTCTAAGGGCTTGGTTTAGATGGTGGTGATGAGGGATTTTCTTCCGGTGATGATTCTAAATCAGTAATTTTGATTGCCCCAGCCACTTTCAATTTTGGACTTGGTTGTGGAGGAATTTTCATAATCTGTTTTCCTTTTTTGTCCACTTCTTCTTCATCACTGCTACTATCCTTTTTCCTCCTATAAATGGGCCACCTTTCTGTAGGCTAGTATGTTGGCCTTGTTTCAATTGGTTTGGCACCTTACTCTTGTACACCTAGACTTAATTCTAAATTTATCTCATTAGAAAATCAATTTTCTTATGGTGGCGACTGAAATCCAATAGTGGATCATATTTCGGATCCATTTTGCGCACAACATCTAGTAGCTTACCATAAGCTATCTATTTTTCCTTGTTCAACTCCTATCTATTCAAATCAAATTAATTTCTAATCAAGTCTTCAGGGAAATTGAACTCACGCACAAAATTTTTAGCTTTTATTCTTTGTGTAAAAAGAGCAAAGAAACCCTTAGGATCATGCTACTGCTTTGGTCCACACTTCAAATGGTAATCATCAAAGAAATTATCAAAATGTGTCTAGCCTCCCTTTGAAAATATAAAATCAGAAACCACTGTATAATCTGGGAAAAATGTTCCCTTACCCCTTCCAGTGAGGTTGTCCTCATGAATACAACCTATATGCCACATAACTTCTACAAATCCCACTCTTGGTGGCACATTGTATGGTAGTATGTGAGGGGCTCCCTGAAAACCATATACTCTCAAGACAGTGCTAACTGGGTATGGGATAATGTCACCCCAGTTATGGTAAACCTTCAATTCTGGCTTCCTCTCCTTTGGCCTGAGGAAATCATGTAATTGCTCAGGGATCCTAGGTATATTTACCATTAATCTAACCCTTAATCTAGAAGCAAAACAATTATCAAATTGCACATAACTAGTGCTTTCCTTATTACAAGATAAATCTATAGCCCATATCTGTATTGACAATCTTTCTCCATCAACTGGTTGCCTTAATTTCATCCTCTTAGAGAAAAAGTTAGCATTCTTAAACAAAAACATATGCATCAACATAGAATACCAAAAGAATTGAGTGTCGGTATCATTGTTTTGTAGCTTTGACAAGCCTTCATGCATCCTCTCAGCCAAGAAAGAAGTGAAGTCATAGGTCACAAAGAAGTTAGGGTGTTGTATTTGCACCCTAATGAACATATAACCAGTGAGCATTACCGTGCTAGGACTAAAACCCAAAATTTGACATAAAGAATAGAAAGTGGCCAAGAAATGGTTTGCAAAACAATTTAATTTGAAAGGTTCCTGGTCACTGGGGATGATATGAAATTTTGAACCTCCTGCCCTAGCTAGATGAGGTGGAAGCAACCTTGCTCTAAAAAGAGATTTTGGCTTTGCATAATCCTGCTTCATTTCCTCAAGGTTGATAGGAACCAAGTCTTCGGTTGGTTCACTCAAGTCAAAAATATGTTGGACCTCTTCTCTGTTAATGCTCAATAGAACCTTTCCATCATTGTCCCTAATTATCTATGTAACAGGGCCATATCTTGTAGCCACTGCCCTAAGCATGTCTACGTGAGGGAGTACATTTGGTACCACCAGCTTCCCCATATCATACATCCATCCATTTGAAAAATGGTGAGGAAAATTCCTCTATCCGTACCATAATCTAAACAATTCCAAGCCAGTGAGGGGAACCCTAGCATTGACAATATTGGAGCAATTATACACTAACCCTTCCCCTAGGATTTTCCCTCACATTAGGACCAATCCCTTCCTCCTATCATTTTTTGACAAGGGAAATTGATCCAGGAAATCATCATATAGGTTGATCATTTCAAATATTCAGTCTAGCTAGAATGTTGCTTGGGTGGTGCCATCTTAGACAAACTAGGGCTTCTTTACAATGTTATAATTCAAATAGCTAGGACTAACCAAAGATAGAAAGCTATAGGACAAAACACTGCAATTTCTCACAACTATAATTAAACTATAGCCCTAACACATTCATCAACAAGCTCACAACACATCCAACTAATTCTTTCCCAAATTCAAATTCAAATTCAAATGATAGAGAGGCACAAAAAATAAACTCACGGCTTTGTTCGTAGAACTCCCAAATTCTGGCTGCAATAACTCGCAATTCTACCTTCGGCTCAGAAACTGCTAAGTGAAATAGTTGAATGCTTTGTGATATAAACCAAGCAGGATAATTGATTTTATTGTTGATCAAATCATGCTAGCAAGTGTCTCATCTGCCATTAAAGCTCAATTTCACGCTGCATGAATGAATCCAACCATGTTTGATGCAAATTTAAATTTGAGCTATTGATTCTTTAGCTTGATCAAATCATCGATGACCACCTTCAAAACAAGCTGACACAATTGCCAAACACGGCGATAAGGGGCCCACCTTACCATACACTATGAAGGAAGTCCATGTGGTAGTTGCATGCGATATTGCAATCCTAAAACTTCTGATCACGTGATGGCGGGCAACCGTTGATCCTGAACATTAATGATCTCATTCATTTAACACAGTCACTAGCCATGTCATTAACCTTTGAGTAGCTTTTCTAGTGAGATTATAACATATATGTCGATTTAGAACATGTGCATCTCGAAAACAATTTAGTAATCTTCCCCTTAATACATTTAAAGTCGGCTAGTGTTTCCTTTACTCTTTAGGCTTCATCAGATGAGACATGTGGCACCCGCTTGTGATTTCACAATCAACCCAAGCACCATCGTGGGATGGAAGGGAATGAATCAGATCAAATGGCAGTTGGTCAGCGATAGCACAAATTTGATCCCTTGGATAGGACACGTGGCACTGACCCATGATTTTGTGATCCTTCAATTCCTGATCATGGGATGGTGGGCACCGTTGATATCTGCAAGAAATAGATAAAAAAACACTAAATAAATCCTTGAAAAATGAAACATTCATTAAAAGGAGAAGTGGGCATTACTAGGTGGATGACAAACAACATAAGTTATTTTAAAAATGATGAAGCACAGGGTTATCCAAGACATAGGGAAAAATAAAAGCCAGTGGAGGAGATAAAATTAAAACAAAGGGGCCTGGCCTAGATGAGCCAATAAGACATAAGTCATTTTAAAACCCTTCAAAAAGGTAACAACGAAAAAGATCCCAACCCAGGTGTAAAGTAAACATACGGGTTTTACATATAGGAAAAGCTAAAACCCCAACCTTAGGAATTTTCAACAACCATAAAAGACCAGAGACATGAGGCAGGGCATGAATGAAAAACAAGGAGAAATTTTTTGAAGCTCCATCAGTGTGAAGGCATTTAAAAGGCATAAATTTCTCATTGTAATGGTTGTTGATGGTTGAGGATTTAAAGCTCTTGACATTCGAAAATCTATGTTTTTCTTCATTTTTTTTGTATTTTTCCCATTACGCAACACTATATGGTCACATGCAGCCATATTTTGATGTGAAATCAATTATAGGTCATAAAGATATGTGTTAGCTTTGATTTGAATCTAATTTGAGGGCTTAAAGCATTGATTTGAGTTTGAAAGCTTCATTTCTTTGCATACAGCTCAGTTACCCTATTTTTGAGGGTCTTGTAGTCCAAACATGATATAAAGGGGCTCTTACACTCTTTTTGATTATTGTATCTTGTGTAAGAGGCCCCATGGATATTGTTGTAATTGTAGGATGCATGAATAGAGCTTAGGATGTGAAATAAAGAAGGTATAACTGCTATCCTCAAGAGTTTTGTGAAGAAAAGCATGTGAATTGAGAGGTTCAAGCCTATGTTTCAACAAAACATATATGGGAGATCTGATTTTATGAATTTTTATCCATGTGTAGACCTAATGGGTTGTTTCTTAACACTGAATATAAATGATATACATACACACACACGCACACACACACACACACATATATATGTATGTATGTATGTCTCTATGTATATGTATTTTTAAATGTAAATGTAAATGCAATTACTGGATGCTCTCCTAGAACAATAAATGCAACATATCATTAAAGAAATCTATATCTATGTATATAAATGTGTATTTCTAAATGCAAGTGTAAATGCAAAGAGCATATGGTTTTGGAGTGTTATAGATACAACATATCCATAAATTAATGTAATTAAAATTCTAAAGTCTTCAACACATATAATATGAAATTGATCAAACTATTTAACATGTAAATGTAAGTGTAAAATAAATAAGAATAATGAAAATTATAAAAGAGTACACATGATGGCGGGCAACTGTTGATATCCAATGGCAATTTGATCAATGGTAGCACAAATTCAATCCCTTCTGTAAAATAAAAAATTCATTAAAAAGGATGAGGGGACATCACTAGGCCAATGGTAAATGACATAATTTGTTTTTTAAAAGATGAAACACGGAGCCAACAGAGACTTAGGAAATAAAACCCTACAGAGGAAATAAAGTATTAAAATCAAAGTTGGGTTTTAATTCAATCCGGTGATGTAAGCCTAAGCCATTAACCCCAGTGGTCATGTCACCGACGGCTTAGCCAAAGCCTTTCATTAAATACTAACCGTGCAATGTGTAGGTTTTTCAGATTCAAAGATATGGGAGAAGAGCTCGATCATACCCTGCCAACTCGCAGACCTAAGGTGTCGCCCTGTTATTTGGTGCGAGGTTAGAAAAAGGCAGATGTGTGTCCTATATGCAATGTGGGGCCCAATCTCCACTATTGAGCTCATAACTTGTGGGTTTAGATCAACAACCAAGATCAAAAGCTAATGTAGATCTATGTTGTTCCCTCCTAGCTCGTAGGAGGAAGATGAAGGTTGGTTAAAAGCCATGAGGTCAAGGAGATTGGGATGCATAGCTCTAGCCATTCAATTTGAAAAGTGAATAGGACCTACCAATATGGTAGTTGGTTTCTGAGATGGATTAATGTTATTGGTCATGAGGAAGGTGAATGATGCTTTGTTGGATGTCAAACCGAGTTAGCTCGAGATAAACCATTTGATCTGCCAACTCTTCAAGAGATCAGCAAACAATATTCAAAGTTGGAAAATGACACATGGTAGTCATTTTATTGTACAACTGGTGAAGCAATAATGAATTATTCCTTGCTTGTGTAGTCACATCGATCTCAATCTGTGTGAAGATGTTGTTGTTGACAATCATGAAGGATGATTTGTGGATTCTCATGCAGCTCAAGTTAAACAGTGACAATACATATGCCACCAAATTGCCATGTTTGCACATGCATTTTTACTAAGAATTGATGAAGGTTTCCATTACCTCGCACAATAAATACAAGAGGAATTAACTGATAATAGTGTCATTCTTGTAGCAATTAGAGCACTTTATGGGCTGAGTCTAATCAAGTTTGAGTGCTTGTCTAAGAAGAGAAAATGAGTAAGTTAGTAAGGAGGTCTATTCATTTGAGCTCACAAAAGCTCGGTCCTGCTATTTAGGAAGGTGCTTTGGTTGACAAGCCCAGGCTTGTGCCCAATAGATGCAGTAGAAGGTTGCAATTCCAGGATGTTGCTGCTCAACTGGTAGATGACAAAGGCAAGTAGTCGGTGTGCTCTATTACTAGTGTCGGTAGGAAAATAAGGTATGGGAATGGCTCCTCTGGATGCCAACACTCACCCATTGACCTTATGAGCAACACTTCTGATGATGTAACCAAGACTGACTCCAACTACTGTCAGTATTTACCTCGCTTCAATCATGGTCTACCCTCTGATGAGGAAGTGATATCTGTGGTGCCATTGGTTGTTAAAACCCCAAGCAAACAGACTAGAACCGTATTGGGAAAGGACAAGAAAGAAGAGGAGGCTAAGGTTTCCTCTCCTCTAGCAACAACTAGAAGTGGGTGTGTATACTGAGGTCTGAGTGTTGGTAAGGGCAGGGTGGCGGGTAAATAAGAAGTTGTTGTGTGGGATGTAAAATTTTGTGTTGATGATGTTGTTGTTGTTGGTGGTGTTGGTTTTTTGTGTGTGGCACATTTTGATGTCGATTGTGTGCCTTCATGGCAATTTGGTTGCCTAGTTTTTTTGCATGGATAGTGACAAAGGGGATTTTGATGACAATTTGTGTTCCCTTTTCTGATGGTAGTTACAACTTTAGCTTTCCCCAGTTCATGCACTATGTTTTGCAGATTCAATGTGTGGGAAGTTTTGAAATGAAAGTTAAATGCAATGGAGATTTTGTTCAAATGAAAATTTGTGGTGAAATTACATTTGAGCTCGAAGCTTGTTGCTCCCTTGTCATATAAAAGGGAATTCAAGGCTCATTTGTAGGGAGAGAACTGGTGAAAGCTCTAGCTAGGTTTTGGGTTGAATATATGGGTAGAAAGATATTTTTCCTCTAATGAGGAAGTGATATCTGTGGTGCCATTGGCTGTTAAAACCCCAAGTAGATGGACTAGAACCGTATTGGGAAAGGACAAGAAAGAAGAGGAAGCTGAGGTTTCCTCTCCTCCTCTAGCAACAACTAGAAGTAGGCATGTATACTGGGGTCTGAGTGTTGGTAAGGGCAGGGTGGCAAGTAAATAAGAAGTTGTTGTGTGGGATGTAAACTTTTGTGTTGATGATGTTGTTGGTGGTGTTGGTTCTACGTGTGGTACATTTTAATGTCGATTGTGTGCCTTCGTGGAAATTTGGTTGCCTATTTTTTTTGCATGGATAGCGACAAAGGGGATTTTGATGACAATTTGTGTTCCCTTTTATGATGGTAGTTACAACTTTAGCTTTCCCCAGTTCATGCACTATGTTTTGCAAATTCAACGTGTGGAAAGTTTTGAAATGAAAGTCAAATGCATTGGAGATTTTGTTCAAATGAAAATTTGTGGTGAAATTACATTTGAGCTCAAAGCTTGTAGCTCCCTTCTCATATAAAAGGGAATTCAACGCTCATTTGTAGGGAGAGAATTGATGAAAGCTCTAGCTAGGTTTTGAGTTGAATATATGGGTAGAAAGATAGGAATAGAATAGATAGCCTGTTTTGAGTTTTGGATGAATATATGCAAATTATCTTAAATTGTATGCAGATATGACTTATAAGCATGAATAAACATATAATTATAATATATTTTCCCTCCTTATGTGGATTTGAGTGAATTTTGAATGAAATGTTAATGAAGTTGTCATTCTTCTTTTGAGAATTTGTTCAATTGTGTGTCTATGTTTTTGCTTTGATTCAAGAAAATCAATTAAATGCTTAAATGGAGTCATAAGTTTACAATTATTTACAAAGGATTTGATAAGTAGTAATATATTAGAGAATTGAGCTCCATAATGTAAGGTATTATATGAGTAGTCATTCTATTAAATTCTGTCATTTATGCTAATCCAAGA
>VDFB02000017.1:535644758-535685533 GCA_007258455.2 Sequoia sempervirens
AGGAAAAGTATTCTAGTGTTAATTCTATCATTTTAGATAATGTGAATTAAATGGATTTAGGAAAATTCATTGCCATCAATTCACCACCATGGAAAATTCACCGACGAAAACTTCATTGCTAAGTAACATTCACCGCCAGCAATTCACGTAGTGGAAAATTAACCAGATTAATATTTTTTAAAATATATTTCCAAAACTTTGATTTTATTAAAAATATTAATGTAGATAATTTTCTGTTGCAGTGAATTGTTGGTGGTGAATTTCACTTGGCGGTGAATTTTTGATGTCGGTGAATTTCTCGTCAGTGAATTGATGGCGATGAATTTTCCGTATGCCGAATTAAATATTTAACAAAAGGTTGGAATTATTTATTTTGTTTTAATCAAAGATGGATGAGATTTTATTCAAATTATCAATATTATATTGTTGTGATTGAAATATTTTCCTCATCATTGTAAGGGTTTTTAATTCAATTAATGGACAGGCATGTGTGTGTGTGTGTTTGCACACACAAGTGCATGTGTGTCCAAGCCCTCTCATGGATTAACAATATATTATTATATCATATTTTACATTTGATGGGTCTTCATAGTATAAAGATTTGGGTATTGACTATATCATTAAGGATATCATAAATCAAATATCCAATACTCCCACCTTTAAGGGTGACATTAGTCATAATGACTTAACCAAATAGGAATATGCATTTATTTAAGCTACTAATAGCAATCTGAAGACAACATTTTTTTTTTAATATTTGAATAAATTCCTACTTTGTTTAATGGACAAACATGGGTGCACCTAAACTCTTCCATTGAGTTAACATGGTTCTATGAATTAATGATATCAAATTTCCACAATCCATATTCTATGATTCAACTCACCAAATATTATTTGCTACACTTTTCTATAGTTGCATGCTTTCTCATCACCTATCATAGCATGAAGAGCTACTTCTATGGATAAGAAATATTTTACAAACCTTCTCAAGTATCGAATTACTACAATGGATCTCTTTGTTTCAATAACATATTTTGGCATAAGCCATTTCACTATGGCTTCCAACTTTTAAAGGTATGTTGAAATAACACTTCTTTTTCAACTATGTCAAATATACCAATTATGGTCAAGCAAATTTTCATTTCATACCTTTTAATAGAAACTTGTCCTCTATTCATACTTTTAGTAATTTCTCTAGTAGCTCTAGGCACTCCTCACATGTTCTACTAAAAAATAGTGTATCATCCAAATAAATAATAACATATTCATGAGTCTCATGAAGGTTGTAAGAGTGTTCCATAAACCAAATGGGAGTAATAGACAGTCAATGATACCATTTTCTTCAATGTCATATTTCTTGATATGTCATAATTGGAAATAAGGATTCACATAAAAACGTCATGGACATAGTTTATCTATATATTGGTAGAAAATTATTGAATATTTATATGATAGGTTGTACTAAGTTCTAGATGTTGCGTTGTGGTATAAATTCTTATCTTAGTCCACTAGTGTTATGTTCTCAATTAATATAATTCTTTTGGAGGACAACTCACAACCACATAATTGTAGGTATGTCATTGTAGGTGTGTATTAAAAGAAAGAAAAGGTGTAGTATACACTTCCTACCCTAATATATGAGAAGAGGTATGTGCAAAAAAAAAATGATCATATGGTTAAAAGGAAGTACACTCAAAAGTAGTATACCGTAATATATTGATATACATGGGGAAAAATTGTGGGAGTAAATGGTGACTCCCCAACACCCCCAGGAGTAGTTGCTAGACCAAAATCACTCCCACAAGAGAGAGAATGGCAAGAATGCTTGCTTCACAATGCAAGATTGATTAATGGTTGAATATGCTTAGATAAGCTTGAATTGATTGAATGTAAATGTACAAGAGATTCCTTGCTTATAAAGGAAAGGTAGAGATGTAGGATTAGACAAGATCATGACAAGTGTCTTAATCCTATGGCATATGACAAATAAGAAACTAACTACCTAGGAATCAAGCAATCCTAGCTAGATAACATAAGTTCTAGAAAAGTCAACTAAGACTTCTAGAAAGAATCTTATATCCTTAGTAAACTTAACATGTGAATATGTCCCCTAATTACCTAGTGAATGAATTAGCTAGGTACAAGACATTTATTCACACCAACACCCCCCCTTAAGTGCAACTTAGGGAGAAGATTATTATGCAAACTATGCAAAGACTATGACTATGGGTCCCGACTACTAGGCCATGTTAGGTACCCATTTACAAATACAAATGAAAATAATCTCTCACAAGCGAAGAAAAGGAGAAAACCAAGTGAGACAAAACTCCTCTCTGAAAGAGATAAAATAAAACAAAAAAAACATGGTGTATGGAGGACTCAATGATACCCACCAAGGACTCAATGAAGCCTTTGTATCCTTTGCAAGAAGAGCATGAGATGTAGAAGACTTCAATGTGCCCATGTGTACCAACTTTGCTTGTTCCCTTGTGAGTTGAGCTGCAAATTCATCAAGAGAAGGCATTTTGTATGTATTTCCAAGGGCATCCATTGTAGCATTGAATGTAGAAACAAACACTAAATAATCAAGACCAGGCTTAGCAAGAATAGAAAGAATCAATTGTTCATCCTCTTTAGTGACCCCACAATTAGATAACTACAACCTTAGAGAATTGAGCTTAGAAAAGAAGTCTTGGATATTATCAAAATATGAAGGATTTAGACCCATTAGTTCATTCTCCAACTTAAATTTCCTCATCTTATCTGGCTTACCAAAGAGACTCTCTAAAGTAGCCCAAACTTGATTAGGATGTGTGTAAGATGCAACATGATATCTAAGATTTGGAGAAATGGACAAAAGAAGAGTACCGAGAGCTTCATCCCTTCTATCAAGCCATTTTCTTCTCTCTTTAGCTCCTGCAGGTTTTGGATCTTGACCAAATGTGATCCTTTGCAATGTCAATTTTAACAATAATAACTCCATTTGATATCTCCATTCATGATAGTTATATTGAGTTAGAGATACAAATTTTGGAAAATCGATGATACAATTAGATATTACAATAGAGGAACAAAAAAATCCCTCACAATACAAGAAATTAACCCCTTTGTCCTAAACAAATTTACACTTTTTTTTGCAAATTTTCAACAATGTATCCCAAACTAGCAAATCAACTTCAAACTAAAATTTTGGAAACAAATTTGCAAAAAGTGCATGAGTAGAATTGAAGTGCTCTTGAATACCTTCATGATGCCGCAAATTTGGGAAAAAATGGAGTCCAGAGCAAAAAGATATGAGCTTAGAGGTAAAAAATGAAGATGTGGCTTCCACCTGGAAAAAATGGCACAAAACTGCAAAATAGCTGCACCATTGAAAAAATCGGACTTCCAACTTTTCGATGATATTTTGTTTGAAAAAATCTACCTCCATTAGAGAAAGTTATGAGAAAATGAAAAAAAGACCTATAAAAAGGCATTCATGTGTAATGGAATCAAATGCAAATAACTTGAAAAACCTTGGAATGAAGGCATACTTACCCACATAAAGCAAGCCAAAAAAATCTACCAAGCACAGAGCACGTTAGAGGTTGTCGTTTTCCCCTGCAATCCAACCCAACAACTGAAATCAGTACACAAGTAATTTCTGCATTTGCGACTACAAATTATTGCATAATAGCTTGTGGGTATACCATATTATAGAACTATGCTATTTCATTGACATTAAGTGCTAAAGGAATTGAGATTCTAGATGGCATTGAAAACCAGTCACATTAAGTATTGAATGAGAGAGGGAAAACAAAATGAGGGAGGGAAAACGAAAACTGGGAGTGAAAAAAAAATGCATTTGGAATGAGGGAGGGAAATACAAAATTTATTTTAGAAAAAGTATATTTTTTACTGTCTTAATTTAAGACAATTAAAATTTTTAAAATATAATTTAAACATAAAATATATATTTAAGACAATTAATATTTTGTTTTAAAATAATGTCTTAAACCTCCCCTCTATGTAGTAGTGTTATAGACTTAGATTTAGCTGACATGACAATATCTAAATATTTGTAAAGGAAAAATAATTTCTTTTGAATGGTGAATTGATTCATATGTAATTTTGTATTGTTTTTGTGTTGCTCATTGAGAGTGATCAAGATATAATGTTTTCATCAAATTAGTCAAAGTTGATCTTTGATTCTTAAACTAAATGTTGTTAAATGCAACTAAAATAGACATTTATTAAATATATTGCAATGTAATTAAATTTAGTCATGATTAATTATTATATGGAGAGATTCTATAGTGGAAGTTAGACATTCAGGCTAGTCGGATTGCATGATTATATGTTCATATTTTGAAGCCATAATGAATCATAGTATGAATTTATGTATACAATTTATGCCTTTTTGTTGCTTTTTAAAAACTTCCCACCATAGTTAACTTGTTCCAACAAGTTGATCTAATTTATAAGAGTGAAGGTTCCCTTAAAGGTTTAGCTATTTATGGCCTAAAGGATTTAGTTGAATTCATTTCCCATATTCATTTTTTAGTATTGGGGGCCATAAAATTCTTTCAAGATGAGTTGATCTCTGATTGTAGTGGTTTTTTTCTTAACTTGAAACCAAATTTTTTTTGTGAATTTCTTTGGCAATCCTTGTGATTTATTTATAAATTATAATAAATGCTTGGGAAAAAACTTTCATTCTATTCACGACTTGCTTAAAATTCATAATTTTTCCAATTTTTCCTTTTATCGAATTGGTTATTGACATGGTAATTCCAGAAGGATTAGGATATTTTTTTATATTTTATTTAATTGGTTATTGAAAATGAAACAAACAAAGAAATTAATGTTCATGAATGAGCAAATTAGGTAATTTGGCAATATATGTAAAAGATAAGACAAGTCTACTCATATTGTCTTGAATGTACAATCATATGTTTATATTGTCACACAAAACTTTTTTTTGAGATTGGTATCTATCTTGGGGTTGTGGGGGAAGCTAGATGTAGTGTGGGGTGGTCCATGTAAAAGGCATGATATGTTCTTAATTATATCATTCCTATAAGCATATAAGTCAGAAATTAACATTGATGCTTTTTTGACTTTCTTGTAAAAAGTAAGATCATTAAAGAATATCAATAATTAGAAGTTTTTCTAGATAAATAGATTTGGTGATCTACGAGATAATGACAAAACAAGTACCTTCTCTATTGGATACAATGGTAGCATGGATGCATGTGGTACACATATGCTTATAATGCTCAACTATTGATGTGTACATAGTGTACTCGAAATAATTGCAAGTAATTTAATGAGTGATAAGAACATGTATTCCTGGTTCTACTCAATGAAATTAATGTTCATGAATGAAAAAATTAGGAAATCTGGTAATATATGTAAAAGATAGGACAAGCCTACTCATATTGCCTTGAATGTACATGTCATATGTTTCTATTATGGCACCAAACTTTTTTTTGAATACAACTAAAATTCTTTCATTCAATACAATGTCTTTATGGATAAACAATATTCATTCTACTTAGTTAAATTCAATATTATATACATTTGGTTGTATTCTATATTAATATAATATAATCTAATGATATTATATTATGATGCAACTAATGAATATATTTCAAAATAGATTCCTACAAATTGATATCTCTTGCGTTTCCTATATAGATTATGTAATAAAATAGATATAGGCTACTAGTTAAAAGAACTTTGAAATAAGACGATAAAGCCACTTGCCAAAAACAATCACTCGTACCATATGACAGATTTGGCCGCTCTGCCGAAGCCTCTCTGATAGCCGAAGAGGACGGTGACGCAGAGGTGATATTGACGTGGTCTGAAATTGACGTCAGACAGTGATTGGCGAATCAAATGTGCCCCTGCTGTAGACAAGGGGACGGCGATGACGCCGATGTGGCTGGTATGGACCGACTAAATGCACGGGCCCCATGACAGTTTTAAATGCCTTTTGAAATATTCAACGCAGATAATATATATTCTCTACCGCGACCGATTAGGTAGTACAGGGCCGCAGAATATTTAAAAATAAACCCCAAACAATATTCTTTCGCAGCCGGCCAACTCCTAGACAAAACGTACATACAGAAACGCATAAAAACATAAATACCCATCATGCGCGGGGCCCACCAAGAAGGATGGAGAAATAACGGAGGGTAATGATAATTTAATATATAATATATAATTAATTTAATATGTTCTAAAACTAATATATAATATATAATTTAATATTGCCACCCTCTTTATTTTTTAATGCATTGATATATTTAAATTTATTATAATGTTTATAATGTAATTGCATTTGTATTATTATTATTTTAGATTTATAATGTACTTTATTTTTAAATTTAAATTTTGTTATTTTTTTAATGTATTGTTATGCTTAACTTTATTATAATGTAATTGAATTTGTATTATTATTTTATATTTTTATTACAATGTAATAATTTTTTAATTTTATTTTACATTTTTATTATGTTATATTATATTGTATTATAATATATTTAAATTATATAAATAAATTTATATTATTATTTATAATTAATATTAGATTAAATTATATATTATATATTAGTTTTAGAATATTGTAATTATTAAACTATTTTATTATATTATTATTATTGTACTATTATATTATTTTTATTATATTGTTATAATATTATTATGATATTAAAATTATTAAGTTATATATTTATTATTTTATTATTATTATATATTTTATAAACTAGAATACAACCATTCAACAATACCGTCCCAATGGAGTTTGAACCTTGGTGGCAAGAACAACAATACCACCTTTAAATCAACACACCATGCCAATACCAACATCTATATAATTATATTTATAATATAAATATTTTTTTAATTATATTTATTTCTATTTTTTTAATAATAATATAGATATTAATATTAATATATTAATTAAATTATTATCTATATTTCTACTTTCAAGATTGATCTCATTTAACTAGAAAAATTGTTTTATTGACTATAATTAATTTATTACTTAAATATATTTTATTTTAATTTAGAATTATTTATGGCGTAATGGCCTTTAGTTTTTAAAATTGTGTTATATTTTTTATTAAACATTTATAGTTTACTTGAACAAACATAAGATATTCATAACTATACTTATTTGTCCCTTGTTTACATATGCATTTCAAATAATAATAACATTTCAATACAGTGTGCTTCTTAGGTATGACAAAGTGTAGGTTATAAAACACAATGTATTTTGAAGCATGCAATTTGTTATAGTAGGTAATGTGTTGTTCAACTTCATTAGGATGTTGTTGTCTATAGCTACATCTTTTTATTTTGAAGTGGACAAAATAAATTTTAATACAACATTATCATACATGGAAATTTAGATGAGAAAATTTATATTCGTCAACGTAAAGAATGTTAGATAAGGGGTATAGAATATAAGGTTTCTAAACTAAAAGGATCTTTATATGAATTAAAGTACTCACCATGTATGTTCTATCAAAAAATTGATACATATGCATTAGAATTGGATTTTTCAAGGAATTAAGTTGAGTTAATCACAATTTTACATGTTGATGACATGTTAATCATTAGAACTAATGTTAAGTGTTGACTAGAGAACTCAAGGTTTAGTTGGATTATAGGTTTTAGATGAAATATCTAGGAGCTATCAAATACATAGAAATATGGCTAATAAGAAGCTATGGTTAAACTAGAGGAAGTATCTTGAGACTATTTTGTAGTGTTCAACATGCACAGTGATAATATTTTAAGTATTCCTTTAACAATATCCACTAAGTTGAGCCTACAACAATGCCCTAAATCTATGAAGGTTTTTAGGGACATTAAGAAGATTTATTATCCAATTGTAATTGATAGCTCTATGTATGCATTAATATGTATAAGGCTTAAAAATTACTTGAGCAAGAGGAGTTCTAAGTCGTCTCATGCCATTTTTTTGTAAAGAGCATTAGATGTAGATGCTATAGTAGAGGTTACAATACATGTTGTGTTTTGGGTACCATGTGAAGTGCATGTTACAAATCATAGTGTGTTTTGAAGCTTATACTTTTTCATACCCAAACACACCATCATGAAACGATGTTGTTAGTTGAAATAGAGATCTAGATATGTATAGTTATGAATATATTATAACAAATAAGAGGTTCTAAAAGTTGTATTTCAAAACCACTGTGTTTATTAACTTTCAATTCATAATATACCCAACCCATAATTTTCTCAAATTGTGTTTATCTAGGTTTTCGTTTGAAATAGCAACTACACAATTGTTCCTGTTATTGGGTAAATTGGCTATACTTTTCCATAGTAAAGGTTAGAAAACATGGTGTGTTTTGGGTACCATGTGAAGTGTAGGTTACAAATCAAGGTGTGTTTTGGAACCTACAACTTTTCATACCCAAACACATTATCATGAAATACATTTAAGCATAAGGAAGTTCTTGTGTACTCAAGACACTGTCATGGCCTTGGTAAGTCTATGCAAAGAAAAACCATCATACATAAAGGCATTCCTACACACACAAGGTTGAAAGAAACCTTAGTGAGTAATGTAAGGAATAAACAAACAAACATGAGATATATCAATAAAAGACTATTCCCCATTAAATATACCAATCAAAACAATAAAAAATGGGAAGATCAAAGGTGGCCATGAGTAGGACTAGTATGGGTAAAAAAGATAAATCAAAATAAAATACCAATTGGAAAACAAGTCATGCAACCATCATTTATTTTTCCAAATTAGGATAAATGATATATGATTGGATTATGGCTGATATGGGAAACATGCATCTTGAAAGGAATACTTGTGATGTAGATGGAGATAGTAGGAAATAGATATGTTAACTATTTATTGTTCAAGGGTTGTACCTATGAGATTTTTTTCTAGATTGCATGATGTTCAATGTGTATTTTGTCTTGTTTGAATTCAAGTCTAGAAAGCTCAGTGTTATTAGATGTGTGGTGGTATGACATGTATATATAGAGTGAGGGTGGGAGAGGTATGTATAGAGAGAGTGAGAGAGGGGGAAGGAGGGAGGGAGGGATGGAGCAGATCAATCAGCGCGAGATCCTCCGCGCTGCAGCAAATCATCAATCGTCGTCATCCGGCATCAACTCCAGATCAAAAGAACATCAAATCGAGATCAAAATCATCAAATCAGAACGAGATCTGCTGGCGAATCGCGCATCAAATCAAAATCAAATCAATCAAAGATCAAATCATCATCGAGATCAAAACAATCATCAATCAGGAAGAATCAAAATCAAAATCAAATCAAATCGGAAAATCCAGGATAAAAATCCGTCGAAATCCGGGCGTCGGGCTCAATCATCAGATCAAAACGGAAATCAAAAACAATCCGGCGAGATCTCAATCAGGAAAATCGGATCAAAATCATCCGGAAATCACGCTCAAAAATCCGAATCAATCAAATCAGGCATCAAAATCATCAATCAAGAGATCATCAGATCGATCAGGAAAGATGCGATCACGGAAATCTCGGAAAGGGAAGGAAAAGGTCGGAGGATAAAATGAAAGTCGACAATAAAGATCCGGCTCGAAAGGAATAAATTAAAAGGAAGGAAGTTCATGAGTGCTTGCTCCGAGGAGAATCAAAAGGATCATCAAAATGGAAATTGGTCTGAAAGAGAATAAAAGTATCAAAACTGCAAACAGATCAATTAAGGCTCGGTCCGGGTTTCTCGAATCGTCTCGGAATCCGGCATCCGGAATAAATTCAAAGTACATGTTTCCACCAACAAAAAATGATGAGAAAAAATTTGAGTTTTGATTGAGATGAGAAAAAGAAACCAAGTAAACCTTAAAATGTTTAAGGTCACAATGTATCAAGAATTGGGACAAAGACACTTGGAAAGGTGATTGTGAGAAAGAAGCCTAAATAGGTAAATTGTATTGATCTGACAAATGTTTGGATAGTACATAGATAGGTTGGAGTATAAGTAGAACTCACCAATGTGTCAATAAAAACCAACATATGTTAGAGGTTCCAAAAGGAAATGGAATGCAATATGACACTATGTGTCAAATCAATAGAAGTTGTAAGGAAACAAATCTTTAAGTTGAAAAGTACATCAACAACAAAAGAGGCTTTGTGAGTTGGATATTCCTCCACCAAAGAGGATATTGGAAGAGAATAAAAATGAATGCTAGCTTGTAAAGTTGTTGATTATTCATTAGATCTCCTATTGGATGATCTAAAATGTTGAATCTATGAGATAGAAATCCATGATGAATCTAACATTGGGGAAAAGTATATTCAAGGTATGCCATTGAGGCAAGGAAAAGGCAATAGAAAGCCAACAACATGGAATTTTAAATCATTTTGAGAAAGGAAATGTTTTCCGTGAGCTCGACTTGGAGTTGATCGAATGTCTTGGAAACACTAAGAGGGGAATGTAGAGAATAGATTGACTTGGATTAAGTACCCTACCCAACAAAAAAGTGTGGATACATTTTCAATTTGGAAGAACTTTTGACTTCTTAGTAAGTCATGATGATAATTAAGTCATGTATTTCATGACCACAAGGATAAGGTATTGGCATTTTTTGGAGAAAAATAGTGGTAAGGTCAAGAGTTGTGACCTATTATCACACCATACCTTGCATATATTTTTATTATAAAATCAATTGCTGCCTTAAGGAAAGGATTGGTGGATAACTTGGTCATGAAAAAGAAGATCATTGTCTTTGAGAGAGTAAGTATGTGTGATACATACAAGTTTTCCCTATGTGGTAGCAAGGACACTCGATGCAAGGTCCTGGAAGGAAAAGGTAAAAGGATCAAACTTATTTGTGTGAAGGTTCACCCAACAAATTTGGGATGTGATAAGATCCAAATCAAAAAGTTAGATGTGGGGATGAGGTTGTAGGATGGAGTGATAGATAATAAAATTTATGAAAAATAAATTAGAAGATAATGAAAAGGAATAATAGGGGGTATTATTAGGTAAGAGCAGTGGAGATGAGGAAAAATATCTTGATGATCAACCTGTAGAATAATAAATTTGTATTGGCCTAAAATGAACCTAATGGATTAATGCAATGATCATGGATGTTAGGTTTACAATTTAGGGTTTAGGGTTTAGGGTTTATGGTTTAGGAATTTGATCTAAAAAAATTAAAAAATAAGTAAACCAAAGTGAATGAGATAGATAATATATTGATTGAAGAGATTATTCCTACTCTTGAGAAGTTGAGGAAGGTGTGTGTGTAGTATGTGCAATAGGAAAATAGCAATGCAGAAGCAGATAAAGTCAAGATACTAGTCTTCCTTGTTGAATTAGTAATGCTCCTCCCACCCTACCACTAAGTATCTCCCTCTTTTCCTCCCTCCCTCACACACACACACAACCTCTTTCCACCTAGCCCTCTCTCTCTCTCTAACTCTCTCTATACCTATCTCTTTTAAATGTTGGTAAACACACTGTCCCTTTTCAGATATTTCCTTATGAAAAGTTTTTGATTTGTCCACACCAACAATACATAATGAATTCCACCTTAAAATTTTAAAACAACTATTTGGTATAGTAAAACTGGAATTTCACTTTCTTCATTTGATCAAAACAAAAAAGTGCTCACATTATTTGTAGTTTTGGAAAACAAATTGTCCCTTGTCAATTATTTCCTTATGAATTTGTAAAGTTGGAAAACACATTGTCTCTTGTCAGTTATGTAATGAAGTCCACCTTCAAATTTTAGAACAACTCTTTGGTTAGAGTAAAAATGGCATTTCCAATTGTCCCTTGACAGGGGACAATGTGTTTTTCACTTTATTGATATGATTGGAACAAAAAATGCTCACATTACGTGTAGTGTTTGAAAACACACCATCCCTTGTAAATTATTTCCTTATAAATTTGTAGTGTTGGAAAACACATTGTCCCTTGTTAGTTATGTAATGAAGTCCACTTTCAAATTTTAGAACAACATTGGAAATAACTAATAGGGGACAGTGTGTTTTCCAATAGGGGACAGTTTGTTTTCCAATAGGGAACAAAAAAATTCTCACATTATTTGTAGTGTTGGAAAACACAATGTCCCTTGTCAATTATTTCTTTATGAATTTGTAGTGTTGGAAAACACACTGTCCCCTATGTAGGAAAAATGCTCATATTGTTTGCAGTGTTGGAAAACACACCATCCCCTATGTACGAAAAGTGGATAGGGAACATCATTAGAATGTAAGATGTCTAGAAATAACTAACAGGGGACAGTGTGTTTTCCAACATTGGAAATAACTAACAGGGACACTATAATTGATTAATTAAACAATTGAAGAAGGCTCAATTGATTAATGTTATCCATATTTACACTATAATTGAACAATTGAGATATAATTAGATCTTTTAATTTTGATAAATTACCACAAAGATGTTACAACCAATAAGGTAGAATTAAAATTTTAATCCTATGAAAGATATTAAGAATATTTGATATAAACATGATGAAAAACCATATAATAACAATTATAATATACATGGGTTGTATTCAATAAGAATCCCTCTCTCTACCTACCCCTCTCTCCCTCTCCCTCCCCCCTCTCTCTCACACACATAGACTAGATCTCTCTCTTTGTACCTCTCCCACCCTACCTTTGTATCTAGCTTTACCTACATCTCTCTTTATTCCTTGCACCTCTATCATACAACCCCAAACACATTATCCTTATCCCTCCTCCATCCTATAAATCCATTTTGGTTTCTATTTCCCACAATCCACCATCACATCTACCCCTCCTACTAAGTCAATTTTGGGTTCTTCTATCCCTCCCACCCTACAAATTCCTATCTCCCTCCTTCCCTCTTTCTCTCCCTCCTTCTATCCCTCCCACCTACCACTTCCTATTGTTGGTGGGTTTTCTAGTGAATTTAAGTAATCTCTAAGGGGTAGCCAATTTCCTATGTTCAATACCCTTGAAACGACTGGCCAACTGACAAGATCATGTCAAAGACACAGATCTTCTACACTTTAGGCTTTGTGGGACCAAGGAGGGTGTTCCTATTAGTGTTTGTAGATATTATATTTGAAAGAACACATCATTTTCACAGATTCTTTTGAATAAAAGATAAATGTGCAAAGCTTACTATGGAATTGGCTTGTTCTTAAGTATTCTGCTATCATTTCAGCAAATGTTACCCCGCGTGACAATGAATCTTGAAATTTTATGTAAATATTTGAGAAATTCTTCAAGTAAATTCACATTCAAAGCAAGGCTAGCCATTGTACAAAAAAATGATCAACCCATTAGGTGGATCTTTTAAGGAAATAAACTAGTGCCTTATTTGTTGGGCCATAGAGTCACATAAACAATGATTAGTAATGCCAAAAAGACTCTAGTCTTTAATGAAATGGACTACCCACATAATAACTTTGCATTATTAGGCTCACTATGTCTGATACACAACTACTTATCAAATCCCCAACAAATGATTGTAAATCTATGACTCCATTCGAGCATTTAATTGATCACTTGAATCAAAGTATGAAACAAAGACATACATTCAAATTGACATTTAAAAGAAGAATGAAAACATTTTTAACAATTCCATTCAAGATTTACCCACATTCACAGAAGGAGAGAAAATATATCAAAACTAGACTTTCATCTATATTTATGAGTCAAATTTGCACAACAATTTAAGATAACATGTGAATGTTCTTCCACAAAGCTTGAAAATAGAGACACTAGATATTCCTATACACATGACCAGACCTTAACCAAAAAAATTTCATCCTCATACAAGTGAGCTTTGATTTCCCTTTTATAAGGCAAGGGAGCAACAAGCTTCAGGCTCACATGTAATTTCATTACAAATTTTTCATTTCATCACAATTTTGACTATATTTCAAAATTCTCCACGTAAAATCCCTTGATAGGACATGTTGAAAATGAGGAGAGACCAAAAGTGCAATCACCACTTGAGAGAGGAATTTAAAAGACCTGCCAAAATCTTCATTGCCACCATCCACCTTGTCGCAACCCAACACCCCAAAGTGCCATGAGAGCATAGAATAACTATTGTTAACCCAAAAAGGTTCCCAACACACCAAAAAGAATAAACCACCAACACCACAATCATCACTAACAACAAAAAATTCTTACCCATCACACACACACACCCAACCACATCACCAATCCATTACACAACCCCACCAGCATCCTGTCCTTGGTAAAGACGTCCACTCTGAGTGCAAGCAGGAAGAAGAGGAGAAGAGACCTTGGCCTCTCCTTCACCCTTATCACTACTTAGAATGGGGATATTATGCCCACTAGGGGTATTAGTAGCTACAGGCATAATGCCAATCACTTCCAGGGCATAGGGTATACCTTCATTCAGGAACTCCAAATAACGGGCATATTCAGAATCAGCCGTGTTGTCACTGTCTTTTGAACCGCTAGTGAGATTGATTGGTGAATGTTGATGCCCATAAGAGCGTCGACCATACCTCACTTTTTTCTTGGTTCCACTAGTGAACTGCTCTAGCTTCTTTCCTTTGTTGCTTGTTTGCTCACCGGTGACATTTTGAAATTGCAACCTACAACTACATCTGGCATGAGCTAACTTTGGCCTATTAGCTTTCATGGCAGAAGAAGCTTCTACTACACCAGAATTGTGATCTTGTGAGCTTAATCTAGTCGACCTTCATCCTGCCTTGCTCATTTTGCTTGTGAATTAATTGCACGAACCTTGCAACACTTAAGAAAACAAATATGACTAGAATTGGATAATACACTTAGCAACTATTCTTTCCATATTTATCGTGGGAATGATGACTTTCACAATCAATGCTTAACACATGCGTGACCCTGACAATTCATTTGTAGCTGTACCATCATCGTTTATCCCCCATTTGCATGGGAATCCATAAGACACTCACCATGATTACCAGTATTTACGTCTTAACACAAACATGGGATCGACTTGATCATGTTGCAGGAATGTAGCCATTAATGCAAATTGGTTGCACAACATAATCGACTAGCATGTGGTTTCCGCCGACCTTCAAATATAATTCTTTGATCATTTTCCTTGTTGGCTGATCGAACGCGCATTTTCTACTTGACTAGCCTTGACCGCTAGCGGTCCTCGCTAAGGTGTTTCATAGCCAATCATGTTCACCCATATCATTCGATACCTTTTCCTTGTGGGGCTTCCATGAATTGAATTGACCTGGACAAGTGTCACCATATCACTAATCTTGCTGGTTTTATCTGTCGATCACTTCAAACTAGTGAGTTGGCAGGGAACGGTGGGGATCATCCATTAGAGTGGATCTTACCCATTCACCAAAGGTACTGGGTCATGGGCACGGTAGTGGGGAGTGGGTCCCATGGTTGTACCAAGACATGCATTAGTTTCTCGCTCATCCCACTACCTTTATCCTGTCAGCGCTTCAAACCCGCAAGTTGGCGGGGTACAGTTCAAATTTACCTCGAGATTTGAAAATCTTTGCAATTTGCACACCAAGCAATGTTAGAATTAAATAGACATGATTGGATTTAACCATTAGTGACATAACCACTAGGATAGATGGCTTAAGGCTCAAGTTTCTGCATTGAATTTAAAATTAAATCTTAGGAAAAGGGGCCTAGGGTGATGGAAAAGAAAGTGACTAGTCCGTCGGGTAACAAGGCTAGTAAACCAATGAGAAAGTAAGGCTCAGGAATGACTTAAAAGACCAGTTAACTGATAGGGCAAGTCAACTGAAAATTATAATACCTAGGCATCATTGTGAATAAAACCCTATTCATTTCATGGGGAGAAGGGTTTAAAATGAAGACCAAGACCATAGGGTAAACATGAAGTTCTAAAGAATTTCAGAAGATCCATCAGTGGCTCATGCTTGGGGACGCATACCCCTAGTGGGTATGGTGAGAAATAGATATTTGGTTGAAGTCGACCAGGGTAGGAAACCAAAAGAAAGGAACTCACCTGGACAAGGCAAGTAAACCCAATAGGAAGCAAACAAACCAGACCAACATATATACATTATTTACAAACTATACATTGAAAAATTAAGGGAAACTCTTCCCTCTATCAAAAGCTATGGCCTATGTATCACACCGTGAGTTGACATGAGCATTATGTAACTCCAAGTTACCAACATCATCCTGATCAACACTTCCCATAACATTTGAAATAACATGGCCACACTTATTTTTTTCACTGTAAACTCATCAAATGAATCAAGAAAAAAGAATCCCTCGTACTCCACATTGTCATGGGATATGCCATCATACTCTTCTTGTTCATTAAACTTGAAAAGCTCATAGATATTATGGTTCAAACTAGGTGAATCCTTGGTCAATTCACGTATGAAAGCATAACTAGGCACATTGTTAGCACACTTACCATAAGCATTTCCATAATCAGGTGAGAGAAGTTCTATAATTAGATCCATTAAGTAAGGATTGTTTGCAAAGAATTCCACTACAACTTCATATTTCCTGATACTGCTTTCATGATTTCCCACACCCTCAAATTGCTCTTCCTATGATTGAAATAATGTTGCAATATCAACAAATTCTAGAAGATCATCTAGTGAGTCCTCCTTCTTATCATAGGGCATAGTTTTTAGAATATCCCTGCAATCATATGGGACATTAGTTGTTAACACTTCAATTCTCCTTTCAGGTGCACAATTTTCCATCATGGGGAATATAACATGATAATTTGTATCACTATATGCTCCTTGAAGTCTAGGACTTGGCAAATCAGAATTGACATTGTCCTCAACAAAACTATCAACATCAACACCTTTTTGATCCTCACCTGAACCATCCCCAACATATCCACTAGTAGTACTTGTCAGATTCTCCTTTGGGATATCTTCAAAAAGAGGATTACTGATACACCAATAAGGATTGTCATTTATAACTTCACCATCCAAATCATCTTCATTAAATAGAATGTTTTGCCATACATTAATTGGATGTATCTCATCATCTTTCAAATCAGGATACCAATCATCTAGATTACCAGTATATTCAAAACCAGTGAAATCACTAGAGGAACTCAAAGAAACCATCTCACTATTCTCCTCATCATTTATATCCTCAACAATTGATCCACATTCAAAGAGTTCATCATATGAAGAGAATTGATCACTACATGAGAAGCATAAATATACAAGACTATTGACATACCCTCTACTAGAAGTAAAGGATTCAATCCCCAATTCATATGAGGAATCATATTCAATTTTAGATTGTTCAACTTTAGTCTCCTCATGTTGGTTATTCATTTGTGCTATACCCCTAGAGGAAAATGCATTTCCTTCAGTGACTGATGTATGAAAGCTACTCACTGGATCAACCAAGACAACTTCACCTTGTACTTCCTGTGTTTTCTCACAAATTACAACATCCCAAAGGATATAATTTGGCATCACCTCCTTTTCTTCATAATTTGTTTCTACATTATCATCATCACTACATACCTCTGCTTCTAAGTTGCTAGTGAAATAGTAACATTCAACAGTCACTTGCTCAGAGTCTAATGCTTCTCTTTGTCTAGATAATCTTAATCCTTGATATCCTTCCCTATGACAATTGTTTCCCATATTATGAGGAAAAAATAGAGGTATATGCCCCTATTCCATATTCTCTAAAGTGTATATCTAGTCTACTACTTGATTTAAGCTATGAGGTTTCTGATCCTCAGACCATTGGCTTGATCTTGACATATATGCTTCACAAAACAAATTGATGCTCATTAAATCACTTGGTCTAAAATTCTTAGGTATCCCCATCAAAATATCCAAGAATCTTGAATATAAGTCATATGGTGACTCATTTGGTCCTCTTTTCATTCCATATAACTTATTGATAGAGGTGATTATATCAGATTTTCCCATTCTAGGTTGTTGTGAAGTTGATGCTTGTTCATATTTTGCACTTCTTGGAAGTAAAGTGCATACTACATTCATGAAATCTTCATCTTGAAAAATCCTTTTATTCTCTAGCTCATTTGATTCAACATTTTGGACAATGCTAGAACTACTACTAGCAATTGTAGATCCTTTCATCATTGAGTATCTCAAATTGTTCTCAATGCCAATTGCAATCTAATAAGCTTGGTGCAGTGTTGTGGGTTCTTTGTCTCTTAACAAGAAGCTCATCTTCTTGTCAAATGCTCCTAGATACACAACCAAACGTTCATTATCATTTGGTCTTATCTCCTTTGGTATTTCTTTGATTGCTTTTGCAAATCGAAGATTGAAAGCAGGAACTAGTTCCCCTTCACCTATATGATTTTTCATAAAATTCTTCCTCACTACACTAGGATTTACTCTTTCACCAAATTGTTCAACAAATATTGTCATGAACTGACTTCATGAGGCTATGGATCTTGAAGGTAAGTATGAATACCAATCTCTAGCATCATCCTTCAATGATTGAACAAAGAGTTTCATCACAACATCTTCATGACTTATTTCATAATCGCCCATCACATCCAAGAAAGTTTGCAGGTGTTTAGAGGCCGACTCTGAACTTTTCCTTGTGAATTTGGGAAAATATTTTCTAACCTTCTAAGGGATTACATTTGGAAAGCCTCTAATGCTTCTAAAGACCAATGGCACATATCTTTCTATAAAAAAATCCCTTTGAGGGCATGATACATTTTTCACACCTTGCATGCTTTTACTTGATTCAAATGAGTAACACACTTCTTGTATAACTACATACTTTGATCACCAAAAGTATGAACATAACTACTATTATTCCCTGACTTAATGCAAATTCATCTAATAGGGAATCACATGTGATCTTTGATCTTGAAAAATTCTCATAAAGTTCTTTAAAGTAGAGTAATGTGCTTACTAGATCTATGAGAATACCTAGAAATCTTGTAGCAACTATTAATCTTTCTTCTTGACTGCAAATGCTGCAAATTTGGAACTCTTCTTCATAATGCAGCTGGTTCAACTGGTTCTTTATATAGAGTCACCACCTCTTCTTAGAGGAATAATCTTCAAGTGTAAATCTCGTTATGGGATTTCTCTACCAGCAGAATCACACCCAAATTCTTTGATCTTAGCTGCAATGAATCATCTCCAGGTTCAAGAACTATTCAATTGTCTAAACAAATATGTTCAGACATAATATTCAAAATGGAAAATAACTTGATATTCTATGATGACTCTTGAGACTTGACACTTCAAGACTTGAATGACTCTATGAATTTTTAACCAGATTTCATAGTACTTCCCCCGTAGATTCACCATTATGTTGGTGGTTTTTCCAGTGCATTTAAGTAATCTCTAAGGGGTATCCAATTTCCTATGTTCAAGACCCCTGAAATGACTAGACAACTAACAAGATCATGTCAAAGACATAAATCTTCTACACTTTAGGCTCTGTGGGACCAAGGAGGGTGTTCCTATTAGTGTTCGTAGATATTATATTTGAAATAACACATCATTTTCATAGATTATTTTGACTGAAAGATAAATGTGCAAAGCTTACTATGGAATTGGCTTGTTCTTAAGTAATTTGCTATCATTTCAGCAAATGTTACCCCGTGTGACAATTAATCTTGAAATTTTATGTAAATATTTGAGAAATTCTTCAAGTAAATTCACATTCAAAGCAAGGCTAGCCATTGTACAAAAATTTGATCAACCCATTAGGTGGATCTTTTAAGGAAATAGACTAGTGCCTTATTTGTTGGGCCATGGAGTCACATAAACAATGATTAGTAATGCAACAATGACTCTAGACTTTAATGAAATGGACTACCCACATAATAACTTTGTATTATCAGGCTCACTATGTCTGATACACAACTACTTATCAAATCCCCAACAAATGATTGTAAATCTATGACTCCATTCGAGCATTTAATTGATCACTTGAATCAAAGCATGAAACAAAGACATACATTCAAATTGACATTTGAAAGAATAATGAAAACATTTATAACAATTCCATTCAAGATTTACCCACATTCATAGAAGGAGAGAAAATATATCAGAACTAGACTTTCATCTATATTTATGAGTCAAATTTGCACAACAATTTAAGATAACATGTGAATGTTCTTCCACAAAGCTTGAAAATAGAGACACTAGATATTCCTATACACATGACCAGACCTTAACCAAAAAAAATTCATCTCATGCAAGTGAGCCTTGATTTCCCTTTTATAAGGCAAGGGAGCAACAAGCTTCAGGCTCACATGTAATTTCATTACATATTTTTCATTTCATCACAATTTTGACTACATTTCAAAATTCTCCACGTAAAAGCCCTTGACAGGACATGTTGAAAATGAGGAGAGACCAAAAGTGCAATCGCCACTTGAGAGAGGAATGTAAAAGACCCGCCAAAATCTTCACTACCGCCATCCACCTTGTCGCAACCCAACACCCCAAAGTGCCACGAGAGCACAAAATAACTATTGTTAACCCAAAAAGGTACCCAACATACCAAAAAGAATAAACCACCGACATTGCAATCATCACTAACAACAAAAACTTCTTACCTGTCACACACACACACCCAACCACATCACCAGTGCATTACATGACCCCACCGGCATCCCATCCTCGGTAAAGACATCCACTCTAAGTGTGAGCAGGAGGAAGAGGAGAAGAGACCTTAGCCTCTGCTTCACCCTTATCACTACTCAAAATATGGATATTATGCCCACTAGGGGTCTTAGCAACTACAAGAAGAACACCAATCACCTCAAAGTTGAAGGGTATACCTTCATTCAAGAACTCCAAATAATGGGCATATTTAGAATCGGCCTTGCTGTCACTATCTATCAAACCACCGGTGACATTGATTGGTGAATGTTGATGCCCATAAGAGCCTCGACCATACCTCACCTTTCACTTTGTTCCGCTAGTGAATTGCTCCGTCTACTTCCTTTGCTACTTGTTTGCTCACTGGTGGCATTTTGAAATTGTAACCTACGACTACATCTGGTAGGAGCTAACTTTGGCCTATCAACTTTCATGGAAAAAGAAGATTTTGCTACACTAGAATTGTGCTCTTGTGAGCTTAATCTAGTTGACCTTCATCCTGCCTTGCTCATTTTTCTTGTCAATCAATTGCATGAACCTTGCAACACTTAAGGAAACAAATATGACTAGAATTGGATAATAAACTTAGCAACTATTATTGCCATATTTATCATGGGAATGATGGTTTTCACAATCAATGCTGAACACATGTGTGACCCTAGCAATTCGTTGGCAGTTGTACCATCATCTTTTATCTCCCATTTTCATGGGAATCCGTAAGCCACTCACCATGATTACCAGTATTTGCATCTTCACACGAACTTGGGATTGATTTGATCATGTTGCAGGAATGTAGCCATTAATGCAAATTGGTTGCACAACATAATCGACTATCACGTGGTTTCCGCTAACCTTCAAATATAATTCGTCGATCATTTGCCTTGCTAGCTGATTGGACGAACATTTTCTACTTGACCAGCCTTGGCCTCTAGTAGCACCTCACTGAGGTGTTTCATAACCAATCACATTCACCCATATCAGTTAATACCTTTACCTTGTGGGGCCTCCGTGAATTGAACTGACCTAGACAGGTGTCACCATATTGTTGATCCCACTGGTTTTATTTGTCGATCACTTCAAACCAGTGAGCTGGTGGGGAATGGTGGGGATCATCCCTCAGAGTGAATCTTAGCCATTCACTGAAGGTTCCAGGTCGTGGTCATGGTAGTGGGGAGTAGTTCCCATGGTTGTACCAAGACAACTATCAATTTTTGACTCATCCCGTTGCTTTTATCCTACTGACACTTCAAACCCATGAGTTGGCGGGGTACGGTTCAGATTTACCCTAAGATTTGCAAATCTCTATAGTCTGCATGCCAAGAAATGTTAGCATTAAATAGACATGACTGGATTTAATCATTAGTGACATGACTACCAGGATAGATGGCTTAAGGCTCAAGTTGCCGCATTGAATTAAAAGAAAATGACCAGCCCATCGGGTAATAGGGCCAGTAAACCAACGAGAAAGGAAGGCTCAACGACTTAAAAGATCAGTTAACTGATAGGGCAAGTCAACTGAAAATTATAATACCTAGACATCATTGTGAATAAAACCCTATTCATTTAATGGGGACAAGGGTTTAAAATGAGGACCAAGACCATAGGGAAGACATGAAGTTCTAAAGAATTTCATAACATCCATCACCTATCTCCCTCCTTCCCCCTCTCTCTCCCTCACAAACAAACACAAAAGTGGATAAAATTGTAGTATGTGCAATGGTAAAATGGAAATACAAAAGTGGATAAATTCAAGAGGTTTTGTACTACATATGAAATTGTGCAAGAAAAGAAAGCGAGACATGATTCTATAAATGGAGTTGAACAAATGAACTCAAAGATTATTGAACAAAGATGATATTCAAATTAATTTAATTACTAGCCATATTAATAAACTCAAATTAATTTTATTACTAGCCATATTAATAAGCCATTTAATTTAGACAAAAATAATATTCAAAAATAAATAAAAATTTCACCCAATACCATTGAAATCCCTTGAAGTTTCAATGTTTTTCATGATTTTAAATGTATAAGCACTCAAATAAGAAACAAAAGTTCTACCTACCTCCCTTCCTCTCTCTATCTCCACTCACCCTCTCCCTCTCTACCTACCTTCCCCTCAATACATCCCACCCCACTTCTCTTTCTACCTATCTCTCCTCCCCAACTTCTCCTCTTTATCTACTTATCTCTCCCCTTCTCTCTCTCCTTTCCCTATCTCCCCTCTCTCTACCTACTTCATCTATTCCTTCAACCTTACCTCTCTCTACCTACATCTACATGTCTCCCTTATTTCCTCTCTCTCTCTCCCTTTATCCTTCCTATCCTACCTCACTAGATCTCTCCCTCCCCCCCATCCTTCTATACTTCTCTCTATCTCTCCTCTCTCACCATCCCTCCTAAACTTCTTCTCTCACCATATCTCCTTACCAATTACTATCTCCCTCCCCCCTCTCTGTCCTCTCACACACACAACCTCTCTCCACTATCCCTCTCTACCTACCCCTCCCTCTCTCCCTAACTCTCTATACCTTCCTCATCGGCCATACCTCTCTTTATCTCCACTCATTTGTGATTTGGGACACCAAGCCACTCTCACACATAATATTTCACAACAATCCTATTGGCTTTCAAAATCACATGCCCTCTCCTCTACACCATTGACTCAACTCTGAGAGTGTCTTTATGATTACAGAATGCAAATTTTTCTTTTAATTATGAGCTGTTTAAAAGAATTGTCTACCTTTTTAGATAAGACTTTCATGTCTCCACCCAATTGATTCTCTTTTTTTGCACTAAGATCTAATTTTTCCTTTTCCTTATCGTCTATTTCTAATTGTATTTGTTCCATGGAATTCTTAAGTTCAAGAATCTTTGAATTCATTTTTTCAACTCCACTTATAGCATCATCTCTCAATTTCTTTGCTTGCACAAAATTCATATGCAATACAATACCTCTTGACTTTATCCACTTTTGCATTTCCATTTTCCCCTTGCACATACTACACACACAAATTCTTCAACTTCTCAAGAGTGGAAAGAATATTTTTAGTCAATATTTATATCTATCTCATTCAATTTGGTTTGCTTCTTTTCATGTGTTTTAGAGAAGACTCCTTTTTCATTTCATGTATTGTAATACTTGATTCCTCTACTTATGCATTTCTATTGGCCCATTGCACATAGTTCACATGCTCCTTCCTCAACTTCTCAAGAGTAGGAATAATCTCTTAAGTCAATACATTATATATTATCATTCTTCTAAAACATTTTTCACTATCACCCTTTATCATACCAACCCAAAAACATTATCCTTATCCCTCCTCCATCCTATTTATCCATTTTGGGTGCCTATTTCCCACAATCAACCATCACATCTCCCCCTCAGACTAAGTCCATTTTGGGTCCTTCTATCCCTCCCACCCTACCACTTCTTATCTCTGACCTTCCCTCTTTCTCTCTCTCGCTCTATCCCTCCCACCCTACCACTTCCTATCTCCCTCCTTCCCCCCCTCTCTCTCCCTCTCTCTCACACACACAACCTATCTCCTTCACTCCCTCCCACCCTACCACTCCCTATCTCCCTCCTTCCCTCTATCCCTCACACCATACCACTCTCTATACCTATCCCTATCTCTCTCCTTCCCTCTTTCTCTCCCCCCTTCCCTCTCTCTCTCCCTCCCTTCTATTATGATCTAGTGATAACTACTTTAAAATCTTCATAAGCATTGTGATAACCTCTCCCTCCCCTCTAGGGTAATAACATGCACTAGAACCTTGTACCTATGTTCCAATTACCTCCCTCTTTCTCTCCCTCCCTCTATCCCACTTACTATCCCCTATCAGTAGGTAGAGAGGGTGAGGGAGAGAAAGAGGGAGGTAATTGGGATAGTAGGTGGTGATCTTGGAGTGGGGAATAACATGCACTAGAACCTTGTACCTAGCCTTTAGTGTTTAGGGGAGTTGAGAATTTCATGAAAGAATTGGTTGCATTAATGAGATATGATTCCATATAAAAATCCCCTCCATTTTTATCCTTTACAAATTATTTTTTAAGAGTTACAAAAAAATGATTTCAATATAGTTTTGAAGAACTTATTCCTCTAAATTAATGTGTAACTAGAGAACCCTATCTCCAATAAAATGGGTTTAATACTCAAATCACAAAACAATGTACACATTAATCCAATACATCTTTAAAATATCTAGAAAACATGTTAATTGAGTATTTTGTCAACCTACTATGCTAAGCCACATCCACCTTATCTCTAGATATCATCATACAAGTGAAGAGAGGGGGGAGGGAGAGTTAGAGAGAGAGGGGTAGGTAGAGTGAGGGATTTGTGAGTGGGAGGGATGGAGGGAGGGAGGGAGGGAAGGATGGAGTGAGTGATAAAGGGAGGGGTAGATGGAAAGATAGAGAGGGGGAAATATGGAGAAAGGGAGGGAGGGGAAGGTTATGAGGGATAGTGAGAGAGGAGTGATAGAGAGAAGTATATAGGAATGGGAGGAGGGAGAGTTATAGCGAGGTAGCATAGGGGATAAAGGGATAGAGGAAATGAGGGAGACATGGAGAGGTAGGTAGAGAGAGGTAAGGTTGAAGGAATAGAGGGAGAGGTATCCAAGAGGTTAGAGAGAGTTAGGAAGAGAAGGAGGGGTAGGTGGTGAGAGGTTGTTGTGTGAGGGAGATAGAGGATAAATGTAGGAGATGGGAAGTGGTAAGGCGGGAGGGATAGAGGTACATATAGAGAGAGGGTGGGAGAGGTATGTATAGAGAGAGTGAGTGAGAGGGAAGGAGGGAGGGAAGAAGGGTAGGACAATGAGAGGTGTAGGTGGAGAGAGGTTGTGTGTGAGAGAGGGTGAGCGAGGTATGTATAGAGAAAGTGAGTGAAAGGGAAGGAGGGAGGGAAGAAGGGTAGGATAATGGGAGGCATAGGTGGAGAGAGGTTGTGTATGTGAGAGGGGGAGAGAGAGAGAGAGAACTTAAGGAAGGGAGAGAGAGATAGAGAGAGAGGGAGAAGTAAGGTGGGATATGTAGGTATAGAGAGAGTGAGAGAGGGAATCAGGAAGAGGAATGGAGAGAGAGATAGATGGAGAGATAGATAATGTATTGATTGAATAGATTCTTCTCATTCTTGAGAATTTGATGAAGGTGTGTGTGTAATATATGCAATGGGAAAATGGCAATGCAAAAGTGGATAAATTCAAGAGGTTTTGTATTGTGTATCAATTTGTGCAAGAAAAGAAAGTGATAGATGATTGTATAAGTGGTGTTGATAAAATGAAGTAAAATATTCTTGAACATAAGAATTTCATGGAACAAATACAATTGGAAATAAATAAGGAAAGGGAAAAATTAGATCTAAGCACAAAAAAAAAAGTAGTTGGAAGTGTTGAAATTGTAGCAAAACAATAGAGGACTAAAATTAACCACTTAGAAAAGGAAGTGAAAGATAAGAAGAATATTTTATCATCAAAAGAAAAGGAGGTTCATGTTGTTGAGAGAGAGCTGAAAACTTAAAATACATGAAGTTGAGAAAATAAAGATAATAATGTCCAGGTGTTGCTTATAAAGAAGGGTGTATGTAGAAATTAGAAAGAGAGTGTTTGCAAGAATTTGAAGTAGTTCAGAAGTTGAAGACTGATATTAGGCACATTGAGGCTCAATTAGGAAATGTTAAATTTACCTATAATGATCTTGTAAAGCATTTTGATAAGTCAAAATTCAAAGGTGTTATTGCACAACATATAAAAGTTTAAACTACATTAAATGTAAATTTTGAAGGTGACTTTCATTACACTCATGTTGTGTAAATAACAAAAGGTTTTAATTACATTAATATTGTTTTCTAAAATTGGATGTTGGAAAACACTAGGTGTTATAAAACTTGCAACCCACATACTATTGTAAAACCCTATACATGTAACAACCTAGTTGGTTAGTCACCCCTCAGTTTAATTTGATTAGTTTTGTGTATCCCCCACTTGTAACTCCTCCCTAATGACACATGGGAAAATAAATCTATGTTTAGTCAATCCTATTTTTAGTATTAATTATAGTTATAATTTACTTTATCTATAAATAAATCAACTGAAGTACCCAAAACTATAAAATTTTCACATATTTATATAGCCCATTAAAACAAGTACTCATGATTTCTCAAATTAACGGTTACTTCTAAATTCTTATACTAGTCTTCCTTTTTGACTTAGTAATGCTCCAATTATAGTTTCTACTTGCATCATAATCAACCCTTAAAAACACTTGAAAAGAAGTAGACCAAAGTGAATGAGATATATAATGTATTGACTGAAGAGATTCTTGCTGCTCTTGAGAAGTTGAGGAAGGTGCGTGTGTAGTATGTGCAATGGGCATATGAAAATGTAGAACTAGAGAAATAACATTGTAGAATTGGAGGAGTAGGTACTAGAATGTATGAAATGAAAAAATGAATCTATTTTAAAACACTTGGAAGGAAGCAAACCAAAATGAATGAAAAAATAATCTTCTCTAAAAACATTATCTATCTCATTCACTTTGTTCTACTTATTTTCAAGGGTTTTTGGGTCCTTGTGTCCCACAATCCATTTTGGGTCCCTATGTCCCAAAATCCACCATCACATCCCCCCCTCTTAGTAAGTCCATTTTGGGTCCTTCTATCCCTCCCACCCTACCACTACCTATCTCCATCCTTCCCTCTCTCCCTCACACACACACACACAACCTCTCTCAACCTACCCTCCCTATATCCCTAACTCTCTCTATACCCATCTCCCATAACTCTCTCTATACTCATCATGGTTTAAGGTACTCTCATTGGCTCCTTTTATTACACTTGTGTTGTGTAAATTAAAAAGGTCTTTAATTATAATAATATTATTTTCTAAAAGTGGAGGTTGGAAAACGTTGGGTGTTATGGAACCTGCAACCCACATACTATTTAAAACCCTCTACACATAACAACCCAATTGGTTAGTCACCCCTTAGTTCATTTTTATTAATTTTATGTATCTCTCACCTAGAACTCCTCCCCAAGCTCTCCACCCTTGAGCTTAGAACAAGACAAATGTAATCACTCACAACTCACTGTGTTTTCCAACCTACAATTATTTTGTGCATTTCTATTTCTATCATATGAGGAAATTGAAATGAAAATTTTACTCTAAGTCATAGTTGTGGTAAATCTTGAATTTTTCTTTCATTACATTCATACTCTCTATATAAGAAAAAGTTTTCATTACAATAATTTCAAGTTGGAAAACACTAGGTGCTATGAAACCTACAACCCACATATTGTTGTAAAACCCTCTACACATAACAACCCAATTGGTTAGTCACCCCTTAGGTCAATTATATTAGTTGTATGTATCCTTCACCTAGAAATCCTTCCCAATCTCTCATCCCTTGATCTTAGAACAAGAAGAATGAAATCCCTCAAAACCCACTGTGTTTTCCAACCTGCAATTATTTTGTGTATTTCTTTTTCCATCATATGAGGAAATTGAAATGCATTTTTTACTCTAAGTCACAGTTGTGGTAAATTCTGAAATTTCTTTTCATTACATTCATACTCTCTATATAAGAATTTTTTTTCATTATAACAATTGCAGGTTGGAAAACAGTGGGTGTTATGAAACTTGCAACCCACATACTATTGTAAAAAGGAAGGAAATGCCACATGGGCTCTTTCATTTCATTTTCCATTTAAATCTTTTCTTAAGAGTAACCTTGGGATAAGGACAATTAAGGGGTAGGTTAATGAAATAAATATAGTTAATTTTGATAATTAAATTTAGATTGATAATTGTAATAATTTATGAAAATTAAATGAGTGGGTTAGATGTATTTAGTTTTAGATTTGATGATGAAAAATAAAGTTTATAATGTTGTTTTAAACCAATTTATCATTATCATGAATTTATCTATTTTGATCCAATGAATGCCTTAGAGTCTATTTTTTTTTAAAATCTCTTGGATCAATTCTAACTATCGTTTCCTTGATATATCATGCAAGATTGATCTGAGTTACACAAGATAGATGATTGATTTTTCATCTAGATATCTACATTAAATTAGTGTACATAGAGACATTGCTTAGGAGTTTTTTTATTTGATTGATGAATGTGTTCTCCTAGGTCAAACCCACTAGAAAATTAAATTAACTACAATGATAGATATCAAAGACAACATTCACAATTATGGAAGTAGCCTATATGATATCAATACAAATTTATTTACTTTATTTCCCTTTAAAATTGAAGTGTGTTATAGTTAACATGTGTGTGTGTGTGTGTTAACTTATCTACCTTTTAAGATAAGAATTTCATGTCTCCACCTAGCTAATTCTCTTTTTTTGCACTTACATATGATTTTTTCCCTTTTCTTGCCATTTATTTCTAATTGTATTTGTTCCATGGAATTCTTAAGTTAAAGAATCTCTAAGTTCATTTGTTCAAATCCACTTATAAAATCATATCTCACTTCCTTTGATTCCACAAATTCATATGCAATACAAAACCTCTTGAGTTTATCCACCTTTTCATTTCCATTTTCCAAATTCATATACTACACACATTCCTTCCTAACTTTTCAAGAGCAGCATGAATCTCTTCATTCACTTTGGTCTGCTTCTTATCAAGTGTTTTTAGAGTAGATTCCTTTTTAATTTCATATATTCTAGTGTACTTGTTGCTCTAGTTTTGCATTTCCATTTTCCCATTGCACATATTGCACACACACCTTCTTCAACTTCTCAAGAGTAGGAAGAATCTCTTCATTCAATACATTATCTGTCTCATTCACTTTGGTCTACTTCTTTTCAAGTGTTTTGGGGTCCCTATGTCCCACAATCCATTCAAATGTATATAGCTTTACCTACACCTCTCTTTATTCCTTGCACTTGATAGGGGATTGCAATAAATATATGTCTATAGGATTATTGGTTATGTTTGGATGAAATAGAGGGAAGAAGAAAGATAGGGAGTGGTAGAGTCAAGTGGTGCAAGAGCACCCTTGATGTTATTTTAAGTTATGGTGTGAAACTTTGGTTTTTTATTTGTTTTGGATTTATTGATGTAAATTAGGTCATTTGAGACCATAATAAGTGGTTTAGAACCATTTTTGGTCATTTGGTGAGATTTAGGCAAATATTGTAAAAATTGTAAAAGTTGCTCAAGAAAGTTGTCAAGCAACTTGTCAAAAAGTGTCATTAAGGTGTTTTTTCAACAAAATAATCAAAAGGTGGTTGAAAATAGTTAGTTTTGGTTGGAAATGTATAAATACACCCTCAAAAACTCGAATTGGGGGGTTAGAGACATCATTTTTGAAGTTTGATGAATGGAAACCTCAAATTTTGTGTGTATTTTCTAGTTCTTACATTGCTTCTAGGCTGAAGTTGTGCATTTTATGGCCTGTTATGGACTCATATAATGGAGTATCATATATGGATGGAAATATATTTGTTTCTAGTTTACAATTATTTTTGTCTCATTCAATTTTGTTAAGTTTTGTGGGAGATATGACTATTTTAGTGAGACTTCCCTATCCTAACAATATTGGGCAGAATTTTCAGTCTGAAAAATGTGATGGTACGGATTGTACAGTCAATATTTTGGATTTGAAACTAATTTTATTTTTTTACCATGTGAATCTACTTCCATTTTCTTCAAGTCTCATCATATTTAATTAATATTTGAATAAGTTATGACCATTTTTGTGAGGACAGGTCTGAACCCTACCTAGGGTTTGCAGTTTTGGGAAAATACAATAACTTTCATTTCCACTATTGGATCTTCATAAAAATTGGAGGAATTGTATGTAATTATGTTATATTCAATCTCACTAAATTTATTGGCTTCATTATTTTTTTGTGGAAGTTATTACAATTCATTGCATTAAATTGTGGGAAGCCATGGTAATGTTTCCAATAGGATCAAGAATGCACTTAATCATTGTTTGAAATGAATCAATTTATGAAAGTTGTAAAGTGAATCAAGTTTGTTGTATGTTTGTAATTGTTGATGATTTTTCAGTTGTGTTATTGCAAATTAATCCAAGAATTCCTAAGAGCAAGAATTTTGTATCATTCCTTTGAATGATTGGTTGAGCTGAGTTGTGAATCCTCCCAGCTCTGCATCATCAAGTATTCTTGAACTTAAGAATTCCATGGAACAAATACAATTGGAAATATATGATAAAGAAAAAAAAATCAACCTTTATCGAAAAAGGTAGATAAGTCTTGTAAAGAACATATGATGACATGTATGCCTGTATAAATTTTTGTCTACAATCCTAAAATTTTATGACTTTCTTGTATATATGTTATCCTTTTATGGACATATATCAAATTTAAAATTAAAAAGGTTTGAGTATTCAAGTCCATATAAAATTTCATAATTGTAGAAATGACATAAGGTACTAGTCAGTGAGCGAGGGAGGGAGAGATGGATTTGGAAAGTAGTTATCACTAGATCATAATAGAGGGAGGGAAAAAGAGAGAGAGGGAGGGAGAGAGAAGGGAAGGAGGGAGATAGGAAGTGGTATGATGGGAGGGATACACTAATTCATTTGAATACAAAATACAATGAAATTTTTTGACGAAATATGTATAATTTGATGTATCGTTAGGTGCTTGTAAAATTTGATGTGTAATTTTTAATTTTTTGAAAGTTTATCCTTGACGTTCATCGAAACTTCGACGAACTTGGGGTTCATCAAAATGTTGGCTATCATTTTTGTTGAATTATTGACAAACATGAAAAATAGAAAAATCACAAATTGTGGCTGACATAAAGAAAAGTTAGTTCACACCTGATTTATTGTGACAGTGTTTTTCTCTACTTGAGATAGTTTGGGGAGAGCTAAGGATGATTTTCTTGGGAAAAATAAGAAAAAATTCAAGAAGATATCGCTAGGTTGAGGGTAGTCATTGTCTTTTTGCATAATTCAGTTGTGAAGTCAAATTTGTAGTTCCAAGTTTGAAAATCATATTTTAAAGCAACATCTCATTAGATTTCATTTTTATAGGTTTAGGGTTTTAAGAATTTCATGTCCAGATTTTGTTGTGTAGAATCACCATAAGATCATAGCCAAGGAACAAATTATTGTGACTATAATTATGTGATCCATAACTATATTCGTCATCTAGCACAATTGTGCTATAACAAATACATGATGCATTCATGTGTGACCCAAGTTTAATGTGGCTATGTTGTGATAGAAATGGAGGCACTCAAATAATGTAGTTAATTTAGGTTGTATAATGTAGGTGTCAATCATCATTGGGTGCATTCAGGTTGTCTCAAGTTTAACAGGTTAGGCTGTAATTATAGCATGATTGAAGAGTGATTATCTCTTCCTGCAATAAAGAGCCTATAACTCTAGTTGATATGCAGAGTGGTTGTGTTATATAATTTATGTAGTGCATTCAAACACAACCTATGTTTAATGGGCTATTCTAGAGAGTGATCAAGATTTTATAAACCTTATGAATGTTACTTGACATATATTTACATAATCTCAAATTCCTTCAGAGGCTTTTGAAGTATCAATGTATCCTATATAGGGTTTAAAATGATTTCTTTTAATTAAAAAATAAATAAATGATGTATTTCCCTATAATTAGATAATGTGGAGATCTCCTAAATCTGCCCCAACACACTATCTTCTTTGGCACTATATTCATTACTCCAGCTACTAGGGTTTTGCATGTGACATCTTTAATATCTTCATGACCATGGATTTTAAATAGATCTCAGTATTTTCTTTAATCCTTTTCATGGTAACCCTTGAGTTCCATAATCCACCTTCAATCTCTTCTCAGAACGGTGTCTTAAGCTAGACTGCATAGTATGCATATAAAGCAAGTCCTTCATACCTGCCATTGTTCCAAACCACCACTCACTGCCTTGCTTAAAATGTTGCCTCCATAAGCACAATAGAATGCTTTAAAATCATGGTTGCCAGTGATTGACCATTAAGGTCACCACTTTCACCATGAAGATACAATGAGTTTTTTTTCTTCAAACTCAAGGCATTATGCAAGATAACATTGTGAATTGTTTGTTGTGTATGATTTGATTTTCTTGCACATTTACTACTTTGCTAACTTCCTTTAAGACTGGGTATTTCACCCTCAGTTGCAATCTCAAACAACTCACTCACTATCACTTGAAGATTCCTTTCATAAGCATCCTTCTATAAAATCAAACTATGCCCTATAGATTGCCTACTTACTACAGGGGACTCATTGTTTCATGGTATTGTAGTTCTTAAGATCCTTCAACCTTATTGACGCTACTTTACAGTCCACAAGGTATTATTCACTATTCTCCCATCTTTGATGAGTCTCAAAACATTGCTCAAACATGCAATCCACTACCTCCATTATACATTAATGGCTAAGAAGAAACATTGAACCTATGATTACCACTGTTACTTCATTTGGACAATCATTCCTTGATTGCATTTTCCTTTTCTAACACTACCAAAAGCATTTGAAAAACCCTTAAGGTCAGCAAGGGGGTAAGGAAACTCACTGTTAAAATCTCCACTTTACTATGCAAGGTTTGAGCTTTATTATCTTGTCATTGCTTAGCCTCTTTTTGACTATCACATCTCAAGTGACTGCCATTCTTCTTACCATAGATTACATTTACAAATGTCACTAAGCTACATAGTGTGCTTGTTATTGGCTACAATCTTTAAATTGCAAGATTTTGTTATTACCTACAATGACTCAATCTTTTTGGTATTGCAACCTCACTAATCCACTATAGTTATTGTTTATGTTTCTACGGAGGCCTAGGATTTGTACCCTAATCTTGCTCTTACCAATGCTTCTGTTGTTTTTTATTAGGGCTCTCTCAATGTTGAGGGCCCTAGGGATAAGCTCGTCATAAGAAGTGACACTTTGCATCTTTAACTAAAAGGATAAATCCATATTAACATTAGCAATGATTATTCTGACTTTTTGCTCCTTAGGAATGGGTCACTTGCTATTACTAGCTCGCTACCTCTATCGTTGTAGGAAGTTTGTGATCAAGTTCAATATTATGATTTTAGGAGTCTTAACAGTTGGAAATCATAGTAAAATCAAAATTTAATAAGTTTTAGAATTAGCATTTTAAAGTGTTTTTTGGGGTCATTAATTTCATACTATCTTCTCTTTTGTAGGGGTGGTTGCATGCCAAATTTTTTGGGTGTAAAATATCATAATTATTAGATTATGTTACCTATCTATGAATACAAAATTATTGGAGTGTGAGTTTGATATTTTTTGAAGATCTAAATAGTCAAGCTTGGTAAAGAAAAATCATGTCAGATAATATTAGTGCGAAACAAAATGAAGAGACACTTGATAGATTGTGGGCTAGATTGAAAAGAAAGGGTGATGCACAATGTTATTGTCCTCACAATAATTGCAAGGGCTTAAAAACGAGATGACTTTTAATCACAACAGCTGAGAAAAATTGTAGGCAGCATAGTCATGTTGAAGGGGGGCATGATTATCATCCATTGGTAAGTTGTTCATTATATGTGTTTATATTGATTGAATTTATAAATGTTTATATCGTTTTAACATTTTATATATATATATATATAATCACTTGATCATGATTATGGTTTATTTGTGTCTATCATTATTATAAAGGTGGGGTACCCTAGGGTAGATGATATGGATTATCACAAACTGAAGAATGTGCTTTTGCAAGTGGATGAACATGGAGCTGTGAATATCGAAGATGAAGTTAATGATCCTATGGAAGAAGATGATCATGCGCCATAAAACATAGTTGAAGATGATGGTACAAATACATTGATCCATGACACATTTAGTGGCAGAGTTGATCATGTTGATCAAGATGACTTGATGATGTTCATGATTTACCTGTACTTGAGAAGGCATACGGGCCCTTTTATGAAGACTCCCAAACAACTCTTCTCTTTGTTGTATTGTTGCTGTCGAACTTGAAGGTTATGAATGGTTTATCAAACATAGCAATCTCACAGATGTTAAGGTATGTCATATATGTCATGATTTTTCATCTATTTTAATTGTTGTTAGTTCATCACTAGTAAATAAAGGATGAAATATTTGTACCATTAATATTCTTTATATGAAAAAAATGTTTTTTGTTGTAGATTGATTGGTGAATTTTTGTTACCACCATCAAATATTTTATCTCGCTCATATTGAGATTTATGTGTCATTATGAAAGATATTGGAATGGAGTATCAAACAATAGATGCATATCCCAATGATAATATTATATATCATAAACAAGAGGAATTTGTAACAGAATGCCCTAAATGCCATATCAGTAGATATCAAATAGATCAACTAACAAAAAAGGTGCCTTACAAGGTTCTTTGTTATATTCCCATTATTCCATGTATGCAACGATTATTTAGGTGCAAAAGCTTAGCTCAATTTATAGATTACCATGCACGAAATAGTAGTGGAGATGACATTCTTCGAATGCCTATGGATGGTTCTGCATTTAGGGACATGGAGGAAAAATGGCCACACTTTAAAGAAGAACCTCGTAATCTCAGACTTTCATTGGGAGCGGATGGTGTCGATCCATTTGGAGAGCTGAGATCTATTTACTCAGTGTGGCTTGCTTTTGTTATCAACAATAACATTCCTCCATGGATGTCAATAAAGAGGGAGCACATAATGTTGTCAATGATTGTTCCTGGTATTTGTTTACATCAATTTTCTTTAACATAGTAGCATCTCATTTGTCATATTTGTTGCATAATGACATATATTTTTCATTCAATAGTCATGTACATTAATTTATATATATTGCAAGAAAATGGTTATAATAATTATGTAATGTTTATGTTCATTCAACTAGGTAAGTACCAAGTTAAAGATATGAATGTATATATTAAGCCTCTTATCGACAAGTTACTAAAGTTATGGAATGGCGTCACTATGTATGATGTCTCTAGACCAATAGAAAAAAGACAATTTCAATTCCATGCAATGCTTGTATGAATAATTCATGATGCCCCAGACTAACACATTTTTGTGGTATGTTATAACATTCAACTACACTTTAACAATATTTAATTTGATGAAGTAGATATCATGCATGTTTTTAAAATAATTTATTCATTATATATAATTAAAAAATTGACATGTATTTAATCCAATTATATATCATCTTGCAAGTCTTCAAACAAAGGGAAAATTTACATGTCCAATTTGTGGTCCAAAGATGAAATCTTGTCATTCAACAAGTTTAGGAAAGAAGGTGTTTGATGAGTATGGGAACTTCCTCATAAGGATCGAACTACTGAAAAACATCTTTTCAATGGGAAAAAAAGAGACTACATCAAAACCACAAAGATTGACACCTCGCCTATGGAAATTGGAATATAATAAAATTAATCGTCAAGGTTAGACATCAGATCAAATTGTTTATCTATCATATATGTTATGTTTTGAATTTATATTTTTATATTGTGTTGTGTTTACTCATGTTGTAATTGACAATGATTTTCGTTGTTAATTTGTTTAACTTATATGCTTCATGAAGGTCGCCAACGCATTAATGGATGGTTTCCACAGGGACTAAAAAGTTATCTCAGACAATTTAGTAGGTTTCCCTACTATGAGTAGCTACAAATTGTGATTTTTTTTGATACAATGCATATCGGAAAGAATATAACAGAAACGTTATAGAAAATATTGGATGGAAGGCATGGAAAAGAAAAAATTGTCAAAATTTGTAGTGACATTCAGGAAGCCAATCATGCAATGAAAAATGTCATTCAATTAAATAGCGATGGAGACCAAATTAATATAAGTGCCCTTCCTTGGTTATTAACAGAGTAGCAAAGAAATGCTATAAAAGAAGTCATACGAAAAATTCAATTTCCCATAAGATTTGCTATGAACATAAACAATATAATAACAAAGAAAGGTGAATTTCGGTCAAGGATGAAAATGCATGATTGGCATACCTTCATTAAGGTAATTATTCTGGTATATTATATACACTTTTATAATGCATGTGCTTTTCAGTGTATTGTGTTTACTATTTTTGGAAAAATAATGAAAAAATCATTTTATAATTGTTGCATTACGTTCTACCTCTATCTCTCCTAGAAAACTTTGACAACAATGTCAAGCAAGTTATATATGATCTTGGAAAATACATGAGGTAAGTAGCAATATTTTTTCAATTTGTTGTATACATATTATAATTTCTATTTTTTTTACTTGTTATGTAATATACTGTATATTTTTGTTAAATCTCATTAATATATTTGCACCTTGAATCACTTGTAGATGGCTGTCATCTAAAGAAATCCATAAAGAAGATATAAATTATTGGAAGAGAAAAATTCCTTGTCTAATGTGTGAAATGAAAAAGTGTCTACCTTCAACATTTTTCAATGCACAAGAACACTACCTCATACACCAAGTTGAGGAGATTGAATTGTGTGGACTTGTACACAAAAGATCAATGTGGATGGTTGAGAGGCACTTGAAAATTTTGAAGGATTTGGTTAGACAAAGAGCACATCCTGAGGGTTCTATGGTGGAGGGATATATGGTATACTAGACCATGGTATACATTAGTGAATATCTTCATAAGTTTGTAGAAAAGATCTATGTAGATCGCATTTGGGGTCCCAACTCCATTAACAAATTCAAAGGGGAGTACTTGATGGGGAAAGGTATATTGAGGAAAGTGAGGTAATTATAAGATGGTCATAGAAATTAATTGGAATATATTTTACATATAATTTTTATGTATATTGTACTTATTTAATTTTTAATCTTCAATATACTTCAATTATAAATTAAGGTCGTATACTGTGGTATTTAACTAATTATATGTCATTTGTGAATTTCAATTTTTTTTGATATAGCTGGTCGAGAGTAGGATGCACTACATTTGTACGTCGCCAATAATATTGATTGGATGATGGTATGGATTGAACGATGTCAACAATCTAGTCACGCATTAACATGGGAAGGTGTGGCTTCATTGGTTAAAGAAGCTCATTGTAATAGAGATTCCAATGTTACACAAAGGGAAATTGATTTAGCATATGGTTTAAGAGATAAACAAGTATGTATAAATATATTAATCACCCATATTATTTAATTATTTTCAAGTATATTGATGTATATATATGTTGAGATTGTTTTCTTTGCATACATTCAACCAAGAATAAATATGTTTATCAACTAATGATATTGCAATGATTTTTATATGTTTGACATATTGCAGGTGAAACACCACAAGGCTATGTGGTGCAATAGTCATAAATTTCAAATCAAAATGTTGGATACATGAAGAAAACTTGTGATTCTGGTATAACTACAGTCTTTTAGGTGACTAATGTTTCATCTAGAAGCGACATACATCCAAAAGTCTCAGAAAATCAATACTATGGGATTTTGGATGATATACTTGAGTGTGACTTTAACTCCTTCAGATTAATTTTGTTCGTTGTCCTATGGTACAGGCTACGATTGAATGAAAATGATCCTAAGAGAACTGTTATTGAACATGATAATGTATTTACCATGGTTAATACAAGGTTGATCGAGCAAGCTGGAAATGAGCCCTATGTTCTTCCAAGCCAATGTGAGCAGCTATTTTACACAGAGGTTCCAGGAAAACTGGGTTGGTCATTTTTTGTTAGACATGATCCAAGAGGAAGGCCGGTAAAGTATAATGTGGTGGAAGAAGAAGATCTGGAAGAACTAGAAGATGATGTAGATGACTATCATGATCAATAGTTAGTTGATGATGTCCCTGATGAAGATGTCAAAGAGGAGGAACTAGATCATGATGATGTAGGAGTTAATGTTCATGAAGATGATATCGTGTGGATGATGACATTATTGAAATTGATATCGATGATGATGATGATATATGACCAATCCTTACAATGTCAAATCTGGATCAGATGATACAAACAAAGAGTTGGATGAAGAAGAAGATCAATGACATTGAAATGTATAAGTTATGCAATTATATTATCTATTTGATATTAATTTCTTGATAGAGTTATATTTGAATCTTATGTTGTTACATAATTAATTCATGATGTATTTAATTTTTATGCCATTACATAATTAATTTAATGATGTACTTTTTAATGTTTGAAAGATCAAAAAATTAAAACATTTCAATGGTGATGTTAAAAACCTTAAAATTAGTGTGTTTTATGTTTCATGTGATCATAAAAGATTAAAAATTCAGTTGTAGAGGTGTTTGTTTAGTGTTTGACGTGTATGTTGGTTCTCTTTACAATGTAACTAGGTTTGTCTTCTAATCTAACTATGAAATTTCTAATTCCAATTAAAGGAAACTCGAAGGACCTAGACCAACTAATGAGGACTTTAAAATCCTCCTACACTTCAGGCTCTGCAAGACCCGGGAGGGTGATCCCTTAATGTGTTTACAACCTCTGCACCATTATTATAAACAAAACTAACAATAGCAAATGATCTCACTTAATATCTCAACACGATAAGATAATATCAACTAGAATTGGCTATTCATACACAATATCAACTATCTAGAGCATGAGATAACTAAACACAATTCATTGTATAAGATAGTCAATGATTTTCAATTTGTAGCAAGCTCTAGGAAAAGACAAACAAATACTGAACTACACTAATAATTACAACTTAGATCAGTGCCATATATCCATTGCAGGAGTCAAATTCATAAGCATCTATAGGTTTATAATAGATTTAATACATCACATATAAGATCCCTGACAATATTGCATTACAATTTCATCAGTATGCATTCTAACCCAGGACTACTTATCAAATCCTTATACAACACATATCTGCCTATAATCCCATTCAAGCATTTTGATTAATTCCTTGAATTAAAGCTAAAATAGAATCATACACACCACAACAGTGAGATGGATAAAACAACCCTTAGTTATTTCATTCAAAGTTTAGATATGCATGTACAATGGAGAGACATGAGCTCAAATTTTCATTTCAACTCAAATGCTAGTACTGTTATACAACATTAAATCTTTATGAACTCAAAACCTATTACAAAATGACTCAAAACCTAAGTTGCATTTCTCTAAAACCATTGGACTTTACAATTCACTCTACAACTTCACCTAGACTCGACAAAAATTATCAAACTTGCTAACCCGTAATTTTGGCCTTGAAATCCATCTTATAGAAAATGAAGGAGTAAACAAGCACTGGGCCAGAAAGTACACTTGTCACCAGTCAATTGGAGCACCTGGTGATATTCCAAAATTTGTTACAATAGCTGCCACCTTGAAAAATATTCTTGTTCATCATATTAGCTGAGGAACGTTGATGTAAAAAACCACAAGAAAATTGCACTGAGAAAGCCATCAACACAAAATTGGAACCGTTGCAACCGCAACGTCTAATGTATCACCTATTAGTAGTTCACTCCTTTTACTCCTCCTCAGTCAAATATTTAGTTACCCAATTCTAGTACTCATCATCATTCGGCCAGTCAAAATTAATTACCTCATCCACCTTGGTATTATAAGGTGTGTATTTTACTGCTACCTAATTCACATCCCTTTCAAAAGATTCCAAAAATGAGCTGGTGCTAATGATTTTGTCCATACAGCTCACCAATAAATCATAGTCCGAGTCATCACAAATTGAATTGATTTGATCATTGATGGCCTCACTTGCTTGATCTTGCCATTGTTGAAATGACTTGATTTTCCCCTGCTCATCAATTATATCAGGTAACAATGCGTTACCCCAATCATTGAAATTCTTCACTAGCTCCCTAATCTTCCTACTCAAGTCATCTGGTAAGGTCTGAAAACCTTGCAATGATTTTACTAACACATGAGTAGGATTTAATGATTGCAGCCTATTATTTATATCAAACCTTGAGGCCTTATACATGATATCTAGATCACTGGCCCTAGGGATCCGATTTTCAATTATTGGTATCACTACTTCCTGATCCCTATCAATATTATTTATTGCTGCTAACAAAAAAGAATATAAAGAATGTATAGATAGCAATTTTCTATCAACCTTTTCATTTAAATGCCTCAAAATAGTAGTAAAAATTTACTTTTTCTTTAAGAGAGATCCCTTCTCACTTTTTTTTAATGATGCCTACAATTCATCAATTTTTTGCAAGAGCTGCTTCTTTGTAG
>VDFB02000017.1:535685633-535723005 GCA_007258455.2 Sequoia sempervirens
CTCTCTCTCTCAAGTCTTGGCCCTCCTACCCCCTCTCCCTCTCTTAGGTCTCTCTCTATCTCTCACTCACTCCCTCTATGTGTCTCCCCTCTACCCTTAAACCCTAAACCCTTAACCCTTAAACTCTAAACCCTTAAACCCTCTACCCTCTACATTTAATCCTCTACCCCTTATCTCTCTCCCACTCCCTCCCTCTTTCCTTCTCTCTCTCTCTCAAGTGTCACCCTCCTACCCCTTCTGCCTCTCTCTCTCTCTCACTCACTCTTATCTCCCTCCCCTCTACCCTTAACCCTCTACCTTCTACCCTCTACCCTTAACCCTTTACTCTCTATCTATCTCCCATTCCCTCCTTCTCTCTCTCACTGAATCCCTCTATATCTCTCCCCTCTACCCATAACCATAAACCCTTAACCCTTAAACCCCAAACCCTTAAACCCTCTACCCTCTACCCTCTCTCTCAACTCACTCTCTCTATCTCTCTCCCCTCTACCCTTAACCCTTAACCTAAAACCCTTAACCCTTAAACTAGGGTTAGGATTAGAATATAATAAAGTTTTGTGTTTAATTATGATATCTAGAATTTAGTATAGTTGTAGAAAATGAAATGATTTGGACACAAAGAAAAAAAATAGAAAAGTTGATTTTATATAGATCTTATTTCTTAATTTATTCTAAAATTCTAATTAATAATTGTTTAATTAATATAAATTGAATATTTAATTTAATTTAATTTAATTTTATTAGATAATTAGTAAAACTAAATAGATAATCAATGTTTTATGGATTTTAAAAATTAGAATTTAGTTTAATTTTATTTGTAATGTCAAATATTAAAGTTTTAGATTGAAATACTTAATTGATTTTAAAATATTTATAATTAATGTTCAATTTATAAACTAATATTAAGACATTAATAAATATAACCCACGGAATAATGTATTAAAGAAACATCAAACTATTTATCATTCCTCCGGCTTCACCGGATGAGACACATGGCGCCCACCTGTGATATCACAATCAACAAAGAACTCACAAACTTTTATCATGCGATGGCAGGAAACTGTGGATCTCAACCATTGGCAATCTTGTTCGTTCAACACAGTCACCAACCTTGTTATTAATCATCGAGCACCTCTCTACCGGGATTATAACATCTCCATTGATTTAAAACACGTGCATCTTGTAACTACTTTAGTAACCTACGACACAATGTATTAAAGACCCATCAAAGTATTTATCATTCCTTCAGCTTCACCGAATGAGACACGTGGCGCTTGCCTATGATATCGCGATCAACTGGTGGGGTCATTGCAGGATGGTGAGGAACGACTGAGATCACACGAAGATTGACCTACGGCCATGCGAACTTGTCCCTCTTCAAAATAAAAAACATTTATTAGGGGAGAGGGCCCAATACACGTGGTGCTCACCCATTGTATCGCGATCAACTGGTGGGGTCATCGTGGGATGGCGGGGAATGGTTGAGATCACATGATGATTGATCTACGACCATGTGAACTTGTCCCTCTGCAAAATAAAAACATTTATTAGGGGAGAGGGTGCACTCAATCATGATGATAATACCTAGTATTACCACATATTTATACTATATATTGTAAATAAATAGTCCAAATGTAAATAAAGAAATATATTTATACAATCAAAGAAAATAAGTTAAAATGTATTTAATAAAAAAATATATATGAATTTCTTTTTCTTTTTTAGATGAATTAAAAGTATGATTTAAAATATTTTAATTCAAATAACATAAATGATAAATTGAAGTGGGAAAACTTGAATATTATTTTAAAATTTTGAGGTTTCATATTTATATGTGTGCAATTGATCTAATATTCCAGAAAATGAATGTTAAAATATCATGAAAAAAATAGGCATAGAATGAATGCAGAAGTAAAATTATATTTGCATATATTCATAAAATAAGATCTAATAAACAAAAAATATATGCAATTAAAAATAAAGGAAAAATAATTCAACCCAAATTTAGATAAGAGAGATAATTAGATTATATGATAACTTTAAGGCTAGGGTTACGGTTTGATTAGGATTAGTGTTCGCTTAGGGTTATGATTAGAGTTATGAATCTACAATTAGGGTTCAATTAGGGTTATGAATCTACAATTAATTAATGTTCACTTAGGGTTTCTTTCTTGGGAGAAGTTTATTGAATGGTAAGTGTATTTTATAAAATTAATATGTCAAGAATTAATTTTAGATAATACATGTGATTTTTCATATGGTATTAAATTGTAGATTAAAATTGATAATAGATTTCCTTCCTTCTTTTTCATTGTAAGCTACCATAATATATGGCCTTAAAATCCTATTCATATTTTGAGCTTTTCTAAACTATACAACATGACATCCAACAAAAAAATTTGTTATGCATTTTTTCCAAGCACAAATCCTTATAATTCTTAATGTGTTACTTAGGTTAATTCTTTATTGCAATAAATAAATACACAGTAATATATATATTATGGATTTGAGGGAAAATATTAAAATATTTATATATATAGAAAAATTTAAATGCAAGGGATTCAAGTACATAACTTTGCTTTTGTTAATGTTGATGAAGATACAAATCTTGATGAAGTGCCAAATTTGATGATATCATATAAAAAACTGGAATATCTTTCCTCTATGTGGCACTTGAAATTTTGTTCAAAACTATAACTAACTCTATGTAAAATTTGTGACTTTGGACCTATTTTGCATCAATAAATATGAGCTTTGACACATGCCTCCTAATCTAGCATACAATATGTACTTAAATGTTCAAAATAGTTGGGAGTAGTGTTGAGATTGGTGGATCTTTGGGAAGGTCCAATGCTTCACCTTTATATCTCTCCCTATAGATAGAGGTAGAGATGAATATAGAATGAGAGAGGAAAAGGGATACAAATAGATAGAGATAGAGGGAGAAATAAATATAGAGAGAGATAGGGAGATAGAGGAGGGATATATATATATATGATGCAGGAGCATCTAGTGGTGTAAGGGCAATCTTGCATCACCCAAAAATAGTTAAATTTCAAGTTTCTCAGTTTTTAGATGTTTTTACATTTTTGGATACCCTTTTCATCATAATGAAATTTCTGATTTACGGTTTTTATTTTCTCTTCCTGGGTTGAAAGATATTGTAGTTTTAGTTTCCCAGATTTGCACCTGAAAATCTTCTAGATTAGATTTGAGGCACTTAGAGTTCCCGGATCTGCCCTAAAACTTACCAAAATTGGCGTAGCGGATTTCAAGTGCGTTATTGACTTCGAGACCTTTCCAACGGTTCAAATGGTTCGCGAATCAGAGTCTTGGGTCAAAAGTTATGGCCCCGAAAAGTTGGCGCACTTTCTAGAAGATACAATTGCAAATGTCCTTTTGAAATTTGAACTTCAAGTTGTAATTTTTTGGCACCAAATCGCCTAAACTCAAATTTGAATGTTGTTTTGGCTCCAAACTAAAGAGGAGCTCTACTTATGGGCGGGTTTCTAATTTTTGGGTAGCTTTTTGGGGACAAGCTCGTATATTGCGAGAGGGTTATTCTGTAGCTTTTTGTAACTTGCATGTGTTGTAGAACTTGGGAATTTGAGATCCTCTGCATGTAAGAAGCTCCATTTTCTGAATAATAAAATTATTCTCTTGTTTGTGGGTTATTTTCTAAGTCTCAGGTTGCGCCCTCATCAATATATATATATAGAGAGAGAGAGATGGCAAGATAGAGATATAAGGAGATATAGAGAGAGGGGAGAGAGAGAGATAAGTAGAGAAAGACAAATAGAGATGGAGAGGGAGATGAAATAGGGGAGATAGAGAGAGAGAAAGAGAGAGGGAGAGATAGATAAATGGGAAGAGAAAGACATAGATATAGAGATATATGGGAAGATAAAGGGACAAATAGGTTGAGATATGAAGATAGATAGGGGTATAGGGAGGGAGCAAGAGATCAGGGAGAGATGGGGAGAGATAGAGAGAGGGAGGGAGAAAGGGAGAGATAGAAGATGGGGAAGAGTGAGATATATGTAGAGATGGGGAGAGAGGGAGAGCAAGAGGGCGAGGATAGTATAGAGAGATAGACAGAGATAGGAAAAGAGGTAGGGAGATAGATGCATAGGGAGATATATGTATAGAAGTATATGGAGAGAAAGAGATAGATAGATGAGAGAGGGAGATTGAGTAGTATATGGATAGAAAGAGATAGAGAAATGAGTGAGAGGGAGATCGAGCGAGAAATAAAGATAAAGATATAGAGTAGAAGAGATGGAGTGAGTAAGATAGAGAGAGGGAGACATTTCTAGAGATATGAAGTGAGATGGATGGGTAGAGAGAGGGAGACATTTCTATAGATGGAGGGGGAGGGAGGAATATAGAGGTAGAGATGCATATAGATCGAGAGAGGAAGAGTGAGACAAATTGATAGAGTTAGAGATGAATATAGAATGAGAGAGGAAGAGGGAGAAAAATCGATAGAGATATAGAGAAAGAGATAAGTAGAGAAAGACAAATAGAAATGGAGAGGGAGATAGAAATAAGGGGAGAGAGAGAGGGGGGGAGAGATAAATGGGAAGAGAAAGACATAGATATAGAGATATATGGGAAGAGAAAGGGACAAAGAGGTTGACATATGAAGATAGATAGGGATATAGGGAGAGAGCTCATATGGGAAGAGATAGAGAGAGGGAGGGCGAAAGTGAGAGAGATAGGTAGAGGAGGGAGAGAGAATATGGGGAAGAGAGAGACATAAAGTTAAGATGTGTCAATATTTAAGAATCCAAGTGTTTATTCTGAAATTCTTGCAAACATTGTTAAATTTTTAGTTATGTTCAAGTATAATTGTTAGATCAAAAAATGACCTTTTAGTTGGCACAAAATTATAGGTGACAAAGTTTTTGACTAGATTGATGAGCATATATCCAATATTTCAATACAATTTTATATCCTACCTATAGCAATCTATATTTATTCACATATTCCACCCAAACTCAATCTCTCCAAGTGAGGTGTAGGCAAGCATATATGCAATATGTGATGTTTCTGCTAGATGATAGTTAGAATGATCTCCACCAAGCATGCTTGTAAACTCATTACAATGATGTAAAAGATTTTCTTCCATTATGATAATGTTAGTTACATTCTTCCTTAATGACATCTTTAGCTACTTTAAATTAGAATTTAGAATCATCATAGGTCGGGATATGATACAGGAAGAGATCCTGCTTTTCTTCTCTTTTTTGTCTTCATTTTCCTCCAAGAGCATGTTTTCCCAAGAGGAAACCAAGGAAGCCTTGATGGTGTCCATATTATCATAAGTTTATCCATAACCATCTTCAATCTTCATATTATGTTTCTTTGCCTTCTAATTTTGCATGTTAAATGAAAAAACTTGGTTTTACACCTTATTTAAGTCATTTAATCTTGATTTTTGTCTCCAATAGATTTATTTAAAACTATAGACACCATCCAATTGAATTATGAGATTCCTCTCTTATTCTATTAGGATGTAAGAAAAATCATTTGAGAGGTCTTTTCAGATATTAGTCATTCTACTTTCAAGGAGATTCTTTCTTTGAAAAGGTTTATAAAGACTTGGATATTCCACTCTTTTAGTTTGAGTTTTATGAAGTTTAAATTTCGATTGAATATGCACATCTTAGTGCAATGATCAACTGTTTGGGTGAGCCAAGAGTCAGTGACAACCATTTCGAAGTTTGAGTTTTCCATCTACACTTTTTCAAACTTGAAAGACACTCTTCTAGGGAATTGTCCTTGTCTATGAGCCTGTAATCCGAACCAACTTCAAATAGGGTTGCAATTAAGGTTTAAATAGCTTTATGGTTGGGCTTAAGCTTCATTTTGGGCTAAGGTTCAATTGATTAAAAATAAGCATCTTTAGAAGAAGGATATCTCTCAACGTACTTTACATATATTTTTAAAATATAGGTATGCTAGTGATAATACCCATTCTTACCACATATTTATACTATATATTGTAAATAAATAGTCCAAATGTAAATAAAGAAAAAACAAAATGTTCATAAAAAATGGACCCATACTTGAACACATGAGAACCTTTAAATGTTATATGAAAAAAACATAAATACATTCATGAAGAAGTGAAATAAGTATTTATTTTTTTTTTCAAATAAAATATCACAACTCTCCACTGTAAGTATATCATTTAAAAAATAAAATGCTCATTTAATAAAATAAGACAATCATTGAAACAAGTATTGTTATCATAGTGAAAAAATATTGTTCTTATGTGTACAAAAATTGGGGTAGCAATGTACAAGCATTGGATAATTTTATATTAATAGTTTTTCCTATCACAAATATAAAAGGTGAGCACAATAAATAACATGTATTTTCCCATTAAATGTGAAGGATTTTCAAAAAGTTTTAGTGTTCAAATATTGGTCCATTTTTGTTCAAGATAAGTTGTATTTTAAATCATTATGTGTTGTTTTTATAACAACAAATAGATTTTTTGTGTTCAACTATTAGTCCATATGTGTTGAATATAAAAGGTAGAGATATCAAAGATTTATGGTATCAATAAGTATTTGGTCTCTATCTCTCTCTCTCACTCACTCAATCCCTCTATCTCTCTTCCCTCTACCCTAAACCATAAACCCTTAAACCCTCTGCCCTCTACCCTCCCTCCCTTCCTTTATCTCTTTCTCTCTCTCTCTCTCTCAAGTCTCTCCATCCTATCACCACTCCCTCTCTAAGGTCTCTCTCTCACTCACTCACTCACTCACTCTATCTCAAGTCTATCCCTCCTACCCCTTCTCCCTCTCTTAGGTATTTCTCTCACTCACTCACTTCCTCTATCTCTCTCCCCTTAACCCTAAACCCTTAACCCTTAAACCCTCTACATTATACCCTTAACCCTCCCTTCCTTTATCTCTCTCCCACTCCCTCCCTCTCTCTCTCTCTCAAGTCTCTCCCTCCTACCCCTCATCCCTAAACCCTCAGCCATAAACCCTTAAATCCTAAGCTCTTAAACCTTCTGTCCTCTACCCTCAATACTCTTCCCCTCTTCCTTCCCTCTCCTAATTAATATCTCTCTCTCTACCTCTCTCTACCAATCCCTCTCTGAGGTCTCTCTCTCACTCACTCATTCTATCTCAAGTCTCTCCCTCCTACCCCTTCTCCCTCTCTTAGGTATTTCTCTCACTCACTCACTCCCTCTATCTCTCTCCCCTCTACCCTTAACCCTAAACCCTTAAACCATCTACCCTCAGACTCCTTTAACCTTCCTCCCCTATTTGTCTCCCACTCTCCCTCTCTCAAGCATCTTCTAATTTCCACCTCTCCCTCTCTCTCTTAGGTCTCTCTCTCACTCACTCACTCCCTCACCTCTCCCTGTCCCTAAACCCAAACTCCTTCTTAACCCTAACCCTTAAAACCCTCCACCCTACTCCTTAACCCTCCCTTCCTTTTATTTTCCTCTCCCACTTCCTCTCTCTCTCTCAAGTCTCTCCCTCCTACTCCCTCAACCATAAACCCTTAAACCTTCTATCCTCTACCCTCAACACTCTTCCCCTCTCCCTTCCCCCTAGTAATTCTCTCTCTCTCTCTCTCTCTCTACCTCTCCCCTTCTTCCCCTTCTTCTCCTCTCCCTTCCCCCTAATTTTCTCTGAGTATATCTCTCTCTCTCCTTTCCCTCTCCCTTCCCCTCTCTCTCTCTCTTGCCCACCTCCACCTCCTAATTACTCTTAGTATATGTGTGCAAAAATTAGATAACCGATTTAGATTGGATATTCAATTTATAGCACCAAAATATTACATTTTAAAGTGTTTTTCAAATTAGTTATTAGACACAAATTGGATATCCAAAAAAAATCAGATATCTAATTTTTAGTACTTTGGCTTGGGCATTGCTATGGAGCAATGTACTGACAACCAACCCAAAAAAAAAAGTCAACTCAACATTTTCACATTTTGGCTAGTTCAAAATGCTACTTTTCATGTTGCCACTTTTTGGCCCATCATAATCAGCACATACCCAGGTCTAAATCAGGTAGTTTTATTGCTAAGGTGGATCACTCTTTCTTGAAGGCCATACACTTATGATTGGGTCAAGGTTCTTTCTTTAGAAAATTCCTATTGCTTTTTGATAGGTTAATTATCATTTGATTAGATGGGTTATGAAGCACTTATTTCAAACAAATATCTTTATGAAAGAAGTATATTGGCATGAAATTAAATATGATTTGTATTCCAATGTAAAAGCTACAAAGAATGGAAACAATTCTTTCAACACATAAACTATTATGTAGTAGTCAATTAAAATGAAAAAGCTTACTCTATATTAGTTAGGATACACAACTAAGAAAATGATCTAAAGTTACTTATTTATCCTAGAGGAACTAAGTATATAGTATACAAAGAAAACCAAAAAACCCACAACTACCCCTATTTTGAAGGAGTTTAGTTTTCTCCCCTTCCTGATCTCGCTAATATTGTCTAATTATTTTAAAGAGATGAAGGGTAATAACACAACTTTATTCAACCTAGTAAATAGCTTGGTTAATGAATCATGACAAAAGAAACAAAACAATTGCTACATTTGGAATTTCATGTTGAATGAAGAGTGGTGACAATAATCTACTTATAGTTTAATAAAACACTATTTTTATAAGAAGGCTTGACATTAGAAAGATAAGTGTTACTTATAGTTTAATAAAATACTATTATAGTTTTACCAACAAATACTATTGTATGCTTGCATGGCTTCTTAGTTAATATATGGGGAGATAGAGATAGATGGGGAGAGAAAGAGAGAGAGATGGAGATATATGGGAAGATAAAGGAAGAGAGGTGGATATAGAGAGTTGATGGATAGGGGGATAGGGAGGGAGAGATGGTGAGAGATAGAGAGGGGGAGATAGAGAGGGGAAGGGAGAGAAAGGGATATAGATAGAAAGAGATAGAAAGAGGAGTAAGAGGGAGAGAAAAAGAGAAAAAGAGATAGAGATATAGAGTAGGAGAGATGGAGGGAGAGATGGGGGAGTGGGAGAGATATCTCAATAGATAGAGGGGGGAAGATGCGGGAGTTACATAGATAGTGGGAGATATAGAGATATAGAGAGCGACAAGGAGAGATATATTAATCACCCTCCCTATATCTCTATCTATTCATCCTTATCTCTTTATCTCTCTACCCCTCTCTATCTCTTATTGTCCCTTTCTATTTGTATGTTTGTCATTATCTCCCTCTCTCTCTATATTTTCTTCCCTATATTTATCTTTGTCTGCCTTAAGTGTGCAATGGGTACATTGAAGAGGTCTTAAAGGAGAATTATCATATCTTTAATCAAATGGCATGCTACCTTGAGCATAACTCCCAAAGGACACATGCCATCCTTGGATTGTTGACATGAAACAACCAATCAAATTTTTTCTCTCTCATATTAATATATATTATTATTATATTAAATATATATTATATTAATTATATTTTGTATTATATAAAAAATATACTTATTATTAATTATTAATTATAATAATTTTATACGTATTTAATAATTTTGTTAAAGAATATAATATACAATTATAATAAGTTGAATAATTATATTATTTATTATGTAAAATATAGCTAATATATACTTAACTATATTGTAGAATATTAAAACCTAGCTAAATGGCACCAAAATTTTGAACTTACTTCACATAAGTATGTAAAACCTAATGAAACTAGGTTGTAGCTCGTCAAATTGGAGAAGTGAAAGGTCAATGCCAGCGCTGAGGAAGAGTTTGGAGTTAAAACAAGGTCAATACTAGCACCGGCGAAGAGTTTGGAGGAGTGAAAACAAGGTCAATATTAGTGCCGAGGAAGAGTTTGGAGGAGTGAAAACAAGGTCAATACCAGTGCCAAGGAAGAGTTTGGAGTTAAAACAAGGTCAATACTAGCGTCAACAAAGAATTTGGAGGAGTGAAAACAAGGTCAATATTAGCACCAAGGAAGAGTTTGGAGGAGTGAAAACAAGGTCAATACCAGCGTTGAGGACGAGGTTAAGGGCACTCAGGGAAAATCGACTACCAAGGGGCAATGAGTACTATAAGTTTGGAAGCCCCATTCTCTTTAACCTTCAATTTTCATGCCTAGTTTCCAAAGATCTTCTCATACATTGGCACCCCCATTCTCATAAAATGGTATAAGATAAGATAGAAAAAATAAAGCTCCCATAATCTACCCACATCTTGGTTGAGGTCTAGGATTTCATCACACATAGCCTTCATCGCATGAGTCTGAAGCAATTGTAGACTTAGCCCAAGTATATGCTAGGATAAGGTAGATCTAATGAATGGAAATAGAGGCATACAATTCTTCTTTAATACCTCCACCACAAACATATGCAAGGTGTTGGTTGTTTTTATGGTAAGAAAGTTTATCTTCTAATCTACCTATGGAATTTCCAATTCCAATAAAGTGCATCTCTTAGGACCTGGACTAACTGACGAGGATTTGAAAGACCTCCTACACTTTGGGCTTTGCAAGACCTGGGAGGGTGATCCCTTAATGCATTTACAACCTCTGCACCATCATCATAAACAACATTAACAACAATAGATAATCTCATTTAGTAGCTCAGTATAATAGGATAATACCAAATAGAATTGGATGTTTATCAATAATATAAACTATTTGGAGCATGAGATAACTACAACATTTCACAGTAAAAGATAGTCATTGATTTGCAATTTGTAGCAAGCTGTAGGTAAAGGAAAATAAATACTGAACCATATGAATAAGTACAACTTAGATCAGTGCCATATATCCATTGGAGGAGTCAAATTTATAAGCATCTAAGGGTTTATGACAGATTTAACACATAACATATAAGATCCTTGATAACATTGCTTTACAATCTCATCAATATGTATTCTAAACCAATACTACTTATCAAATCCTTATACAGAACATATCCACCTACAATCCCATTCAAGCATTTTAATTAATTCCTTGAATTAAACCTAAAACAAGAATCATATACACCACAACAGTGAGATGAATGAAACAACCCATGATCATTTTATTCAAAATTCAAATATGCTTGTACAATGGAGAGACATGAGTTTGAATTAATCATATCAATTCAAATGCCAGTATTGTCATAAAACATCAAATCCCCATGAATTCAAAACCTACTAGAGAATGACTCAAAACCTAAATTGCATTTTCCCTAAAACCATCAGACTTTACAATTTGCTCTACAACTTCATCTAGACTCGACCAAAAATATATAACTTGCTAACCCATACTTCTAGCCTTGAAATCCTTTTTATAGAAAAAGGAGCAAACAAGCATCGAGTCAGAAAGCACATGTGCCACCAGCCAATTGGACCGCCTTGTGATATTCCAGAAATTTGTTATAGCAGAAATCTCCTCAAAGAATCTTCTAGTTCATCGTGCCTGCTAAGAATGGTTGATGCAGAAACAAAAAAATTCAAGAATTCCATTCCTAGACTGTCACCAAAAAACAAAACTGGAATCTTTTGTAACTACAATGGCTGATTTCTCAACTGTTAGTAGCCTACTCCTTTTCACTCTTCCTTAGTTAAATATACATTTACCCATTTTTGGTACTCTTCATCAGTTGGCCAATCAAAATTGATCACCTCATTCACCTTGACACTATAAGGTTTGTATTTAACTACCACATGATTTGCTTCTCTTTCAAAAGAATCCAAGAATGAGCTGGTGCTAATGATTTTGTCCATACAGCTCACCAACAAATCATAATCTGAGTTACCCTATTTTTGAGGGTTTTGTAGTCGAAACATGATATAAAGGGGCTCTTAAAAATTTTGTGATTATTGTAGCTTGTGTAAGAGGCCCCATGGATACTGTTATAATTGTAGGATGCATGAATAAGATGTAGGATGAGAAATAAATAAGGTATAGTTGTTTTCCTCAATAGTTTTGTGAAGAAAAGCATGTGAAATGAGAGGTTCAAGCCTAGGTCTCAACAAAACATGTATGGGAGATTTGATTTTATGAATTTTTATCCATGTGCAGACCTAATGGGTTGTTTTTGAAAACTGAATATAAATGATATACATACACACACATGCATATATATATGTATGTATGTATGTATGTATGTGTATTTTTAAATGTAAATGTAAATGCAATTATTGGATGCTCTCCTAGAACAATAAATGCAACATATCATTAAAGAAATCTATATCTATGTATATAAATGTGTATTTCTAAATGCAAGTGTAAATGCAAAGAGCATATGGTTTTGTAGTGTTATAGATACAACATATCCATAAATTAATGTAATTGAAATTCTAAAGTCTTCAACACATATAATATGAAATCAATCAAACTATTAAACTACATGAGAAATAAATGAAAACAATAAATGCATATGTATGTGTATTTGTAAATGCAAGTGTAAAATAAATAAGAATAATGAAAATTATAAAAGAATACAAGGAAAGGTCTCCTCCCTTCTTGGTAGTGATAACCTCCTCCACACACAACCCTTAAAAATTATGAATAGAGGAATATACTCTTTGAAGAACTCAAAGTTGATTCTCTCCTACCTGGTGCAATTAGTCATTTTATCCTTACAAATATTTATAGTGATTACTAGAGGCACATATACCAATTGTTCATAATAGAAGAATTTGATCATACTTTTCCAATGATGGCATTATGAGAAAGCCTTAGGTTAAATGAATAATTCCTAGCTAAGTTCTTTAAATCATGTCCAACCGTATAAGAGAAGACCGCTACTATGTGTACCTGGATACCATGGAGAAAGGCTAGTCTTTGGGCTTCATCAGTAATCTTACCTTAAAACATACCAAAAGTCTCCTAGCAATTAGACATAGGAAGATTTAATATGAATTAAAAAATATTTATTGCCAAAGCATAAACTTATGATGACTTATCTAGGCTTAGTACACACCCTCTCCTCGTTAACCACTTAGAGACATGGAAATTAAATGTAAATTTGCTGCTATTTTTAATCATGTAGGGAAATTCAGGAAGAGAAGAGGAAAGTGAGACATGTAGTATGTCTAAAAGAGGAAGATCAACTAGAGGTCAAAAGATTAGAAGAAAATTATGTAAACACATGGAATTTTTAATTGCTGAAGGGGGGTCATGTTCTTATGATGATGAGAGCATAGGCAATGTCAAGGTGCCCTTGAGGTACAAACATCTACGGAAACAATGGGTTCCCAAGGAACTTCCTCCAATAAACACTAATTTTTGTGTCAATGAGAGGATATATTGCATAGCAACATTGTCATTACATGGTTTGGGCTTATTTTGCATGAATGACATAAAGGTCTATTATGACAAAGTTACTAAATTGATGGAGTATGTTGGACCCTGTTATAGTTACAAAGATTGGATGCAACTGGTTCGATATACATGAAGTATGCATAGGTATGCACTATTAGCAAGTTATATACAACTAAAAGCTAAGGATCAAAATAAAGGAGTGGCTATGTACATTGATGGAAGGCCAAAAGCATCAGGGAATATTGCAAGGTTTATAAATAGTACACGAACTGGGTCAACAAATAAGTAACCCAATTGCATATTTGAGGAGTGCAAGGGAAATTGTGTATTCGTATGTGTGATAAAATCAATAACTGCAGGGAAAAGTTGCTAATCGATTACAATTTGAATCACTTAGTTACAAACACAATTACTATGGGGGTGGTATGTACTATGTACCATTTTACCCAACCTCCAATTAATGACTCGAATATACCATTTTATTCTTATGTGTTTTTTTGTAAGTCTATTGGTTTCATTTCGATAATATTTTTTATATTTAATTTTTGTCATAGGGGGACATTGATTGTACAGAGAAGGCTCTAGCCTAGACCATAGATCATGATGTATCTTCAGGCACTTCTTCCTGACAGGTTTACTTCATTGTAATTGTACAAATTAGATACAAGCAAAATTTTTTATTATTATGTTTTTTTCATAAGTTTTTTGGGTTAATTTTGATAATGTTTTTAATATTCTTGTTGCAATTGACTGATCGAGGAAAGGAACCAGCAGTAGAGGAGAGCATCCATAGTGAGGTGCAGTCAATATTTTATGATGATGACATTGCTTATTCAACAAACCCTCTCAATACGATAAAGAAGATCCAAAAAAATGCAATGAAGAAATGGTTAAGTTGCTGTTCATAGTGCCTCAAATAGATGAGATCAGAGAGAGGGTTAAAATATTGACTGAGAGATTGCAAAACTTGCAAGTAAGCTATCATGAGGTCTTTAATTATAACATAAGTTCATTCATGGTGTTATATTTTGTATTCTTTTATGTCATGAACTAAAATATGTGTTTTTTTTACAGGTTTATTTTCCTCCTCATGATGCTCCTAGCCATGATTAGGGTATTGTAAGTGCTGCCTGAGGAGTAAGGGTTGGTACAAGTGTCCATTATTATCTTCCTACGCATACATCACATCATATGACCCCATCATTCGTGCCTATATTTTTGTATGAAATGTCGGCAACACATACCATGTAGGCATCCGTTAATGCACCCTCTAGCAGCGAACACATACTAGAAAATGCATTAGGACATTTACCTAGGGATGCAGAGGCTACTAGTACTAGTGATGTTTTAGCAACATTTCCTAGATCTTCCCATATTACTAGTGCAAGAACATTGTCGGTCACACTTGTGGTGACCAAGGATTTCATTCTCATAAAGATAGAGAAGGTCCCAGGAACTTTAAAATGTTATAATTATTATTATATATAATAAAATTGAAATTTACTTATTGATGTCTCTTTTTAGACTATTGATCCCATCATCATTTTGCAGGAAATGATGTTTTTTATAAACATCTAAGTGATATTACATTGGAGCTCTTCGGGCCCACCATACGTACACGGTGGAATGCCCAAAATCAAGATTTAAAAGATGAGCTCATTAACCGTTTAGTTGTGCTATTTGGTGATAAAAAATTCAACCAAACCAAGGTCCTTAAGAAGGGTGGTACCTATCTAAAGTATGTGAGGGACCAACATAGGTCATATTTATGGCGGATACATGAAGTTGGTCGCACTTTTGTGGCCAAATGGGAAAAAAATGGGGAAACACATAACGTGCTCATGTTATAACGTGAGCACGTTATGTGCTTTTAAAAGAAAAAAAGAAGTGAAATGTGTATCATTTGCTTTTCACTATTTCTCAGCTTTGCCCGCAGCCAAAAACCCTCAATTTCGCGCTCACGTTCTAGGAGGAAGGACTTGTACAAATTTAATCAAGAATAGTTGGATTTTGTCTGCAAATATGGTGCCACAATGACGAAGAGATGCAGGAGGTAAGTATTGTTTACTATTTGTTTTGAATTTGTTAGTTTGAAATTAATTTTGTTTGTTTTAGGTTAGATTTGATTGTTTTTTTTTAAATCTATAGGAAATCCTGCAAATTCTCAACAAGAAGAGGAGGTAAATCCTCAACAGCAAAATCCTCAACAAAATCAACCTCCCCCACCATTCTCTCAATTCCCTCCTGGAACTCAAGAAAATTTGAGGAGTGAAATTGAGAACAATAGAAAACAACTTGAGGATCTTATCAGTAGGTTGAGTGATCCAAATGCTTCAACCACAAAAAGAATGCTTCTAGAAAATTCATTGAAAGACATGTTAAAAAATGTAGATGCAATAACCCAACAAATATTTGGATGGCAAGATAGGAGGCAGACAACTAGGGCATACTATGCAGACAAATTATCATATAAATAAGTAAAAGATTTAAAAATTACTAAAGGTGATTTGTGCTCTCTATTCACTGGCCCTAAAACAAATCAAAATATTACCCTCAATGCAAAGAGGTTTCCTATTCATTGGTGCCACCACCAAGAGATTAAGAACCATTTTTATAAAAGATGGTATATGGTCTTTGATTATCCATCGTGAAATAATTGTGAAGTCCCCCAATATTTCCTTAGGAAACTATACAGTGAGTTTGTATTCAACCGAATCCCAAATTATTTTGATATGAGGGAGTTCTAGGGGAGAGGTGGGGGGTCAGCTCAGGATAGGCCCGGTGCATAGCCGGATCCTAGGTGGCAAGGGAGATGAACTCTCGCTAGGCCACCTCATGAGCAGATTGTGATGCCTGCCATTGCGAAGGAGAGTGCCGACATAGAGACATTGCAGGTGATCACAACTTTGACCCGGAGTGTCATCCATCACACTAGCCCTATTGTACAGTGCCATCCAGGGGAGTCTTCAGGTGGTGGCCTTCGAACACATGTGTGTCAATCTTGTGGGGTGACTTGTTCGTATGACCCTACTAGCACTCAAGAGGGTGCTACGTAGGATCCATATGCTACTACACAGCCTGATCTGTATGCATCTACGGGGATGGAGATGACGGCTAACATTTTGCATGATGCATATGGCATTGACACTCAGGTAAAATTCAACATGTTCATTGAATTTAATTTATTAAATTTTGATTGTGAAATACAAGATTAACTAATTTAGTTTTATTGTTTTAATAAAATTGCAGGGTCACAGTGTAGAGACTGGATACACCAGTCATCCACCTACTTATTTTTGCAGTACACCTATCGGTGGGGTATGTAAAGTTAGTAAACAATTATAAATTTATTACATGTGTTAATAGCATTGTTTTACGAATGGTATTTTAATATGTGATTTTGGATGTTGAACAGGGTACTGTTGGAGGTTTCAAGGAAACACCTCTGAGTGCTAGTAGATTTGATCAAACGTTCACGGAGGTAATATAGAATTTAAAGAGAACTTAAGTAATGAATTCTAAGTTTAATAGATTTGTGTAGTTTATATTTATATTGTTGACCTTACGTTGCATTACACAGATCATTCAAAATCAAAGCATTTTAACTTCAAATTCAATAACTAATAATCAAAAATATATTTGTTTAATACTTGTACTCAAAATTTTGTTCATTAGATCTCATACATTATAAGTCATCACATGGATCACTATTGTAACTTTTTTGTGATTGAATAATTTGTTGTTTTATTTTCAGATGTTGGTGATAGAAACACCGCCAAACATTACGAGGGCAATGAATATTGGTGTTTCCTCCGCTATACAATCCTCGATGGCTCTAATAGGGGAGGTATGAGGCAAATTACTAAATTTCAATTTACATTCATTGTTATAGATGAACTAGTTCTAGTAAAAAATCAAACCATTATTGATTTGTAGTTTAATTCCTATTTGGATGGTTTATACAGGTGTGCAAATATTTCCATCAAGGAGAGTGATCGTGAGATGGCCGTAAGTGAATTATTTTGTTAAATATATTAATTTTTATAATGTAATTTCTATATATTAATGTCTTTACTTCTTATTGTAATAGTTGAAACTTCACCAGAAGCTAAACACTAGGAGGAGCAGTAGGAGCACTCCTTGAGCACAATAGAAATGGGTGACTGACTTATCGCCATCGGATCGCCCAACAAAGGGAAAGAAAATTGTATTTGAACTAGAGCATGGAGAGAAATGAATTTTGAATGCACAGAGCCCTTTGTTGTATGCCTACATGGCAATTTTGTACATATTTTGTATTGGATATATTTGACATTGAATGCCTATATGGCATTCTCGTAAGCCTATATGGTTATTTTGTAACTATATTTTATACTTATATCGACATATATTGATGTATGTGTACATGGCTATTTGCTTAATACAAATCTTTTTATCAATGGTGTCCATATTTGCAAATTATAAATTCATGGTTCAATAGATATGAGTTACGTGTATTCAAGTGTATACTTTACAACTTACGCACATATATTTTTTGACTTACATGTGAACATCGAAAAGTGTGAAAATTTATGTGTTTGGAAGTCAAATGTAAGCCAATTTTGCAATTCTCAGTTCTTGCATACTCAATCTTATGGACTTATTCCTTCCTAGCACATATTGTGAATATTTCTCATTTGGTGCAGAAGACAGATTCCTCATTTTTGAACCACTCATAGCAAAGAGATTCACAATAATACTTTAGCATTGGAACACTACTCCATACTTCTCTTGTCTAGACCATAAAGGATTGAAAATTCTTAATTTGATGCAATGATAGTCGTGAGATGAGAATTTATATAACCATGCCTATTTTGAAACTTCGCATCTAATACTTCATCAACAAGAACTTAAGAAGTGTTGCATAAGAGTGTTAGGTTTGATAGGCCTTCTCTTCCCTAAGGGAGGAGAGCCTGCATCTTGAATTTTGAACAAAATTTTAAGAAGCAAACATTTTACCTAAGAGCTTCAAACCTAGATGACATATTTGGCTAAGTCTATCTTGAAAATTATCAATGCCTTCAAACTCTAATTGCATGTGATTTATTTTATTTCTTTCTCATAGTTCCTAGTCAATCATTCATGGCTCAGGATAGTTCCATTCCAAGGCAAGGACTCCCAAAAAATCACTGAGATTCTTCTACGATCTACAAGAAAAAGGTTTTGGCTATTTCACAATCTAAATAATTATGTAACACTATTTTCTTGTTTTCCTTCCACATAGAAAAATGTTCACACTTTTCAGATTGATCAATGATCAATAATGGTTGATTGTAAACACTTGACATTTTTATCTTTGAACTTTAATTTATAATTTTGGATCATGACATTCAAGTAGATCACTAATATTTTAATATGTCACTACGAAAGTGGTGGTGTATTTTTGCTATGTTATTTGACTATTAATATGGTGGTGTATTCTGAACTTGATTACTGCTGCAAATATGTATATATTTCTGATTTTTATATGCTTTTGTATGACCAAACCCAAAACGAACCCAACCCCCAAAAAAAATTTCCTAAACCGGCGAACCGGGTTCTCTAACCCGATCCTGAACCCAAAACTGAACCGGTAACTTAGTAAAAAATAGAATTTTGTAGTTTATATTCATAATGTTGATTACATTGCATTGCACATATTTCAAACTAAAAGCATTGCTTCATGTTTCATAACTAATAACTAGATGTTGATAGACGAAAAAATTTCAATTACAATATAGTTTTTACAAAGTCAACCTAAGGAGTTATGCAATTACTTCACATTGCATAACAAATAACTAGGAGTAGCTACCAATTGCATTTGGTTGTCATGACATTCTATGAGACCACATTTCTTTGAGGCATTTTTTCAAATAGTTCACTGCCTTGTCTATACTACCACATTTTTCATACATTTCTACCAAAGCATTTTGTCAAATAGTTCAAGTGTTGCCTTGTTGCTATGTCTGAAAGCCTAAAAAAAGTGCTTTCAAACAAGCTATGGATGCTTGGAAAAAATCTATCAAAAGCATAATAGTAAGCAATATCATAGACAAGGCAGTGAACTCTTTGAAAAAATGCCTCAAAGAAATGAGGTCTAATGACCTGATGGAATGCCATGAAAATCAAATGCTTTTGATTGTCATGGAATTCCATCACCATGAGACCTCCTTTATTTGAGGTATTTTTTCAAAGAGTTCATTGCCTTGTCTATGCTAACATATTTTTCATACATGTCTATCAAAGCATTTAGCCAAACAGTTCATTGCCTTGCTGCTATGGCTAAAAGCCTAAAACAGGTGCTTTCGAACAAACTATGGATGCTTAGAAAAAATCTATCATAGCATAATAGTAAGGAATAGCATAGACAAGGGAATGAACTATTTGAAACAAATGCCTCAAAGAAATGTGGTGGTGTAGGAGCACCCATAGGTCAACTCATAGGCTATCTAGGACAGTTTTGTCTAGAACAACTAAACAATAAAATTTAGTTCAGTTGAATGTAAGCCTTAATGGTATTTTGGATTGGATGTTGATCATCTGATGAAGGTCAAGTTGACCAATGATTAGGCCTAAGGTTTTTGCTAGTAAGGTTTTAACCTTTTAGGATTTTTAGGAAGTTGCTTTTCAATTTTTGGAAATAATGCTCAATTAGAGTTTCTAGCAGCCAAGAAGAGCCCATGGGAGCATAACTGATTGAGGGACCCTATTTATGGAATGCCTTGGAATTGGAGAAGGGTTGGAAGAATTTGTATTGCTTGAAGTTTTGTGAATTCAAGGAAAAAATAGTGTGTTTGTGTGTTAATTTTCTGATTTTGTGCTTGAAGAGTTGTCTTAATGGATAAATCATAATGCTGTAACTTGTGTAGGATGTAGATTTTTTAGTTTGCAAGCTTTGTGTGGAATTTAGTTAGTTTTCTCATTCGATTTCAATCATTGTTTGTAGATAGTTTTGTTTCCACATTGTTGCTAGTCTGAACTAGACAGTTTCAAGAAAATGGGGTGTTAGTCCACTTTCCCACCATACAAATTGCATGGCCCTTTGGGAATAGTGACTAGACTCCATGGCTGTAAATATAGTAGGAGATAGAGTCTTTGTAAACACCAGAGCTGCTATGGAAGTCTTGCCCTAGGCGAGCCAGGGAAAGTGCCCAGCTAGGAAGACTTTAGTGTAGAGCACATAACTTGCAGGGGTGATAAATTTTTGACAAACTTACTTTTGGAGAAGGTAGGTGGGAGTCTTGCCAAGGCCTGGTAATTAGGAGGAAACTCCACCAATTCATCTAGTCAGTGAAAGACTTGACAGCTTGGGAGGAACCAGAAAATGGCTTAAGAAACCCTAGTATTTGCCCATTTTCAAGTTAAGCCTTTGAACGGACAACTGAGGCCCAAGACCCAAAAAATATTTGAGAGGTGAGTGAATGAACTAGGAATATAAAAGAAAGATTGGGGGTTCTTTCGGAGGATTTAGAGAACCAACCTGTTTTCTCAGAGGAGGCCTAATTGGGGCTCCTAGGGCTAGTAGCCTATTTTAGGTCTAAGAGAGGGTTTGGTGAAAGCGACCTACAGATGGAGCTAGGTGGACCCCTAATACCTTTAATGGGATGGATTTTTGATGTGAGAAGCACCTCCACACCCCTGCAAAGCTAAATTCAAGATTTGGAGGTTTTGTAGCCTTTAGGGTGGATTAAGGGCTAAGTGTAGAGTTGCAAGTTTGTTCCAAAGTAAATTGGTAAAAAGATTTATGTTGGTAGTTGGGGTTGGCAAGGAAAAACTAGGGGACCCTAAGTAAAGATAGGTCCTATAGGTTGAAGTGGTGGAGAGAGACACCATAGAAGTCTTCTAACAAGACTTAGAGCATGAAACTGTGATTGTTTCAACCAACCTCCCTATCAGATTGGCATCAGAGCAAGAAAAGATTTGGGATTGACTACTGTATGTCTGAGATTGAGTCTAGTGGTTCTACCATCATGGTGAAAAATGTAGAATTGGCCAAGATGGTCGAAGGATAGGAGGAAGACAATAGGATATTGAGGGAAAGAATAGACCAACTTGAGAAGGCATTGAATGATGTGCAGTTTGAAGGAAGGGTACCAAAGAAAGAAGAGGTTGCAGAGGAAGACAAGATCCCTGAACCTGACCCTATTTTGAAAGAAGAGCATTTCTTGAAAGCATTGAAGGCTTTGAGTGGAAAATCACTTGAAGGCATACCACTGTTTAGTGGGAAAATGGAAGCTAATCTAGTCATGGATTGGATAGAGGGAATGGAAAACCATTTTGAGTGTGATGGGGTCACTGAAGCACAAAAGGTGAAGGTGGAAAAGTCAAGGTTAAGAGGTTCTACATTGACATGGTGGAAGTTAATTCAGACAGAGAGGGAAAACGAAGGAAAGCAACTTATCTCTACTTGGAAGGGAATGGTTGCCAAAGTGAGAGAAGCATACATGCCAAATGATTATGAGATTCAGTTGCACAAGAAAAGACAGAGCTTGAGGCAAAGAGACCAAGATGTGAACTCTTATACTGAGGAGTTTCAAAAACTTTGTATGAGGTCTAATGTTATAGAGGATGAAAGTCTCAAGGTGGCTAGGTATCTTAACAGCTTGAAGTGGAACATTCAAGAGGAGATGGCCCTTCTAAGTCCCAAAATAGTGCATAAATGCTATCAATTGGCTATAGATTGAAGAGAGGAGTAAGAGGAAACAAGACCAGGCTTCTAAGAGTAGAGGTAAAGGAATAGATCAAAGAGGACATAGAGGTGGATACCAAGGCAAAGGGACTGAGCAGAGAAATTAGGGAGAGTCTAAACTCACAGAGCATGGAGGTGAAAAAAATTCTTGAGGAGGCTATGGAAGAGGTAGAGGACCTCAAGGAGGTTCAAACTGAGGAAGAGGAGAAGGCAAAAGTAATTCTTACTTCGCTAGTATGAAGTGTTACAATTGTGGTCAAATAGGTCATCTAGCTTATAGGTGCCCGGAGAAAGCATCTTCTTCAAACACAAAAAAGAGAGTAGCATATGCTCAAGAAGACACTATGAGTGTCAAGTCACCAGAGGTTAGTCACATTGATTCAGAAATGGGGGAGAACTTGATGTTTAACAGGGTTCTAATCAGACAAACAATAAAAGAAGAGCCAAAGCAAAGGAGAGCCTTAGTCAGGGCAAGATGCAAAATATTGGGAAAGGTGTGCAAGGTTATAGTGGACTCAGGGTCTACTGATAACATAATCTTTGAGGAGGCAGTGAGGAAGTTGAAGTTGGAGAAGGTACCCCACACTAATCCTTACAAGGTGACATGGTTGAACAAAGGACAAAGTGTTCTTGTAAATGAGCAGACAACGGTGGAGTTCTCCATTGGAGGATACAAAGACAAGTTGATTTGTGATGTGTTACCCATGGATGCATGCCATCTTCTATTGGGAAGACCATGGTAGTATGACAGAGAAGCCATCTATGATGGAAGGGAGAACACAATCTCATTCAAGAAGGATGGAAAGGCATTCAAACTGTAGTCACTATCAGATGAGGAAGAGGGATAGTCAAAGACCCCTAGTGTCTTGTTAGGTAGTGGCAAGGAGTTTGTCAACACCCTACAACAAGGAGGAGAAGGATATGTGGTCATGATGCAACCCAAAGAGGAAGATAAGACTGAGAAAATAGTCATACCAGAAGCAGTCCAAAAGTTACTTGAGAAGTACAAGGACATAGTCAGTGATGGAACACCAGCAACCTTACCTCCAAAGTGAGCCATCAATCATCAGATTGACTTCATACCAGGGGCTTCATTACCAAACAAAGCAGCTTACAAGCTTACACTAGATCAGAACCTAGAAGTAGCTAGACAAGAGCAGGAGTTGTTAGACCAAGGCCTAATTAGGAAGAGAATCAGTTCGTGTGTAGTACCAGTGGTCTTAGCAACCAAGAAAGGTGGTAAGTGGAGATTATGCACTGATTCTAGGGCTATAAATAGAATTACAATTAGATATAGGTTTCCTATTCCTAGGATTGAGGATTTGATGGATGGTCTTGGAGGAGGTCAGTATTTTACCAAGTTGGATCTCAAGAGTGGATACCATCATATTAGAATCAAAGATGGGGATGAATGGAAGACAACCTTTAAGACAACTGATGGGTTGTATGAGTGGAAAGTGATTCCATTTGGCCTCACAAACGCCCCTAGCACATTCATGAGGCTCATGAATGAAGTGCTTAAGTACTTCATAGGGTTATTTGTGGTGGTGTATCTAGATGATATACTCATCTTTAGCAAGACAACATAAGAGCATCTAAAGCATGTGGAGTTAGTTCTTAAAAGATTGCAGGAGGAGAGGTTAGCCATCAACCTAGAAAAGTGTGAGTTCTTCAAACAAGAGCTTGTGTATTTAGGGTTTGTAGTATCCCAAGGATCATTGAAGATGGACCAAAGCAAGGTGGAAGCTATCCTAAACTAGCCTACACCAACCACAGGGACAGAGGTAAGAATTTTTCGTGGGTTAGCTCAATTTTATAAGAAGTTTATAAGAAACTTCAGTGGCATATGTGCACCAGTACTTGATACAATCAAAGGTGGCTTAAAAACTAAGTTCAAATGGACTCTTGAAGTTGAGAAAGGTTTTGAGAAGCTAAAACAAGAAGTGGCAACTCAACCCATCCTTTTGTTACCTAGTTTTGGTAAGTTATTCACTGTGGAATGTGATGCTAGTGGAATTGCAGTAGGAGGAGTACTCAACCAAGAAGGCAGACCTGTAGCTTTCTTTAGTGAAAAGCTCAATGAAGCTAAATCGAAGTATTCTATTTATGACTTGGAACTATATGCTCTTGTACAGTCACTTAGGAAGTGGAGGCATTATCTCCTACCCAAAGAGTTTGTGGTGTTTACTGATAACCAGGCACTTAGCTACATCAACACACAAGAAAAGTTGAGCAATAGAAATTTGAAATGGATGGAATACCTCCAAGATTTCACATTTAACATTAAGCACAAGAAGGGATAGTTGAACAAGGTGGCAGATGCATTAAGTAGGAGGTTGCTGACAGTGCAAGAAATACAAATAAAGAGCATTGGGATAGATAGTTTCAAGGATCTCTATGGAGAAGATGAAGACTTCTCAGAGGCATATAAGGTATGTTCTGATTTTGAGAATCATTTTCATAGTCAATTCTCAGAGTATACATTGCAGAGTGGAATTTTGTTCAAAGGGAATCCGTTATGTGTTCCAAAAGGTTCAATGCGAGAGAATCTTATCCAGGAGAAGCACAATGGTAGTCTTAGTGGTCATTTTGGTATCAACAAAACAAAGGAACTAGTGCAGAGGTTTTATTATTAGCCCAAGTTGCCAAGGGATGTTAGAAGGTATGTGGAGTAGTGTGTAGTTTGCATGAAAGCCAAGGGGGGAGCCAGTAATGCAGGTTTGTATCAACCTCTACCCATTCCCAATAGACCATGGGAATGTATTAGCATGGAATTTGTGGTAGGACTCCCTAAGACTAAGACATGGTTTGATAGTGTCTATGTGGTAGTAGATAGGTTTAGTAAAATGAGTCATTTTATTCCTTGCAAGACCACTCATGATGCTAGCTACATTTCTCATCTCTTCTTCAAAGAGATTGCGAGGATCCATGGATTTCCATTGAGCATTGTCTTAGATAGGGATGTGAAATTCATGAGTAATTTTTGGAAGACTCTATGGAGAAGATTAGGTACTAATTTGTCTTTTGGATCAGCCTACCATCCTCAGACCAATGGACAAACTGAGGTGATAAATAGAGTGTTAGGTAACCTTCTAAGGTGCCTCACCAAGGAGTATGGATAGACATGGGACATGGTCATATCACAAGCTAAATATGATTACAATTACAGTGTGAATTGGACCATAGGCATAAGTCCTTTTGAAATAGTGTATGGAATGCACCCAAGGGGTGTGTGTGAACTTAGAGATTTAGGAGATATGGAGAATAGGAGTGGCCATGCTAAGGATTTCTCTTAGACCATGAAGGAGATTCAGGAGCAAGTGAAGAAGACAATTACAGAAGCTACTCACAAAATGAAAACTAAGGTGGATAAGTCTAGGAAAGATCTACAATTTGCAGAAGGAGACTATGTAATGGTCCATCTCAACAAATCTAGATTGCAGAAAGGAACATCAACCAAGTTGCAGATGAAGATAGTAGGACCATGTAAGGTGTTAGCCAAGTATGGAAAGAATGCTTACAAGGTGGAGCTACCTATAGACTTAGGCATTTCACTAGTGTTTAATGTGGCTGATTTGATTAGATATAAGGGACCAATTATTGATTTGGATCATAACAGTATGGAAGTCTTGAAAGATGTGAGTAACATAGACTTACCTTCTAAAGACAAGCTGCAAGCAGAGAAGATCTTGGAATCAAGGGTGAAGAAGTCTACCTAGTATAAAGAATATATGGAACATCTCATCAAATGGAAGGACAAACCAAAATCTGAGGCTACATGGGTGGATGAAGCTCAATTCAAGAAGCAGGGTATTGATTTATCTCTGATCTCTCCCCACAATCCTTAGTGTTTGGCTGAGGGGGAGAATGGTGTAGCACCCATAGGTCAACTCATAGGTTGTCTAGGACAGTTTTGTCTAGAACAACTAAACAAGAAAATTTAGTTCAGTTGAATGTAAGCCTTAACGGTATTTTGGATTGGATGTTGATCATCTGATGAAGGTCAAGTTGACCAATGATTAGGCCTAAGGTTTTTGCTAGTAAGGTTTTAACCTTTTAGGATTTTTAGGAAGTTGCTTTTCAATTTTTGGAAATAATGCTCAATTAGAGTTTCGAGCAGCCAAGAAGAGCCCATGGGAGCATAACTGATTGAGGGACCCTATTTATGGAATGCCTTGGAATTGGAGAAGGGTTGGAAGAATTTGTATTGCTTGAAGTTTTGTGAATTCAAGGAAAAAAATAGTGTGTTTGTGTGTTAATTTTCTGATTTTGTGCTTGAAGAGTTGTCTTAATGGATAAATCATAATGCTGTAACTTGTGTAGGATGTAGATTTTTTAGTTTGCAAGCTTTGTGTGGCATTTAGTTAGTTTTCTCATTCGATTTCAATCATTGTTTGTAGATAGTTTTGTTTCCACATTGTTGCTAGTCTGAACTAGACAGTTTCAAGAAAATGGGGTGTTAGTCCACTTTCCCACCATACAAATTGCATGGCCCTTTGGGAATAGTGACTAGACTCCATGGCTGTAAATATAGTAGGAGATAGAGTCTTTGTAAACACCAGAGCTGCTATGGAAGTCTTGCCCTAGGCGAGCCAGGGAAAGTGCCCAGCTAGGAAGACTTTAGTGTAGAGCACATAACTTGCAGGGGTGATAAATTTTTGACAAACTTACTTTTGGAGAAGGTAGGTGGGAGTCTTGCCAAGGTATGGTAATCAGGAGGAAACTCCACCAATTCATCTAGTCAGTTAAAGACTTGACAGCTTGGGAGGAACCAGAAAATGGCTTAAGAAACCCTAGTATTTGCCCATTTTCAAGTTAAGCCTTTGTACAGACAATTGAGGCCCAAGACCCCACAAATATTTGAGAGGTGGGTGAATGAACCAGGAATATCAAAGTAAGATTGAGGGTTCTTTCAGAGGATTTAGAGAACCAACCTATTTTCTCAGAGAAGGAGGCCTAATTGGGGCTCCTAGGGCTAGTAGCCTTTTTTAGGTCTAAGAGAGGGTTTGGTGAAAGCGACTTGCAGATGGAGCTAGGTGGACCCCTAATACCTTTAATGGGATGAATTGTTGATGTGAGAAGTACCTCCACACCCCTGCAAAGCTAAATTCAAGATTTGGAGGTTTTGTAGCCTTTAGGGTGGATTAAGGGCTATGTTTGCAAGTTTGTGCCAAAGCAGATTGGTAGAAAGATTTATGTTGGTAGTTGGGGTTGGCAAGGCAAAACTAGGGGACCCCATGTAAAGATAGGTCCTATAGGTTGAAGTGGTGGAGAGAGACACCATAGAAGTCTTCTAACAAGACTTAGATCATGAAACTATGATTGTTTCAACCAACCTCCCTATAATGTGGTCTCATGGTGGTGGAATGCCATGACAAGCAAATTGTTGTGGATTGTCATGGAATTCCATCACCATGAGACCACATTTCTTTGAGGATTTTTTTCAAATAGTTCGCTGCCTTGTCTATGCTACTACATTTATCATACTTGTTTACCAAAGAATTTTATCAAGCAGTTCACTTCCTTGTTGCTATGGCTAAAAGCCTGAAATAAGTGCTTCCAAAAAAGCTATGGATGCTTGTGGAAAAAATCTATCAACGCATACTAATAAGCAATAGCATAGAAAAGACAACAAACTGTTTGAAAAAAAGCCTCAAAGAAATGTGGTCTCAATGGTGATGGAATGTCATGACAATCCATAGCAATTTTCTTGTCATCACATTCGTCATGCCATCCCATCACCATGAGACCTCATTTCTTTGAGGCATTTTTTCAAAGAGTTCACTGCCCTGTCTATGCTAACACATTTTTCATATATGTCTATCAAAGCATTTAGCCAAACAGTTCATTGCCTTGCTGCTATGGCTAAAAGCCTAAAACAGGTGCTTTCGAACAAGCTATGGATGCGTAGAAAAAATATATCATAGCATAATAGTAAGCAATAGCATAGACAAGGGAATGAATTGTTCGAAAAAAATGCCTCAAAGAAATGTGGTCTCATGGTGGTGGAATTCCATGATGGTGCAGGAGCACCCAAGCTCCTTGAGGATCATTTGGAGAGTCAAGAGATGGCAGGGGTTTTGAAGGCCTATAAACCTTTCTAGAGCATCAATTATAGCATTTTGAAGCCTATAATGGCATTTGGAATGGATGAGTGTAACATGAAGATCAAAAGTCCTAAGGATCCTGATAAGGACCATAGGACCAAATTGACTTGTAAATGGAACAATGATGTTCTAGGAGTTTAAAAAGGTATATGATGTTTTAATTAGGTTAAATAAGGTTGAATGATGATATGTAATAGTTTTGGAAGCTTTATGGTTAATAGGAGTTAATAAATTGCAATGTTGGAAATTCAAATTTTTGAAATCCAACTTTGGGTGGAAAAGTGAGTTTTAGGAGTTTTAATTAGAATAATGTAATAAAATCAATTCTAATCAGTTGGGACAGTTGTAGGATGAGTCTATAAGCCTGGAGAAAGCATTTTTATGGAGGGTTGGCTGATATTGCAAGTGTTGTATGGACTGCTACAAAAAATCAATAAAAACTTCAATCTTTTTGCATTTTCTTGAGTTTTTTTGATGAATCTTTGATTCCTTTTGGTGTCATGCTCATTTGGATGGTTTAAGAACTTGTATTTACTTGCATTTAACATTTTAAATGACCTAAATAATATTGGGAATCAGTTTCTTGTTTTATATTGCTGACTATCCTCAAAAAGTATAGATTTTTTACTAGTTTTGAGAGTCTTCATGAATAAATGATCCATTTCATGGGAGAGTGTGACTGAAAACTTGTGAAATGGATCATATGTAACTTTTATTATATAGATATAACAAGTTATTGTGCAGGAAAGAGTGATTCTTGGGTGTACACCAAGTTTTAGCAAGGAAAAGGGCATGAAAATGGTGCCTAAAGTGTAGCAGCAGGAGATCTACCTTAATAAGGGGTATATTTTAGAGTTGAAGGTGTTTATTTATATTGAGTTATTCTTGAAAAGTCCAAGAGAAGGTTCTGGAAGTGTTGGGAAAGCTAATTTTCAAGAGGCCCTAGTTTTGGAGCAATTTATTGAGGGTTTTGTGATTTAGGGTGTTGAGGGTGTCAAATAAGACTAATACCTTCAAAATATTTGGTTTGGGAACATTTTAAAACATTGTTGAAAGTTTCATAGTCAGGGGATAAGTTTAGAGAGGGGTTGCTTTGAAAAAGTGGGCTAATTAGGCCTTAAATTTGAGGAAACAACAAATTTTGGTAGGTTTGATCCAGAACAAGTGCCATAAATGATTTGATATATTGTGTATCATCATGAATCACATCTGAATCAGTCATTATATTGAGGATTCCTTTGGGGAAGTTGAGTGAAAAGTTAAAAAACCATCGCTAGAAGCCTAGTCAAGGTGCAAAAAGTGAGTTTTGTCTAAGAAAGAGGTTTGGGGCTTTGAAACCATTCAAGACAAGTTTTTTTGAGTTCCTTGAGATCACTCCAAGGGTTTGGGTCCATTAGGAAAGAATCTAAGTTATAAGTGCACTATTGAGGCTTGTCTCCATCAGGGTGCCTAGAAGAGTGTTTGAGATTGCATCATTGTAATCCTTGAAACTTTGAGTTTTGACTAAAGTCCCATCCCTCTCTGCATCACATGACAAGAAAATTGTTGTGGATTTTCATGGCATTCCATCACCATGAGACCACATTTCTTTGAGGCATTTTTTCAAATAGTTACTGCCTTGTCTATGCTAGTACATTTATCATACATGTTTACCAAAGCATTCTATCAAACAGTTCGCTTCCTTGTTGCTATGGATAAAAGCCTAAAATAGGTGCTTCCAAAAAAGCTATGGATGCTTGGAAAAAATCTATCAAAGCATACTAATAAGCAATATCATAGAAAAGGCAAATCGTTTGAAAAGCCTCAAAGAAATGTGGTCTCAATGGTGATGGAATGCCATGACAATCCATAACAATTTTTCTTGTCATGGCATTCACATGCCATGCCATCACCATGAGACCACATTTCTTTGAGGCATTTTTTCAAAGAGTTCATTGCCTTGTCTATGCTCTTATGAATAGAATTTATTGAAATTCGAGATGCTCTTATAATGTCTACGTCATAGGTGGTCATGATAAGGTTAAATTCAAATGAATAACTTGAAATTTCCTCATCAAGCTTCGCACACACTTTTTTAATGCCTTAAAATCATAATTGAGATTTGTCAAGATCATCAAAATAAGGATGTTGCATTTCTTTTCTGCTTGAGATTCTCTTGGATGGCTCATAAATCTGCATTTTATGCAAGGGGACACTAATCAATATTTGCCTGGTTACATACAGATACACAAAGTAAAATAAGATGATAGCATTGGCATCAACCAAACTGACATGGATACAAGTATAAATTAATAAGAACCGTTGTGCTTATACTTACAAATTAATCCAATGAACCATCTAGGTCTGCTCTACTCTTTATTATGTCAAGTATTGCCTCATGGTTAGACTCACAGACCTTCCACAAGGTCTTGTTCAAGGTCTACCCCCATATTTTCTCAAATGAACATTGGATGCCATGACAAGGTTTGAGTAATGAAGAATCTTACGATGCATGTCAAATTCCTCAAACAACCAATGTTTAACACTCTTATGTGGTACCTTCACTAATGCCCCAAGAATAACAGCCTGTAGGGTATTCAATGTTTTCTCCATCTATAATTGGGGCTTCCAATTTCTTTTTTGCCTCAACACAATGACACAAGTAATAGTCTATACCCTCTTCATTGTCTTCATCTGCAATAACTGCATAAACATGCCCTGCATTTATATGTGTGGCATATCTCTTGAAATTAGTCAACATTATGAATACAGTACAAAGTAAGATAACAATATGGAATTTCAAATACGAAGAAAGTAGATATATTACCTGGTTGAATTAGATCTGATACATGATCAAAGTCGACCGATGATTCCATCCATATTAGTTCCAATGCCATCCGAGGGTGATACATGTGAAGTGGGCTAAGATAACTTGTCAACCATTTGTCAACCCACTCCCATAACTCACAATCATTCCAGGATTGCATTGTACATGAAGAACAAAAGCATGCCATCTTACATGTATCCATACTCCATGAACCTGCATTTGAGCTAAGGAAAGAGTGCAACTCACTTGATCCTGTTAGTGTACAAAAATCCTCATATGATGCAATGTTAGTATCATCCATCAACCAAAAAAATCTATGAACTGAAGACGTACCTTCATTACTTGGACCCATCGAACCATTACACCACTCTATGATTGACCTTGCATCTATCAACTGTGCACTATCTTTATACTTTAACTCTTCTCATTCTAATGCTCTTTTCATGCATGCTCCTGCACTGTCATGCTCTCCCTTTCCATGTCTGGCCTTACAAAAGTTCCACATATGTTGAAAATGTGTAGTGAGATGCATCCTACAAAACTAGTAGAGCATGCACGCGTTCTTGAACTGTGCTGTACAGTTATCTGACCATATTATATGCTGATCATATGATATGCCCCTCTAAGCCAAATGATTGTAGAACATCTAGAAGCAACCTTGCACGAACTTTGGAGAATGCATGAGATCATCACTAATATAAAAGTGATACTCCCTCAATACCTTCCTTTCGTCCTCTGTACTTTCAGCTGCATGTATGAATGCTATGTGCACAAATATCAAAACCTGTGTGGAGTTGTAATACTGTGACTACACCTCACACTGTGGCTGTAGAGTGTAGTTCTCTGCATAGTCAACCACTGATACTATGCTACCAAGTGGAAAGGTGTCCTTGCATAGCTTGAATTTTGTGTCCAGCCATCGGGCTCTATGGGTATGCCTTGCATACTCATACACTAGATTCTCATGAAACATGGACATGAACTGATACACTAGAATCTTTTGAATAACCAACTCACACCTTTTTGCTTCGTAATCCATCTTTTGTAGCATATGCCATCGCTTTTATACTTCCTAACTCTACTAGTTTTTGTCCGCCTCATATGTGCTTTCCATATGTTGACATACTAGCATTCATTGCAAGACATCGCAACGCTGCATGAACCATCCAAGCATACTATCCTATAGAATATTTGGCCATCCCTATTTCACATCAATTTTGATAAGAACTTTGAATATTTTGGTGGGCTTGTATGCCATAATCGCAAAACATCTAGAGTATGCAAATGTAAACATATAGAATGATAAACATCATAATGGTTAGAGAATTCAATATGTAGTTTACAGCAACAAGTAGTGCATGTGTGATTTATCTTGACATAAAAGGTTTAATCATTTCAAAAAATCTTTGAGAAATACTAATTTTGAAATTTATGAAAATTGGGTTTGAGCCGATCCAAAAATGCTTTGGATGTGGCTCAATTTTCGACTCACCGCATTCTCCTTCTTACATCCCTTGATTCAGAGATGGCCTTGTATTATTCTTCCACAATCTTCAATTAGTGTTCTCAATGCTTCAACAACTTTTTATCTTTATGTGGCAGTCTTCCCAGAATGCCCATAATTCATTTGAATCGGTGCCCTCAATTCTTTTGCCTCCTTTGAACGGATTTTGATAAATTTTTACTAATTCCCATTTGTTCACTTGTCTTTTTAATGAGGCAGATCTCTTTGTTTGATAGCTTACCAAAGTTGATGTAATGACATGTCGTGACATTACTATCCTTTGAGCGTGAGGTCTTACCCTCACAGTGTCATAAGCATCCATTAGATTCTTCACAATAGTGTTTTCACTTGATGCATTCGATGTTCTCAACCCAAGAGTCTTCATGATGTTTCATACTTTAAACCCCATCATTTGAACAAATAGTTGACATCTTAGCTCATTTAGCTTTTCAAAGAACATTTGCCAAATCTTATCAGCATATCTTCTACAAGTGCATTTTGGAATCTTACCTTCCATGTGCTGCAAAATATCCTCATCAATATTAATAAAACTTTGGCTTTCTACGCAAAATTCTAGGTGGTGTTCTCTTAGGTACATACATCTCAACATTAGCAATTTCATCAATATTTAATTGAGGTGGGCTAGATTGCATACCTTCGATTGAGGGTGGAATAGAAGACATACCTTGAGGTTCACGTGGGGATGATGGAATACCTTGTTGCTCAACTCCAAGTGATGATGTACTCTCAACTTCAGATGTGGTGGATGGTGTCCAACCATACTCACTTGTGGTAGATGGTGTGCCTCCATATTCGCTCGTTCTTAATGGTGTCCCTTCGTATTCACTTGCGGTAGATGGTGTGTCTCCAACTACGGTATTTGCATCTCCACTAGCATGAATCTTTTGCATTCATGCCCTTTGTGCTGCCAATTTCTTTTCTCTTTTTGACAGTTGAGGTTCCTCTTCAACTGGCTTGTTTTCATCAATCATTCCCAATTTCTTCTTTTCACGAAATTCCCTCATCCATTTTTTCTCTTTATCTTTGATGGCTTGGAGCTGATCATCTGTTAGTTTTTTCCTTTTAACAGTTCGTTTCTTCGGCATGACGAATACTTTTACCTGTGCAAAAAGTGCTAAGTTGTCAAATTAACTAATTGAAAGCTTTAGAAGCATAACTCAATGAAAGCTTTGGAAGCATACACAAAGAAAGTCAATGAAAGTTTGTTTGTATAACTGTTTGACAAAATAACTCAATGATAGCTTTTGAAGCATACACAAAGAAAGTCAATTGTTAAATTTAACAAAATGCATCAAAGAGATGTGGTTTAAAAATGTAATAGGAAAGTGTATCGAATTGTGTGATTTAAAATTTCCATTGACAACATAAGGTTGTAACATGACAAACTGGTGCAGGAGCACCTAGGTCATGAAATTCCTTCAAAAGGCTAATTTTTTCAATTTGTAATGTTCAAGTAAATATGATGAGTGAAGGTCATTAAATGATAAATTTCAATGTATTTGCTCCATGAAATAGGTCACTAGGTGATATTATTGAAAAGTTGCTTTTAATAACAAAAGTTGTCAATTATTGTAAAAATGTAAAATTGCACAAAAGCAGGAAGGTGAAGAGTCTTTTTTGTGGAAGGGCAAGGATGGTTTTATGAAGATGAAGATGCAGTTATTTCAACTGATTTAGACACCTTTAAAAACAATTGTAAGCTCGAGAAAGGAAGATCTTCTATCCCAAAAATCCATAAAAATTAATAAAAAAACCTTTGCTCAGTTATTTTGGAAAGCTTTTCTATTCTTGTTTTCAGGTTGCATAGTGATTCAAGCATGTTCTAAGATTTGATTCTTGTCAAGGAAAGAGACTTCTTTCATTCTTGAAAGTTGTAGGAATTGTAATTCAAATAATCAATCTAATTTGAACTTAGTTTCCTAAGTCTTGGTCTGTGGTTTCCTTAGAATTTTTTAGAGAGTCTAAAAAGTGATTCTTAGCCATTCCATCAATGAAGGGCTAGTAGGTCAGTGGAATGGAATATATTTAGTGTCTTTTCAATGTGAAGATGTGTGTGGCAGGGGTAAATAGAAATAATAAGTTGGGATACTGTTGCATGAACAAAATTCTGAATTTTCTCATTCAAAAAAATGGTGTTTTCAAGTAGGGTTTGAGGAAACAACATGTAGAGGAGCTTAGAAATGATTTAAAAATAATTTGTAGACATAATGAAGCATGTTTCAATTGTTGGGCAGAGTAGTAGAGGTTTTGCAAATGTTTCATTAAAGAAACTCTCATGGTTGGTGTGTTTTCACCCTATAATCAAATGTTTATTGATTTTGTGTATTGATGGGCGTTTCCCATCTTGAAACTTGTTTATTTGCGAGTTTCTACACATGGCCTAAGACTTTTTGCAGGTTTGGTGGATTAGTGAGTAGTTCTATGATGACTTGCTTTGATAAATTGACCTATTTAAGGGCTTTTACCAGTAGACAGCATGTTGGTTCTACTATGTTTTGTGAAATAAGTGTATAAACTCTTATAGTATGTTGAAAAGGATCAAAATAGGCCTGCGAATCTATAGTGGGATTGTGTAAATGCATTATGATAGAAAAGGAATCACTCGATTAGATGGAATGTTGGCCTCCTAGAAATATTTGACATTGTTTGCTAAAAACATAGAATATGTAGAAACAGCGAAAGGAATGTTGTTAAGTGCTTGGGAGCAGTCTCATTTGTGATGCCACAATTGTGTCTATGCTTGGTAATGTTTTGAAGGTAGATTGTGAAAGATTTGATGATTTGGGCATATGTTTCCAATATATGGCAATGGTTTCTTGAATGCAAAGTAGTCAGAGTGTGTCTATACTAATATATTGGAATATTACAATCAAAACATGATGAAATTGGTATCTTAAAGGTTTGGTGTCAGTGTTAAACTAATGCTGCTTGGTGTTGTTACAAATGGTGTTTAAGTGAAGATATGATGATGGATGTGTTGATTTGAGCAAAGATATCTTAAATGGCTGGGATGATGTTTGATTGCAGGTCTAAGGAACAAAGTTGTTTGATTGTTTTTTCCTTGAAGGGGTAAGTTGAGTTGATGAGTGATTGTTGTATTGTTTATAACAAGAACAAAGTTCAAAGTTGATTCTAAAAATGGTTTTCTCTATGGAGATGGTGAATTGGCTACTGATAGCCTTATAACTTGAAATGAAATAAATGGATTTTGCTTGAATGAAAAGTAGTTTTGGATGAATTTGAAAATTTTTGTGTAAATTGATCTTTTACTCTTTATTGATTTGGGAAGGAAGTTCCCTAAAGAAATGATGTTGTTGAGTGGCTTGGCAATCTGATATTGCATCACAAACAAACAATTTGATCAACATGGAATAAGCTAAACAACAAAAATGAAAGCAAGCCATAATAGAATGAAAGAAAATGTACAAAGATTTCACATACCTAAAAAAGAAAAGTTTCAAATAGAGGAGTTCTACCCAATTATGTAGCCTTTGCTTCTTCCTTCCTCAAACTCCTCCAAAAATTTGACTTTTCAAAAGCTTGTTCCCTCTCCAAATTTCAATTGTATATCAATTATCACTATAATTCAAACTTGAATTGATATTATATGCCTCTCAACGTGAAAACTCTGCTATTTCATGCAAAGGTGATGGAAAGAACATTCAAAAGGTGATGGAATCTCAAAATCATGCATGCACACTTCACTCAATCACCAAAAAGCTACTTTTTGTTGGAGCACGCGCAAAACCAGGAAAATATGCAGAATGTGAGCCGACATCATGAGTATACTGTGATTTTTTACCGTTTTAGTGATAACATGAGCGCATTATTTAATCCTAAACAAACATATCTCTACTGGTTAATAATGTGCTCACATTATGATAACCATGTCAAGCTGTGTTGGCATATCGGTGAGACACTATCCGTGTCTCCCCGATGCCAACACAGTCAACATTTGATATCGCCAAGAGTCCTTACAATCGATAGGAGGTTATATCGAGTTCACCTATTGCATCGACTTCAATTTTCCCTTTGGCAAGACTATCACTCTCGCCAGGACCTCACGCCGAGCTTTCATGTTAATCCGTGTGCATCCACTAGTTGGCGAGACTCATCGCTTTTGCCAGGATTTCATACCGAGGTTCAAAAGTCACATAGATAATAGAAATTACATCAGCGAGACTATCATCTTTCACCAAGAGATCATACTGAGGTTCAAGGACTTTCTCCAAAGTGATCAGCAATCGGCAAGACTTTTGTTCATCACTGAGACTTCACACCGAGACCCCTTTAGTTACATCGAGCACCGAACGGTCGGCAAGACTTCACACATTAGTAAGACTTCTTACCGAGCCATCACATGTTACTTTGAGGACACCAGGAAAATGCTATCGGCGAGACATACCACTCTTCGCTAAGAGTTCTTACTGAGTTCTTCAAGTTACCCCGAGACCACCGTTCACCAAGAGTTATACCGAAGACCCCTCATCATCGGCGAGACTCTCCATCAGCTGTTGAAACTTCATACCAAAGTCATTGTGTCACTGCAAAGACTCAAAGATTTCCCCCATCGGTGATACCTTTCTTCACCGCTAAGGCTTCTTCCTAAACTAAGCCTTTCGGCCAAGGGTCTCCCCGATAAACGATATGTATGGCTTGTCGGCCAGAGATCTCCACGTGGTAAGAGAACATACCGAACACAACATGTCACACCAAAGACTCCAATGTGTAACTATTCAACAAGACTTCTGCAAGGTCATAGTGACCTATACAAAACATAAGGTTACAAATCTGCTCATCGGCCAGACATAGAATATGTCACACCGACTTGGCTCCAATAGAGGTTTCAACCTATGGGATTGAGACTTATTTTTCCAACATAGGAGGGAGAGGCTTGAGAGAGATAGAGAGAGAGGGAGAGGGGGTAGGAGGGAGA
>VDFB02000017.1:535723105-535903553 GCA_007258455.2 Sequoia sempervirens
CACATTGGGATAGGTGGATTTTCTTTGGTTTCGGCATAACAAATAGAATGCTACAGCGACATGGAAGAGGCAAAAGGACACATATCGATAAAACATAACGAGATCAAAACTAGGAAATAACGCGCTCGCATTATAACACGAGTGCATTATATTTTGCTTTGGGAATCCCCGAGCCTTAGCATTGGTAGTTGCCTTGGAATACCAACCCAGAGGCTTGGAGGGCATTGCCAATGACCAGAGATGTGTTTTTGCAAATTCTACAATTTTTTCACATAATTGGGTTCGTGCTCACCACCAAGATTGCATCTAGTTCAATATCGACAAAAGAAAACACATGGGTAATGTAAGGTTCTCTCTTAGCTATCCAACGATGTAATTTTTTTCACTTTTTAACAATGTTGAGCCTTTCATCCATAATTTGTTTTGTTTGTATGTCTCTTTTTCGCTAAAAAATAGTGTTTGGTTTTTTTTCGTTATAAATTAACCGTTCATCAAAATTTCAAAATTACATTTTAAGAAACTAGACTCTATTCTACATTTAAAAAAAAAAAAAAATCAATTACCTTCAAAAAATTTTAGGGGGAGCACGGCCAAAATTCTACTTTTCAGGAAGTGCCCACTTAGAAAATTTGTAAAAAATCAAATATTCATTAAAAAATTATCAGAAAAATTGTGCATCAACTAGATACTGTTAGCTAACTTTTGACTATTGCGATTTTAAAAATACTACAAAAAATTTCACCGTGCTCAGGTCGTACAAGAGTTGCTATGTTATGTTTTCTGACAAAAATAGCACCAATTTGTGTATGTCCCTCTTTTGAACCCCTTAATCTCAACCATTTTCAAAATAAATTATTAGTTTAGAAAGTAGACTCGGAGCACTTCGATTCTTGTTTTTGTTCCATCTCAAAATTTTGAGTGTAACTATCCTCAATTTCATGTCCAAGGTCAGTATTTCCTGATTTCAGAAAAAAAAAGTGGCCACTTAAGCCCCCTTTTTTGGAACCATATTGGTGCACTTACCCTTTAGAGAAGAACAAAAAGTACAAGCATCCCCTCATGATTTTGAAGAGGGAGTGGAAGGACCTGGTGTCAAATGGAAAGGAGAAGGATGAAAAGAAAAAAGGAAAGACACCACCAGGCCAAGGAAGGTATGTGATACTATCAACAATGTAATTATATACTAATTACTCTTTCTTTTTACATAATCTAACATATTTCAAACTTTTCATAGGCTTCCTGACACATCGAAGGAAACAAAGGCAAGACTAGAAAAGCACAGGCAGCACAAACTTGGCTCTGGTGGTTATATGAAATTAGCCGCACAAATTTTAAGTATCAATAAATGAAATATTGCATCTAAATTATAATAAATTGAAAACAATTTTTGTTTTATCACACCATAGAAGCAAAATTCATGATATTATGCAAAAATATAGGGCTTTGAATTCAACACAGTTCACATAGAAGATGACCTAAAGATTGCCTTCTAGCAAGGCTATGGAGCCGTGGCTGAACACCTAAGAGTCTTGACTGGGCAAACACTACCTTCCACTACATCCAACACACATGTACATAAACTCAATAAAGTTTATTTAAAATTGAATACTTGTGCAATCTATTCAATATTAATTTCTACCATAAATTAATTACATGCCTATTTGTTTTAAACATTCAAGCAATGATAATACTGCACATGACATTGGAATGTAGCCTGGTGAGGGTGGAGCATAATTTGTAGATAAAGGTCATGGTGTGCATCCCAGTACTTTGTAGCATGTAGAGCATGATCAACATGTTGAGCATGATCAGGCTACAGAAGATTAGGAATATGATGTGGCCCCATTAGGTAAAGAGGACCACTCTAAAGTTCTTTTAAACATATTTAATTGCAATTGGTGTATTAATTAATGTAACCTTTTGTGTTTCAACTTTAGAGCATGTAGAGCGTGATCAATGTGTTGAGCATGATCAGGATAGAGAAGATCGGGAACATGATGTGGCCCCATCAGGTAAAGAGGACCACCCTCATGTTCTCTTAAACATATTTAATTTCAATTGGTGTATTAATTAATGTAACCTTTCATGTTTCAACTGTAGATTAGGATTTAGAGGGTGTTCAACATGTTGAGCATGAGTCTATAAGAAAAGTTCAGGAACATGATGTGGACCCATCAGGTAAAGAGAACCACTCTAATTTTCTTTTACTTAATGAGATACTTGTAACAATAATAATAAAACATATCAGTTTAATATTTCTTTCTTATTATAGTAGACCCCCACTTGCAGCGGTGTCCACTTCATGAGTAAACGACTAGGCGTACATTAAGATCACGAGCAAAGGGTAGAATAACTAAAGGGGGGACAAATATTGATTTAGAAAATGATACTCCACTTCAGCTTTATGTAGCTTTAAAAAGGAAACAAAAAAAAGTGATTGTAATCATATCACGACAACCATATTTTTGATAATATGTAAAAAATGAAAGAATTGATATTATATGTTAATGAATGAATGTTATATGTTAATGAATGAATGTTATATGATATTAATGGATGAATGAATGAATGTTATATGTTATTAATGGATGAATGAATGTTATCTGTTATTAATGGATGAATGAATGAATGTTATATTTTATTAATGGATGAATGAATGATTAATGTTATATGATTGGGCATTTGGAATTGAGAGTGATGTGAGGGGGGGAGGGGCCAAATGAGCTTCCACCATCACATGGTTGGCCCTGTTAAGTAGAGAATATTAAACTATTCTCGAAACAAAGAGAAGCTCAATAAGGTAATGCACTTTTCAATATAAAAATGCACATTTGAAGCATCAAACCAATATGAAAAGATGAAAGAAAGTGATAAATTTTCCCTATGGTGAAAGAAAAATGATTCTTTATGTACCCTGAATCTATGCTTTGCATCATAATTTTAAGTTGTTTCCATTCCAATGTTTTGAGTTTAGTTTGATTGTATGGATTTGTATGAATACCACATTATGTTGTTTGTGGATTTAGTTTCAAAGCTCTATTTCTTCTATTTTTAGTGGTGACATAACTCTAAAATTTGACTTTTGTGCATAATAGGTTAGTGGAAAAATTGACAACTTTGAAGGGTTTAGAGACTCAATTGAGATAGATACACGGATATTTGGATCTTGTTGTTGATGGGAGGCTTCAACTTAACCATGAAATTTTGTACCATCTGTAGGTATGCAAAAATTTCTCTACTTACATTAATTCTTGATCATAAATGTTGTAAATGATATTAATGCTTCAAACTTAAGATTCATTTCATTGTTATAATGATCAAAATGTTATACTTTGCTATACATTCAAGCATTCTCTTTCCCCCAACCCTTTCCTATCTCCCCCCTCCTTTTAAGAATTTTCTTTGTCATAAAAGATTCACATTTCTGTCTCATTTACACAAATTTATATGAAGCGCAAGGAGTGAATAAAGATATGTAAAAGATGATGGATTATGTCTAAACAACAACTTTCCATCTTATAGCTAATTAAATCCTTAATATTTTAATATTTTAGAGCTTGAATAATGCTTGTATATGCATGTGTAGCAATAAGGGAGCCTATGTGAAGATTGAAATTTAAAACATCACTTTGGTATTTTTTCTTAGGTAGTGAAATGATATTTTGAGTAATACAAACCTACACACACATTGATATTTTTTGGCATTGCATTGAAGAAATTTTTTTCTCTTATACCTACCCTTAGCTAGACATAGAGGTATATAATATTGGTTTCTTGGTTTATTTTGTAAGTAGTTAATTTCACAGAGGAAGACTAAAATCTTCTTAATGTCCTATGTTAGGTGTGAAAGCATATGAATCATTCTCTGAAGGCACCATTTTTTATTCATCCAAAAACTGGTTTGTTCATTTTTCATGTTTCTTGCATGTGTTTTTTTTAGGCTCTAGAGATGTAGATTGGCTCTTTCCTTTGCACTTTTCCTCTATTTTGATGATTACAGTAGATTGTCCTCATAATTTTTCATGTAGATCTATTTGTAACCTTATTTTCTCCCAATAAATTTACAAACCACTCACATATTAAGGACCATTTCACTAACTTGTAGTCATCCATTACTTCATATGTTGCAGGTTGTGTTTGTGTGCCAATAAATCCTGATGATTGTGAGAAATTTAATCCTACAAGTGTATGCAATCTTTCTCAAGTAAAAGTATTAACTTATTTTATAGTACTTTAAATGGTTAATTGAAGAAGCTTCTTTAGATCTGAGATAGTTGAACACTGGATTAAAATATGGTATTAGATGGGAAGTATAATGATAAAACTGAGGTCCATTGAACAAAAATTATGAACATAATTTACAAGACTATGAATAGTGTTACAATTATAATTATTTCTCCTTTACCTACCTCTGCCGTAATGGAAAAGATAGATCCCTATAAATCTAACCATGAAAGTGTTGAAATCTGCATATTTGCAGGACTCGGGAAATTATCAAACATATTCTTTTTGAATGTTTTTATGCTTAGGAAATTTGGTACTTATTCTGCCATAAGCTAAAGGTCTGGAATAGCAATGGTAAAATTAATTGGCATGATATTTTGTTTTGTAATTTCAAGCTCAAGTTTGATTTCAAGCACAAGTTTGATTATAAGCTATTAAGTAGTCGAAGGAAAGTCCTGACGACCCCCAAAGTCATAATGATAAGTTATCATTAGTGAGAATTGTAGGAATACACTTAAGACTGAAGGAATAATTCTCAGGGAGACTCAGAATGCAGGTATGACTGCATGACACCATAGCGACATATGATCTATTAGCTATTAGTGAGATGCAGAACATTGATGAGACTATGTGACATGAAAGTGATATGTAATATTGACTGTCGAAGAGACTCAAGGCATCAGTGAAACTACATGACATCTCAGCGGATGTCTAATAAACATGGAAAATGACCGAATAAAATAATTTCCCAAGATTTGAATACGAAGGGGAACGACCTGATTGATCTCTCATCGATGTTACATTTCAATGGATTTTTTGTTTAAATAATTGCATTGATTCATTGAAACTTCAATGAACACAACCAACGAATCACTGAAAAGGTTTGACGAAGTTACTATAGTTGCGACGAAGGCTTCATCGTAACTCCTTGTCCATTTCATCACAATTTCGATGAAATCTAATGATGAATCATAGAAAAGGTTTGACAAAGTTGCTTAGCTGCAGCGAAGGCTTCATCGTAGCTCCTTGTCCATTTCATCACAATTTCGATGAACGTCACTGACAAATCACATAAAAGGCCTGGGCAATGAAGTTGCTTAGCTGCGACGAAGGATTCGTCATAACTCCTTGCCCATTTCATCGTAATTTCGATGAACGTCACCGATGAATCACATAAAAGGTCTGATGAAGTTGCTTAGCTATGATGAAGGCTTCATCGTAAATACTTGCCCATTTCGTCGAAATGGTGACAAACTTCTGGTGTTCTTTCAACGCCCATTTTGTCACTTTTCTGACAAATATTTGTTGAAGAAACGATGAACGTCCATCTAAAAATGGTGTCAAATTTAGTAGTGATAGATGGAGGGAGAGAACAAGGGAAGGAGTGAGATAGGGATTTGTAGGATGGGAGAGATAGAGGGAGAGAAAGAGGCAAGGAGGGAGATAGGGAGTGGTAGGGTGGGAGGCAACTGAAGTAGAAATTGTAACATTGTTTCCATTTCAAAAGAAGTTTTCACATTTGAAATCTCAAGTAGTGTTGATGTCCTAAGGTCTTTCTCTTTTGGAAAATAGAGCTCACTAGAATGAGCACCATACGTTGAAATAATCAAATTTTGTAGGAGAAGGTATCTTAAATAATATAGGAGAAGAAGACACTAATGATGAATCAAATTATATAGGAGAAATAATCTTAAATAAAATCCATGAAAGAGGAAATGGAGGCACTACAAAAAACAAGACACATGACTTGGTTGATTGATTTGATAGTAAAGATAAACAATGATAGTAAATATATTCTAGTGCCAAAAGAGATGGTTGATAAGTTAAAATTGAAAAGGTTAAAATATCCAATTTCGTATAAATATTTATAATTATAGAAAGAACATAAGGTACTAGTAAGTGGGAATTTTTTGTTAAAATTTAAGATAGGTACATATCATGAGGAAGTATTGTATCCCACACTATCATTTGCCCTATCTCCCTCTATCCCTCTATATCTCACCCTACCTTACCTCTCTCTACCTACCTCTCCATATCTCTCTCCTTCCCTCTCTCTTTCCCTCCCCACACAACCTCTCTCCACGTACCCCTCCCTTTGTCCCTATTTCCCTCTCTCACTCTCTCTATACCTACATGTCCCACCTTACTTCTCTCTCTCCCACACACACACACAAACAACCTCTCTCCACCTACCCTCCCTCTCTCCCTCCCTACTTCCCTTTCTCACTCTCTCTATACCTACATGTCCTCTTTCTCTCTCACATACACACACAACCTTTCTCCAACTACCCCTCCCATTATCACTCGCTCCCTCCTTCCTTCCTTATCTCTCACTCTCTCTATGCATACATCTCCCACCCTCACTCTATATGTACCTTTATCCCTCCCACCTTACCAATCCCTATCTCCCACTTTATAATAATTGCAAGTTGGAAAACAATGTGTGTTATGAAACCTGCAACCCACATACTATTATAAAACCCTCTACAAATAAAAACCCAATTGGTTTCCCCTTAGGTCAATTTGATTATTTTTATGTATTGTACACCTACAACTCATGTAGATGGTTTTACAATAGTATGTGGGTTGCCTGGTTCATAATACCTAGGGTTGAATACTACAAATGGAATTTAGATTTCTCTTTAAACCAACATAATTTGATGAAGGAACATGGATTAATACAAAGAGAGACATAAATATGGTGTTGAAAGACCTTATAATGAAGAAATTGACCTCTCTCACACACACAACCTCTCTCCACCTACCTCGCCTTCCCTCCATCCCTAACTCTCTCTATACCTATCCCTCCCACCCTACCACTCTCTATACATATCCCTATCTCTCTCCTTCCCTATTTCTCTCCCTCCTATCCTTCCCACCCTATCACTTCCTATCTCCCTCCTCCCCCATCTCTCTCCCTCCATCTCTCCCTCACACTCTCTATACCTACCTCCATCTATCCCCTTCCTTCCCTCTTTCTCTCCCTCCCTCTATCACTCCCACCCTACCACTCCCTATCTCCCTCCTTCAATCTTGCTCTCCCTCCCTCTATCCCTCCCACCCTACTACTTCCTATCTCTCTCCTTCCCCCACCCTCTCTCCTTTCTCTCTCCCCCCCTCTCTCCTTCCCCCTCTCCTTTTCTATCTCCCTCCTTCCCCCTCTCTATCCCTCAGACACACATGCCCTATCCATTCTTTTAGAATCTCAATTGATCATCATAGTTCCTCATCTAATGTTGTGATAGAAATGGAGGCACTCATATAATGTAGTTAATTCAGGTTGTATAATGTAGGTGTCAATCATCATTGGGTGCATTCAGGTTGTCTCAAGTTTAACAGTTTAGGATGTAATTATAGTATGATTGAAGAGTGATTACCTCTTGCTGCAATAAAGAGCCTATAACTTTGGTTGATATGCAGAGTGGTTGCATTATATCAATTATGTAGTGCATTCAAGCACAACCCATGTTTAATGGGCTATTTTAGAGAGTGATTAAGATTTTCTAAACCTTATGAATGTTACTTGACATATATTTGCATAATCTCAAATTCCTTCAGAGGCTTTTGAAGTATCAATGTATCCTATATAGCGTTTAGAATGATTTATTTTAATTAAAAAAATAAATAAATGATGTATTTTCTTGTAATTAGATAATGTGGAGATCTGATCCTAAAGCTACCCCAACACACTATCCTCTTTGGCACTGTATTCATTACTCCAGCTACTAGGGTTTTGCATGTGACATCTTTAATATCTTCATGACCGTGGCTTTTAAATAGATCTCAGTCTTTGCTTTAATCCTTTTCATGATAACCCTTGAGTTCCATAATCCACCTTCAATATCTTCTAAGAACGCTGTCTTAAGCTAGACTTCATAGTATGCATATAAAGCAAGTCCTTCATACCTGCCATTGTTCCAAACCACCACTCACTGCCTTGCTTAAAATGTTTCCTCCATAAGCACAATGGCTTGTTTTAAAATCATGGTTGCCAGTGATTGACCATTAAGGTCACCACTTTCATCATGAAGATACAATGAGATTTTTTTCTTCAAACTCAAGGCATTATGAAAGATAACATTATGAATTGTTTGTTGTGTACAATTTTATTTTCTTGCACATTTACTTCTTTGCTAACTTCCTTTAACACTGGGTATTGCACCCTTAGCTGCAATCTCAAACAACTCACTCACTATCACTTGAAGATTCCTTTCATGAGCATCCTTCTATAAAATCAAACTATGCCCTATAGACTACCTACTTACTATAGGGGACTCATTGTTCCATGGTATTATAGTTCTTAAAATCCTTCAACCTTATTGACACTACTTCATAGTCCACAAGGTATTATTCACTATTCTCCCATCTTTGATGAGTCTCAAAACACTACTCAAACATGCAATCCACTACCTCCATTATAAATTAATGGCTAAGAAGAAGCATTGAACCTATTATTACCATTGTTACTTCATTTGGATAGTCATTCCCTGATTGCATTTGCCTTGTCTAACACTACCAAAAGAATTTGAAAAACCCTTAAGGTCAGCAAGGGGGTAAGGAAACTCACTGTTAAAATCTCCACTTTACTATGCAAGGTTTGAGCTTTATTATCTTGTCACTGCTCAACCTCTTTTTGACTATCACATCTCAAGTGACTATCATTCTTCTTACCGTAGATTGCATTTACAAATGTCACTAAGCTACATAGCATGCTTGTTATTGGCTACAATCTTTAGATTGCAAGATTTTGTTATTACCTACAACGTCTCAATCTTTTTGGTATTGCAACCTCACTAATCTGCTATAGTTATTGTTTATATTTCTACGGAGGCCTAGGGTTTGTACCCTAATCATGCTCTTACCAATGCTTCTATTATTTTTTATTAGGGATCTCTCAATGTTGAGGGCCCAAGGGATAAGCTCATTATAAGAAGTGACACATTGCATCTTTAAATAAAAAGATAAATTTGTATTGATATTAGCAATGATGATTCCGACTTATTGCTCCTTAGGAATGGGTCACTTGTTATTACTAGCTCACTACCTCCATCGATGTAGGAAGTTTGTGCTCAAGTTCAATATTATGATTTTAGGAGTCTTAACGGTTGGAATAAATAGTAAAATCAGAATTTAATAAGTTTTGGAATTAGCATTTTAAAGGGTTTTTTGGGGTCATTAACTTCAGACTATCTTCTCTTTTGCAGGGGTGGTTGCATGCCAATTTTTTTTGGTGTAAAATATTGGAATTATTAGATTATGTTACTTGTCTATGAATAAAATTTATTGGAGTGTGAGTTTGATGTTTTTTGAAGATTTAAATAGTCAAGCTTGGTAAAGAAAAATAATGTCAGATAATATTAGTCCATAACAAAATGAAGAGACACTTGATAGATTGTGGGCTAGATTGAAAAGAACGGGTGATGGGAAATGTTATTGTCCTTGCAATAATTGCAAGGGCTTAAAGACGAGACAAATTTTCATCACAACAGTTGAGAAACATTGTAGGTAGCATCGTCACATTGAAGGGGGGCATGATTATTGTCCATTGGTACTTTGTTCATTATATGTGTTTATATTGATTGAATTTGTAAATGTTTATATCATTTTAACATTTTATATATATATATATAATAACTTGATCATGATCATGGTTTATTTGTGTCTATAATTATTATAAAGGTGGGGTGCCCTAGGGCAGATGATATGGATTATCATGGCCAGAGAATGTGGTTTTGCAAGTGCACGAACATGGAGCTATGAATATCGAAGATGGAGTTAATGATCCTATGGAAGAAGATGATCATGCGCAAGAAAACATAGTTGAAGATGATGGTACAAATACATTGATCCATGACACATTTAGTGGCAGAGTTGATCATGATGATCAAGATGACTTTGATGATGTTTATAATTTACTTGTACTCGAGAAGGCATATGAGCCCCTTTATGAAGGATCCCAAACAACTCTTCTAATTGCTATATTGTTGCTGTTGAACTTGAAGGTTATGAATGGTTTATCAAACATAGCAATCTCACGGATGTTAAGGTATGTCATATATGTCATCTTTTTTCATCTATTTTAATTGTTGTTAGTTCATCACTAGTAAATAAAGGGTGAAATATGTACCATTAATATTCTTTATATGAACAAATTATTTTTTGTTGTAGATTGATTGGTGAATTTTTGTTACCACCATCAAATATTTTACCTCGTTCATACCGAGATTTATATGTCATTATGAAAGATATCAGAATGGAGTATCAAGCAATAGATGCATGTCCCAATGATCATATTATATATCATAAACAACAAGAATTTGCAATAGAATTCCCAGAATGTCATATCAATAGATATTGAATAGATCAACTAATAAAAAAGGTGCCTCACAAGGTTCTTCATTATATTCCCATTATTCCATGTATGCAACGATTATTTAGGTGTGAAAGATTAGCGCAATTTATGGATTGCCATGCACAGAATAGTAGTGGAGATGAAATTCCTCGAATTCCTGTGGATGGTTATGCATTTAGGGACATGGAGGAAAAATGGCCACACTTTAAAAAAGAACCTCTTAATCTCAGACTTTCATTGGGAGTGGACGGTGTCAATCCATTTGGAGAGTTGAGATCTATTTACTCAGTGTGGCATGTTTTTGTTATCAACAATACATTCCTCCATGGATGTCAATAAAGAGGGAGCACATAATGTTGTCAATGATTGTTCCAGGTATTTGTTTACATCAATTTTATTTAATGTAGTAGCATATCATTTGTCTTATTTGTTGCATAATGACATATTTTTTTCATTCAATAGTCATGTACATTAATTTATATATATTTCAGTAAAATGGTTATAATAATTATGTAATGTTTATGTTCATTCAACTAGGTAAGTACCAAGTTAAAGATATGAATGTATATAGCGAGCCTCTTATCGATGAGTTACTAAAGTTATGGAATGGCGTCACTATGTATGACGTCTCTAGGCCAATAGGACAAAGAAAACTTCAACTCTATGCAATGCTTGTATGGAAAATTCATGATGCCCCACACATTTTTGTGGTATGTTATAACGTTCGACTACACTTTAACAATATTTAATTTGATGAAGTAGATATCTTGCATGTTTATAAAATAATCTATTCATTATATATAATTAAAAAAATTGACATATTTAATCCAATTATATATCATCTTGCAGGTCTTCAAACAAAGGGAAAATTTGCATGTCCAATTTGTGGTCCAAAGATGAAATCTCATCGTTCAAAAAGTTTAGGAAAGTAGGTGTTTGATGAGTATAGACACTTCCTCCATATAAATCATAAGTATCAAACCACTGAAAAAAAACTTTTTAATGGGAAAGAGGAGACTACATCAAAACCACGAAGAATGACACCTCACCTATGGAAGTTGGAATATAATAGAATTAATCGTCAAGGTTATACATCGGATCAAATTGTTTATCTATCATATATGATATGTTTTAAATTTATATTTTTATATTGTGTTGTGTTTACTCATGTTGTAATTGACAATGATTGTCATTATTAATTTGTTTAACTTATATGCTTCATGAAAGTCGTCAAGGCATTAATGGTCAGCTTCCACAGGGACTTAAAAGTTATCTTAGACAATTTAGTAGGTTTCCCTACTATGAGCAGCTACAAATTGTGCATTTGTTTGATACAATGCATATCAGAAAGAATATAACATAAAATTTATGGAAAATATTGGATGGAAGGCATGCCAAAGAAAAAATTGTCAAAATTTGTAGTGACATTCAAAAAGTCAATTATACAGTGAAAAATGCCATTCAATTAAATAGCGATGGAGACCAAATTAATATAAGTTCCATTCCTTGGTTATTAATAGAGTAGCAAAGCAATGCTATAAAAGAAGTCATACAAAAAAATCAATTTCCCAGCAGATTTGCTGCAAACATAAACAATATAATAACAAAGAATGGTGAATTTGGTTCAAGATGAAAACACATAATTGGCATACCTTCATTAAGGAAATTATTCTGGTATATGATATACACTTGTATAATGCATGTACTTTTCAATGTATTGTGTTTACTACTTTTGGAAAAATAATGAAAAGATCATTTTATAATTATTGCAGTATGTTCTACCTCTATCTCTCCTAGAAAACTTTGACAATAATGTCAAGCAAGTTATATATGATCTTTGAAAATACATGAGGTAAGTAGCAAGATTTTTTCAATTCGTTGTATACATCTTATAATTGCCATTTGTTTTACTTGTTATGTAATATACTGTATATTTTTGTTAAATCTCGTTAATATATTTGCGCCTTGAATCATTTGTAGATGGCTGTCATCTAAAGAAATCTATAAAGAAGATATAAATTATTGGAAGAGAAAAATTCCTCATCTAATGTATGAAATGAAAAAGTGTCTCCCTTCAACATTTTTCAATGCACAAGAACACTACCTCATCCGCCAAGTTGAGGAGATTGAATTGTATGGACCTGTACACACAAGGTCAATGTGGATGGTTGAGGGATATATGGTATACCAAACCATGGTGTACATTAGTGAATATCTTCCTAAGTTTGTAGGAAAGATCCATGTAGATCACATTTGGGATCCCAACTCCATTAACAAATTCGAATGAGAGTACCTAATGGGGAAAGGTAGATTGAGGAAAGTGAGAGGTAATTATAGGATGGTCATGGAGATTAATTGGAATACATTTTATATATGGTTTTTATGTATATTGTACTTATTTAATTTTTAATCTTTAATATACATCAATTATAAATTAAGGTCGTATACTTTGGTATTTCACTAATTATACTTTGTTTGTGAATTTCAATTTTTTTTTATACAGTTCGTTGAGAGTGGGATGCAATACATTTGCATGTTGCCAACAATCTTGATTGGATGACGGTATGGATTGAACAATGTCAACATTTTGGTCGATCATTAACATGGGAAGGTGTGGCTTCATTGGTTGAACACCACAAGGCTATGTGGTGCAATGGTCATAAATTTTGAATGAAAATGTTGGATGAAAGTAAGAAAACTTGTGATTTTGGTATAACTACAGTCTTTTAGGTGACTAATGTTTCATCTAGAAGCGACATACATCTAGAAGTCTCAGAAAATCGATAATATGGGATTTTGGATGATATACTTGAGTGTGACTTTAAGTCTTTCAGATAAATTCTATTCATCGTCCTATGGTATAGGATACAATTGAATGAAAATGATCTGGAGAGAACTGTTATTGAACATGATAATGGATTTACCATGGTTAATGCAAGGTTGATCGAGCAAGCTGGAGATGAGCCCTATGTTCTTCTAAGCCAATGTGAACAGGTATTTTACTCAGAGGTTCCAGGAAAACCGTGTTGGTCATTTGTTGTTAGACATGATCCAAAAGGAAGGTCAATAAAGTATAATGTGGTGGAAGAAGAAGATACTAAAGAACTAGAAGATGCTGCAGATGATGATCAGGATCAACAGTTAGTTGATGATGAAGATGTCCAAGAGGAGGAACTAGATCATGATGATGTAGGAGTTAATGTTCATGAAGATGATATCCGTGTGGATGGTGACATTATAAAAATTGATATTGATGACGATGATGATGATAAGACCAATCCTTACAATGTCGAATCTGGATTGGATGATATAGACAAAGAGGTGGATGAAGAAGATCAATGACATTGAAATGTATAAGTTATGCGATTATATTATCTATTTGATATTAATTTCTTGATAGAATGATATTTGAATTATGTGGTTACATAATTAATTCATGATGTTTTTAATTTTTATGCCATTACATAAGTATTTTAATGATGTACTTTTTAATGTTTGAACGGTCAAAAAATTAAAACATTTCAATAGCGATGTTAACAACCTTGAAATTAGTGTGTTTTATGTTTCATGTGATCATAAAAGATTAAAAAGTCAGTTGTAGAGGTGTTTGTTTAGTGGTTGACGTGTATGTTGGTTCTCTTTACAATGTAACCAGCTTTGTTTTCTAATCTACCTATGAAATTTCCAATTCCAATTGAAGGAAGCTCAAAGGACCTGGACCAACTAATGAGGACTTTAAAATCCTCCTACACTTCAGGCTCTGCAAGACCTGGGAGGGTGATCCCTTAACGTGTTTACAACCTCTGCACCATTATTATAAACAAAACTAACAATAGCAAATGATCTCACTTAATAGCTCAACACAATAAGATAATATCAACTAGAATTGGCTATTCATACATAATATCAACTATCTGGAGCGTGAGATAACTAAACAAAATCCATTTTATAAGATAGTCAATGATTTGAAATTTGTAGCAAGCTCTAGGCAAAGATAAACAAATACTGAACTACACTAATAATTACAACTTAGATCAGTACCATATATCCATTGTAGGAGTCAAATTCATAAGCATCTAGAGGTTTATAATAGATTTAATACATCACATATAAGATCCCTGACAATATTGCATTACAATTTCATCAGTATGAATTTTAACCTAGGACTACTTATCAAATCCTTATACAACACATATCCGCCTATAATCCCATTCAAACATTTTAATTAATTCCTTGAATTAAAGGTAAAATAGAATCATACACACCACAACACTGAGATGGATAAAACAACCCTTAGTTATTTCATTCAAAGTTTAGATATGCATGTACAATGGAGAGACACGAACTCAAATTTTCATTTCAACTCAAATGCTAGTATTGTTATACAACATTAAATCTCTATGAACTCAAAACCTATTACATAATGACTCAAAACCTAAATTGCATTTCTCTAAAACCATCAGACTTTACAATTCACTCTGCAACTTCACCTAGACTTGACAAAAATTATCTAGCTCACTAACCTGTACTTTTGGCCTTGAAATCCATCTTATAGAAAATGAAGGAGCAAACAAGCATTGGGCCAAAAAGTACCCCTGTCACCAGTCAATTGGAGCACCTGGTGATATTCCAAAATTTGTTACAATAGTCACCACCTTGAAAAATATTCTTGTTCATCATATCAGCTGAGGAACGTTGATGTAAAAAACCAAAAGAAAACCACACCGACAAAGCCATCAACACAAAATTGGAACCGTTGCAACTGCAACATCAGATCTGCCACCTATTAGTAGTTCACTCCTTTTACTCCTACTCAAGAAAATATTTAGTTACCCAATTTTGGTACTCATCATCAGTCGACCAGTCAAAATTAATTACCTCATCCACCTTGGTATTATAAGGTGTGTATTTTATCGCTACTTGATTCGTATCTCTTTCAAAAGATTCCAAAAATGAGCTAGTACTAATGATTTTTTCCATACAGCTCACCAACAAATCATAGTTTGACTCATCACAAATTGAATTGATTTGATCATTGATGGCCTCACTTGTTTGAGCCTGTCATTGTTGAAATGACCTGATTTGATTGTTGAAATGACTTAACATTTTTCTGCTACATCTTGCTATACTCCTCAATCAAAAGGTTATATTCTTCCATTAAGCTCTTCCTTTCAGCTTCCTCCCTTTCAGCAGTCTTTTGGGCCAATTTGGCCACATTCATAGTCAAATTAGTGGCCTCATTGGTTAATGTTTCTAAAGCTCTCTTTATTTTCAATTCTCCCTTGAAATTTGGATTAATATAAAAAAATTGGTTTTCTCCCTTGTGGGGCCAATGCCCAAATTTCAAAAGTTTCATATTCCTCACTGAAAGCAGAGTTTTGCAATGTTGCCTTGACCTCTTCTTCAGAGTCTTGAAAGGGATTTTTAGACTTCATAACAACATTAAAAGCTACTGCATCTGCAATGTCCCATTCAGGAAGAATTAATACACCAGCTTGACTCATCAGTTTTCTTCCTTCTTTAGGAGTGATGTTCTTGAATTCTTCCATTAATTCAGCTTTTACCTCCTCATCATTCTCCTGGTCTGACCTGTCAGGCCTTAGTTCTCTTCTCTTCCTACATTTATCTTGATACTCTTCAAAATTCATCCTCCATACCAATTGCAAGAATACAAGAGTTTTTTACAAATGTATTTTCATATAGAAACTCCTTGCATGCCTCCTTTCTTGCATCTTGTACACTTTTACCCTTCATATCTAAATTAGATAAAACTAATTCAGCTAGCCTAGGAGGGGAAGGCATACCAACTTGCATGTCTTGATCAGTAACAATAATCTCATCCATCAAATCCTCATGTGGTTGATCAATTCTTTTCCTCTGAGGGCTTGGCTTAGATGGTGGTGATGAGGGATTGTCTTCCGGTGATGATTCTCAATCAATAATTTTGATTTCCCTCGGCACTTTGAATTTTGGACTTGGTTGTGGAGGCACTTTCATAATCTATTTTCCTTTTCTATCCACTTCTTCTTCATCATTGCTACTATCCTTTTTCCTCCTGTAAATGGGCCACCTTTCTGTAGGCTGGTATGTTAGCCTAGTTTCAATTGGTTTGGCACCTTGCTCTTGTACACACAGACTCTATTCTAAATTTACCATTTTTTTCCTCAATGTGCCCATAATTTCCTTGAAGTTTCCAATCAGAAAATCAATTTTGTTATTGTGGGGACTAAACTCCAATAGTGGATCATATTTTGGATCCATTTTGTGCACAACATCTAGTAGCTTACCATAAGCTATTTATTTCTCCTTATTCAACTCCTATCTATTCAAATCAAATTCATTTCTAATCAAGTCTTCAAGCAAATTGAACTCATGCACAAATTTTTTAGTTTTTATTCTTTGTCTGAAAAGAGCAAAGAAACCCTCAAGATCATGTTGCCGCTTTGGTCCACACCTCAAATGGTAATCATCAAAGAAATTATCAAAATGCGTCTAGCCTCCCTTTGAAAATACAAAATCAGACACCACTGTATAATCTAGGAAAAATGTTCCCTCACCCCTTCCAGTGAGGTTGTCCTCATGAATACAACCTATCTACCACATAACTTTTGCAAATCCCACTCTTGATTGCACATTGTATGGCAGTATATGAGGGGCTCCTTGAAAACCGTATACTCTCAAGACAGTGTTGACTGGGTATGGGATAATGTGACCCCAATTATGGTAAACCTTCAATTCTAGCTTCCTCTCCTTTAGCCTGAGGAAATCATGTAATTCCTCAGAAATCCTAGGTATATTCACCATTAATCTAGCCCTTAATATGGAAGAAAAACAATTATCAAATTGCACATAACTAGTGCTTTCCTTATTACAAGATAAATTTGTGGCCCATATCTATACTGGCAATCTTTCTCCATCAACTGATTGTCTTAATTTCATTCTCTCAGAGAAAAATTCAGCATTCTTAAACAAAAACATATGCATTAGTATAGAATACCAAAATAATTGAGTGTCGGTATCATTGTTTTGCAGTTTTGACGCCCCTTCATGCATCCTCTCAACTAAGAAAGAAGCGAAGTCATAGGTCATAGAGAAGTTAGGGTGTTATATTTGCACCCCCATGAACATATAAGCAATGGGCATTACCGTACTAGGACTAAAACCCAAAATTTGACATAAAGAATAGAATGTGGTGAAGAAATGGCTTGCAAACTAATTTAATTTGGAAGGTACTTGGTCACTGGGGCTGATATGAAATTTTGAACGTCTTTCCCTAGCCAGATGAGATGGAAGCAACCTTGCTCTAAAAAGAGATTTCAGCTTTGCATATTCCTGCTTGATTTCCTCAAGGTTGATAGGAACCAAGTCAAAAATATGTTGGACCTTTTCTCTGTTAGTGCTCAATAGAACCTTTCCATCATTATCCCTGATTATTCGTGTAATAGGGTCATATCTTGCAGCCACTGTCCTAAGTAGGTCTACATCAGGGAATACATTTGGTACCACTAGCTTCCCCATATTCCATCCTTTTGAAGAAGGGTGAGGCAAATTCCTCTGTCCGTACCACAATCTGAACAATTCCAAGCCAATGAGAGGAACCCTAGCATTAGCAATGTTGTAGCAATTATACACTAACCCTTCCCCTAGGATTTTACCTTAGATTAGGACCAATCCCTTCATCCTATCATTTGTTGACAAGGGAAACTGATCCAAGAAATCATCATACAGGTTTCGTTTCAAATATTTAGTTTGGCCAGAATGTTGCTTGGGTGGTGCCATCTCAGACAAACTAGGGCTTCTTTACAATGTTATAATTCAGATAGCTAGGACTAACCAGAGATAGAAAATTAAGGGATAAAACACTACAATTTCTCAAAACTATAATTAAAGTATAGCCCTAACACATTCATCAAAAAGCTCACAGCACATCTAGCTAATCCTTTCTCAAATTGAAATGCAAAATGACAAGGAGGCACAAAAAATAAACTCACGGCTTTGTTCGTAGAACTCCCAAATTCTGGTTGTAGAAACTTGCAATTCTACCTTCAGCTTTGAAACTGCTCCGTGAAATAGTTGAATGCTTTGTGATATAGACCAATCAGGAAAATTGATTTTATTGTTGATAAAATTATGCCAGCAAGTGTCTCATCTGATATTTAAGCTCAATTTTGCACTGCACGAACAACTCCAACCATATTTGATGCAGATTTAAATTCGAGCCGTTGATTCTTTAGCTTGATCAAATCATTGACAACCACCTTCAAAACAAGTTGACACAATTGCCAACATGACAATAAGGGGCCCACCTTACCATACACTATGAAGGAAGTCCACGTGGCAGTTGCCTGCAATATCCAATCCTGAAACTTTTGATCACGCAATGGTGGGCTACTGTTGATCCTGAACATCAATGATCTTGTTCCTTTAACACAGTCGTCAGCCATGTCGTTAACCTTCGAGCAACTTTTCCAATGAGATTATAACATATTTGTCGATTTAGAACATGTGTGTCTCAATAAAACTTTAGTAATCCACCCCTTAATACATTTAAAGCTGACTAGTGTTTCCTTTACTCTTTAGGCTTCATCGGATGAGACACGTGGCGCCTACTCGTGATTTCACAATCAACCCAAGAACCATCATGGAATGGTAGGGAACAACTCAGATCAAATGGTAGTTGGTCAGTGATAGCACAAATTTGATCCCCCAGATAGGACATGTGGCACCCCCCCATGATTTTGCAATCCTTCAATTCCCGAACACGGGATGGTGGGCACTATTGATACCTGTAGGAAATAGATCAATGAAAACACTAAATCAACCCTTGCAAAATAAAGCATTTATTAAAATGAGAAGTGGGCATTACTAGGCGGATGAAAAACAACAAAATAAGTTATTTTTTAAAAGATGAAACATGGGGCCAACTGAGACTTAGGAAATTAAACCTTGCAGAGGAAATAAAGTATTAAAATCAAAGTTGGGTTTTAATTTTAATCCGGTCATGTAAGCCTAAGCCATTAACCCTAGTGGTCATGTCACAAATGACTTAGCCAAAGCCTTTCATTAAATACTAACCGTACAATGTGTAGGATTTTTAGATTCAAAGATATGGGAGAAGATCTCAATCATACCCCACCAACTCGCAGACCTAAGGTGTCGCCCTATTATTTGGCATGAGGTCAACAAAAGGTAGATGTGTGTCCTATATGGAATGTGGGGCCCAATCTCCACTATTGAGTTCATAACCCATGGTTTTAGATTGAAAACCAAGATCAAAAGCTAATGTAAATCTTTGTTGTTCCCTGCTAGCTTGCAGGAGGAAGATGAAGGTTGGTTAAAAGCCACGAGATCAACAAGATTGTGATCCGTAGCTCCAGCTGTTCAGTTTGCAAAGTGCATAGGACCTGCCGACCTAGTAGTTGGTTTCTGAGATGGATTAATGTTATTGGTCATGAGGAAGGTGAACGATGCTTCATTGGATGTTAAACTGAGTTAGCCTGAGATAAATTGTTTGATCTGCCAACTCTTTAGGAGATCAACGGGCAGTATTCAAAGTTGGAAAATGGCACATGGTGGTCATTTTATCATACAACTGGTGAAGCATTAATGAATTATTCCTTGCTTGTGTAGTCACTTTGATCTCAATCTGTGTGAAGATGTTGTTGTTGGCAATCATGAAGGGTGATCTTTGGATTCTTATGCAACTCTAGTTAAATGGTGACAATACATACATCGCCAAATTGCCATGTTTTCACATGCATTTTTACTAAGCATTGATGAAGGTTGCCATTACCTCGCACAATAAATACAAGAGGAATTAACTGCTAATAGTGTCATTCTTGTAGCAATTACAACACTTTGTGGGATGAGTCTAATCAAGTTTGAGTGCTTGTCTGAGAAGAGAAAATGAGTAATTCAGTAAGGAGGTTTGTTCGTTTGAGCTCACAAAAGTTGGATCCTGCTATTCAGGAAGGTGCTTTGGTTGACAAGCCTAGGCTTGTGTCCGCTATATGCAGTAGAAGGTTGCAATTCCAGGACGTTGCTACTCAACTGGTAGATGACAAAGGCAAGCAATCAGTAGTGTGCTCTATTACAAGCAACACTTTTGATGATGTAACTGAGACCGACTCCGCCTACTATTGGTATTTACATTGCTTCAATCATAGTCTGCCCTCTGATGAGGAAGTGATATATGTGGTGCCATTGGTTATTAAAACCCCAAGCGGACGGACTAGAACTGTATTGGGCAAGGACAAGAAATAAGAGGAGGATGAGGGTCTACAGTATTGGGAAAGGACAAGAAAGAAGAGGAGGCTGAAGGTCTACCATATTGGGCAACAACTAGAAGTGGGCGTGTATACTGGGGTCTAAGTGTTGGTAAGGGCAGGGTGGTAGTTAAATAAGAAGTTGCTATGGTGCCTTCGTGGCAATTTTATTGCCTCATTTTTTTGCGTGGATAGTGATAAAGGGGATTTTGAGGACAATTTGTGTTCCCTTTTCTGATGGTAGTTACAACTTTAGCTTTCCCTAGTTCATGCACTATGTTTTGCAGATTCAACGTCTGGGAAGTTTTGAAATGAAAGTCAAATGCAATGGAGATTTTGTTCAAATGAAAATTTGTGGTGAAATTACATTTGAGCCTGAAGCTTGTTGCTCCCTTGTCATATAAAAGGGAATTCAAGGCTCATTTGTAGGGAGAGAACTGATGAAAGCTGTAGCTAGGTTTTGAGTTGAATATATGGGTAGAAAGATATTTGTCCTCTGATGAGGAAGTGTATCTATGGTGCCATTGGCTGTTAAAACCCTAAGCGGACGAAATAGAATAGATAACCTATTTTGAGTTTTGGATGAATATATGGAAATTATCTTAAATTGTATGCAGACATGACTTATAAGCATGAATAAACATATAATTCTAATATATTTTCTCTCCTTATGTGGATTTGAGTGAATTTTGAATGAAATGTTAATGATGTCATTCTTCTTTAGAGAATTTGTTCAATTGTGTGTATATGTTTTTGCTTTGATTCAAGAAAATCAATTAAATGCTTAAATGGAGTCATAATTTTACAATTATTTACAAAGGATTTGATAAGTAGTAATATATCAGAGAATTGAGCTCCATAATGCAAGGTATTGTATGAGTAGTCCATTCTATTAAATTCTTGGGTCATTTCTGCTAACGATAAATGGGTAACTAAATATTTAATTGACAACTTCAATAAAAGAATAATATGTAAATGGGCCACTCACTCACTCCCTCTATCTCTCTCCCCTTAACCCTAAACCCTTAACCCTTAAACTCTAAACCCTTAATATTAGGTGTGTATTAAAACATTATAAAAGTATAAATTTTTGGAGTTCTATTAGGAATTGAATGATAAATGACAATGAATGGGAAAATCTAAGGCACTTTAATATTTTCAACTAAAAAGTTAGAGTTCAATTAGGATTAGTGTTCACTTAGGGTTAGGTTTAGGGTTCAATGAATGTTCAATTTGGGTTAGGATTGAGGATGAGGTTGGGGTTTAATTAAGGTTATGAATTCAATAAGAGTTCAAATAGGGTTAAGGTTAAGGTTCAATTAGGATAAGAATTAGTGTTAGGGTTAGGATTAGAGTTCAACTATAGTTCAAAGTTAGGGTTATGGTACAATTAGGACTAGTGTTCAATAAATGTTCAATTAGGGTTAATACTTAATTAAGGTTAGTTTTAAAGTTCAATTAGGGTGGGTTAGGGTTGGGATTATGAATCAAGTAGGTTTGGGTTAGGGTTTGGTTAGAGTTAGGTTTAGGGTTTTAGGGGTAGAATTCAATTATGCTTAGTGGTCAATTACAATTAGATTTAGTGTTCAATTAGGGTAAGGGTTAGAGTCCAAATAGGGTTAGGGTTTAACTAGGGTTAGGATTAGAATAGAATAAAGTTTTGTGTTTAATTATGATATCTAGAATTTAGTATAAGTTTCAAAAATGAAATGATTTGGACACAAAGAAAAAAAATAGAAAAGTTGATTTTAGATAGATCTTATTTGTTAATTTATTCTAAAATTCTAATTAATCATTGTTTAATTAATTTAAAATGAATATTTAATTTAATTTAATTTAATTGTATTAGATAATTATTGGAATCATGTGCCTCAATCCCACATGCTGAAAACCTCTTGTGAGCAATTTTGGTGAGACTGTGGAGATGTCTAGCTGACCTACTTGTTGATCCTGACTATCGCTGTGACCTCCTGAATGTCTTGGCGATTGGCATCTGAAACCTTCGGAGTACCCTTGGACAGTCAGGAAAATGTCTCGACAATAGTAGAAAGTTTGGCCGATATTAGCGTGACCTTCGGTTTGTTTGGCCAATGCAACAATCAATTTGACTTGCCTCTGTCGGAATGTGTCTTAGCGACTTGGAGATGTCTGGCCAACGGTTTTGTTTCCTAGCAGATGTCGGGGAGACTGATGGCGACTAATGTTTTCAGGGAGACCCTTGGCCGAGAGACTTGCTTTGATGTGATGTCTCATTGATAGTGGAAAGTCTCGCTGATGGGTTTACATTTGGAGACTTCGGTGTAACACATAAGGCTTCGATATGAAGTCTTGGAAAATGTGGAAAGTCTCACCGACAGCATGTGGGGTCATCTGTTCGGTGTGACTCTTGGTGAACACTGGTGTCGAGATAACATGGAAGCCTTGGTAAGAAGTCTTGCCGAAGGATGATTCTCTCGCCGACAGTGGAACACATCGATATGACTTGGAGACTTCAAAGTAATGTCTCAGCGAAAGCGATATGTCTTGCTGACTGATGTTTCGGTATAACATGAAGAGCTTGCTATGAATTCTTGGTGAAAGCGGTAAGTCTGGCTGACAGGATAGACACGGGGTGACTTTGGAACCTTGGTATGATCTCCTAGTGAATGTGGAATGTCTAGCCAATGGTAGGACTTCGGTATGACTTAAAGGCATTGATATGATGTCTTGGTGAAGAGTGATTGTCTCATCGATGAGGTAGTTTGTTGTTGGTATGACTCTTGCCGACCAATTGGTTGGTGCTTGGTATGACTCGAGAGGCTCGGTGTGAACTCTTGGTGAACTCGATTGTCTTGCCGATGGGAATCCTGATGTCGGTATGACTCTTGGTGACTACTCGGTGTTCGGTATGACTTGGTTACTCGATGTGAGGTGTTGGCGAAGGATAAAAGTCTTGCCGACTCAGTAAGACATGTTTGCTCGGGGTGAAGTCTTGGCAAAAGATGAATGTCTTGCTGACTGTCAGGTGCTTCAGTGAAACTTGAGGAGACTCGGCGAAACCTCTTGACAAATGGAAAAGTCTTGCCAATGGCAAAGTTGAAATCGATGTGAATTGTGAGCATCGGTATGAGTCTTGCTGATGAGAAATATCTTGTCGATAGGAATGCATTAGATGTTGATGGTTTTGGTATGACCTGTGGCTTTCATTATAATGTCTTGCTAACTATTGGGACTCTTGGTGATATCGAATGTTGGCTGTGTTGGCATCGGTGAGACACGGTTAGTGTCTCACTGACATGAAAACATAGGTTGAACACCCTTGACCGTTTGGATGACTGTCCTACATGGTGTGACCTAGACATATTATCTTCTATGAAAGGAAGTGGAAACATCTACAATGCAGTGCTGGATGATTCGACAATTGTGATCTGACATTTGGAAACAAACCGATTCTAAGAGCCTATTGAGAAGGAAGCTGATAAGAGAGAAGTTAAAGAGCCAACAAGATGTGAAGGCCGAGAGGCTAGCTGGATGGCCAGGGGCCTTGAGGCCGGAATAGAGGAGAAGAGAGAGCTCTTGATCATGAATCATGTTTGACTTCTCTTATGTTGATCTGCACTGTATATGTGATGGTATTGTAATAGTGCGAAGATCGTTTAGTTTGAGAGGGTGATTAGAAACTATACAAGGAGACCTGTTGCTACCAGTTGTATCTAGAATGAACAAGATGCAATCTCTGAAAAGGCTATGAGCCTAAATTATATTGTAACCTCCTGTTGCTGAATAATAAAATGGCTCGATCTTTGGAGTGTGAGGTTTTTTTTTACTCGAAAGGGGTTTCCCCACGTAAATCTTTGTGTTATGTTTTCTTTAGTATCTTTCATCTGTGTTGTTACTTGCTGTTGAATTTACATGTGTTTCTCTCAGATGGATCAATGTGGAAAATAAACTATCTGTTTCCGCTTTAGGACATAGTTGTATGTGTCTTTGAGGTAACCTAATCGAAATGAAAGTTACCAAAGGCACTACTGTTTGGAGTTTCTATGAGATGTGCTCCATTGATTTCCTTATAAGTTGTATCAGATCCTTCTTCTGGTTGGTGGTTCTAGATATTTCTCTTGTGAAGATTTCTCAGTTTGTTGGGTTGGAGGAAATTTGGAGGAATGGATTGATGTATTGATCATTTGATGAGTGGAAGCCTTGTTGTATTCTGAGACAACTTGTAGCTTGAAGGATGGTCAAGAGGGAATAAGGAGTTGATCATGTTGTGATCTATGTCTCCTGGCTAGTAGAGGTATAACCTTGGAGTATGAGGTGGATTTCTTTGCTCTGTGGTTTTGTAGTAATAAAGCTTTCATATTGGGCATCTGTGTGTCAAGCTCCTAGGTGATATGGAGAAGCCTAGGTTGCTTCTCAATCATGGAAGAGAGTGCTTATGCTAGGTGGTGTTTCCTAGTGTTGGAAGGCACAGTTTCCTATCAACTTTGAATACTTAAAGGCTATGAAGTTAATCATTAGATGATTTGCAAGCTTCTAAAATAGCCTTTCTCTCTTTCTCAGATGCATGTACATGGTGATTTTAGAGTTGGCCTGAAAGGGGCCTGGATTTCCTGAAATGATATTCTCTTTCTAAGGATGATTTGTACTTGCATGGCTCTGTGGTTTTGCAGGTTTTACGTGGTCAAGCAAAACTTTTGGTTATTGTGGAATTGTTGTTAAGCTATTTTCTAGACACTGGCTTTTTGGAGTGTTACTGGATGAGATAGTTGCAGTTCTACATGCATGCTTGGTGCATGTCTTGAGGAGGTATGATTTATTCTTTGCATGGGAGTATTGGTACATGATTTGTCACTCAACATTCTTGTGGTGCTGCTTGTGGGTTCCTTGATTATGGTGCTCATTGTGGACATGATTGGAAAATCAGGTTTGGCGTGATCTAGTGTTTGAGTCATGTTGTCTACGTGGATATTCTCTTTGAAATCTCAATGTTGCAGTTCCCAATGTGATGATGGGTTTGCATGTTCAATCATTGTGATCTATGAGCTATGCGGTTGATGGATTAGCTACCCATTGGCTGAGGTGAGATAACTTGGATGTGGAATTTCTTTATTCATGAGATTGATTCATTGGTGGTGCAGAATTGATAGCTGGCCTTGTGTGTGGTCACTTGTGCATTGGTGTGATTGCTTTGAGATGAGAGGATGGATATTATTGAGTACTTGAATAGTCGGTTATGGGAACCTGAAGTAGTTGGTCATGATGCTTGGAGAGCTCAGATGTCATGTTTTAGTGGGAGCTCTAGTAGTAATTGTGGATTCATCACATGGTGGTGAATGGTCTTCTTTGGTGTTACAGATGTTTCTAGGGAGAGATTTTAGATCTTGTTGTTGCAGAAGGGTTCTTTCGCATTTGCATGGACATCATTTGAAGATGTGCAACATCTTGGATCCATGGAGGAAACTTGGAGTCTTTGGCTAAGGTGTTGATAGGTGATGTTGGTTTTGAGTTTATTTGCTTTATGTCATGGTATACTATTGGTACACTAGAGTTTTGGCATTGTGCATTGTATTTGAGACTATGGTGAAGTCACTTGAAGCATGGTATCTCCTAAGGGGGTGTGTAGATCATGGTGTCATGATAAGTTCCTAATTTAGATGATTGGAACTTTGACAGTGGTCTGGTAATTCTTTGTGTATTGGGTGCTTTGATTATTTGCTTGATACTTCGTGATAGTGTAGTAATGTAGTTGAAGTTTAGCATGAGATGATCGGTTGCTAGTACTCATGGATACATGAAGAATAAGGTGAGGTTTTCTTTCTCTTATGAGAGAAGTGTTGCTACTTGTTATTCTTGTTAAATTTTTTCAATAGAAAGTCTGAGAAGCCTACGCCTTGGTTGAATGAGAGTTCAATAAGAGAACTATGAGGATATTGCTCTTGGATTAGTCATGATGACTTGTTTATCTTGAAGGAGTATTCTCATTCCCACTCTTGGTCTACTCGGCAGTTTATCTGAAAGGTATTTGGCCCATAATATTTTTTAGATGTGTTTTATTAAGTTCACTTTCATGATATGGATCTTGAATTACTATTTAACATTTGGTTCTGGAGGATTCATAGTGGAAGTTGTATAGTTTGTTTTATCTCCTTAAGCTTTTTTGTTATGCCATTTACTGATAAGAATTGGTAGGAGATGATGTATGGGTTGATTTCCTGAAATGGGAAATGAATTAGCTTGATCTTTTTTGAGAAGCTTACATCCATGTTGATTACATGATATTAGAAGTTGGTTTGATCTTGGTGATTGAACGAATGGATGTTGTTAAGGTTTTTCTTTTGGGATGTGAAGAAGATCATTCTTGACACAGCTGGCTATTAGAAGTGTATGTAGGAGGATGTTCTACATGAAGATGATGTGTAGAGTTTCCCTCTGTGGCCGTGAAGGTCTGTGGTGAGAGAAATGTTTCTTGTAGCAGTTTGTTGCAGGTTGTGCATGTCATTGTGGATTTTTCCTTGGTACTACATGGTTACATTTCTATGTACTATTATTGGTAGACTTGCGGTGCCTTTGATCTTTCAGATTGGATTACTCAGGCAGTGGGAGTTCTTGTATGTGTCTTGTCTTCTTCGACTGGCTGACACTAGAACTTGTATTTATTGTTAATGGTTTGGCATAAGTTTACTAATGTTGATACCTGTGAGGTATGTGTGATTGGATGGAATAGCATGAGCTGTGGGTGCTTGTTCCAGTCACGTGGGTTTATTAGTTGGATGGAAGCAGTTAGTTTGATTGTTGTTCTAACTAATGTTTAGTTTTTTGTTTCTGGATAGGACTTCATGGTTGTGTTTTGTTTGAAGCTTTGAAGTTGATATTGCTTCTGTATAGTGTTTGAGCATAGTGAAGTGGTAGCAGCATCTTGTTGAAGATGTCACTAGGATCTTTTTCTTGTGTTCATGGGAATGGTGCTCATACAGCTTGGCTTTGTATTCTTCTTCCACATGTGGCATGTTGGAAGATGATAGGATTGTTGCCTAAAGGTGAACATCTTGGATGTTGGAGTAGAATTCTTGATGGAGCATGAAAGCATGTTTGAAATCTATGTGGTTTCCTGGAAGGCTATGATTTGTTGCTTTGTTGGTCAATGAGTTGTAGTTGGATGCCTAGTCTTTGTTGCAGATTGTCGAGTCAACTGTTATCTGTGGAATCATGTTGATCAGGTGTCTTGAGTGTTGTAGGGTTTGAATTGGTGGAGCTAGTGTGATCTTAGTTTCTGGTTGCTTTGGAGGTGCTTGTGTGATCTTCATCAAGTGGGAGATTTTTGGAATTGTGTGCCTCAATCCCATAGGCTGAAAACCTCTTGTGATAAATTTTTTTGAGATTATGGAGATGTCTGGCCGACCTACTTGTTGATCTTGACTATCCCTATAACCTCCTGAATGTCTTGGTGATCGACATCTAAAACCTTTGGCGTACCCTTGGACGGTTAGGATGATGTCTCAGCAATGGTATAAAGTCTGGTTGATATCGGCGTGACAGTTGGTTTGTCTGGCTGATGTAGCAATCTGTCTGACTTTCCTGTGTTGGAATGTGTCTTAGTGACCGGGAGATGTCTGGTCGACAGTTTTGTTTCCTAGTGGATGTCAGGGAGACTCATGGCGACTAATGTTTTCAGGGAGACCCTTGGTCGAGAGACTTGCTTCATGGTGATGTCTCATCGATAGTGGAAAGTCTTGCTGATGGGTATACATTTGGAGACTTCGGTGTAACACATAAGGCTTCAATATGAAGTCTTGGAAAATGTGGAAAGTCTCACCGATAGCATGCAGGGTCATCAGTTCGGTGTGACTCTTGGTGAATAGTGGTGTTAGGATAACATGGAAGCCTTGGTAAGAAGTCTTGCCAAAGGATGATTCTCTTGCCGATAGTGGAACACATCGGTATGACTTGGATACTTCAAAGTAACGTCTCAGCGAAAGTGATATGTCTTGTTGACTGATGTTTTGTTATAACATGAAGAGCTCGCTATGAATTCTTGGTGAAACCAGTAAGTCTGGCTGATAGGGTAGACTCATGATGACTTTGGAACCTCAGTATGATCTCCTGGCGAATGTGGAATGTCTGGCCAACGATAGGATTTTGGTATGACTTAAAGGCATGAATATGATGTCTTGGCGAAGAGTGATTGTCTTGCCGATGAGGTAGCTTGTGTCAGTATGACTTGAGAGGCTTGGTGTGAATTGGTGAACTTGATTGTCTTGTTGAAGGGAATCCTGATGTCGTTATGACTCTTGGCGACTGCTCGGTGTTCGGTATGACTTGGTTGCTTGATGTGAGGTCTCGGCAAAAGACAAAAGTCTTGCCAACTCTGTAAGACATGTTTGCTTGGAGTGAAGTCTTGGCGAATGACAAATGTCTTGCCGACTGTCAGGTGCTTCAGTGAAACTTGAGGAGACTCAGCGAAACGTCTTGGCGAACAGAAAAGTCTTGGCGATGGCAAAGTTGAAATTGATGCGACTTATGAGCATCGGTATGAGTCTTGCCGATAGGAATGCATTGGATGTTGGTTCTTTTAGTATGACCTGTGGCTTTCATTATAATGTCTTTCTGACTGTTGGGACTCTTGGCAATATCGAATGCTAGCTGTGTTTGCATCAGGGACACATGGTTAGTGTCTCACTGACATGACAACAAAGGTTGAACGCCCTTGACTGTTTAGATGAGTGTCCTATGTGGTATGACCTGGATGTATTATCTTCTATGCAAGGAAGTGGAAACATCTACGATGCTGAGTGGGATGATTTGACAATTGTGATTCGATAGTTGGAAACAAATCGATTCTAAGAGCCTATCTAGAAGGAAGCTGATAAGAGAGAAGTTAAAGAGCCGACAAGATGTGAAGGATGAGAGGTTGGCTAGATGGCTGGGGGCCTTGAGGCTGGAACATAGAAGAAGAGAGAGCTCCTGATCATGAATCATGTTTGACTTCTCTTATGTTGATCTGCACTGTATATGTGATGGTATTGTAATAGTGCGAAGATCGTTTAGTTTGAGAGGGTGATCAGAAACTGTACAGGGAGACTTGTTGTTGCTAGTTGTATCTAGAATGAACAAGATGTAATCTCTGAAAAGGCTATGAGCCTGAATTGTATTGTAACCTCCTGTTGCTGAATAATAAAATGGCTCAATCTTTGGAGTGTGGGGTTTTTTTTACCTGAAAGGGTTTTCCCCACGTAAATCATTTTGTTATGTTTTCTTTAGTATCTTTCATTTGTGTTGTTACTTGCTGTTGAATTTACATGCGTTTCTCTCAGATGGATCAATGTGGGAAATAAACTGTCTGTTTCCGCTTTAGGACATATTTGTACGTGTCTTTGAGGTAACCTAATCGAAATGAAAGTTACTGAAGGAACTACTATTTGGATTTTCTATGAGATGCGCTCCATTGATTTCATTACAATAATTAGTAAAACTAAATAGATAATAAATATTTAATGGATTTTAAAAATTAGAAGGGTTAAGATTATAATTTAATGGTTCTTTTAGTATGACCTGTGGCTTTCATTATAATGTCTTTCTGACTGTTGGGACTCTTGGCAATATCGAATGCTAGCTGTGTTGGCATCGGGGACACATGGTTAGTGTCTCACTGACATGACAACAAAGGTTGAACGCCCTTGACTGTTTAGATGAGTGTCCTATGTGGTATGACCTGGACGTATTATCTTCTATGCAAGGAAGTGGAAACATCTACGATGCTGAGTGGGATGATTTGACAATTGTGATTCGATAGTTGGAAACAAATCGATTCTAAGAGCCTATCTAGAAGGAAGCTGATAAGAGAGAAGTTAAAAAGCTGACAAGATGTGAAGGACGAGAGGTTGGCTAGATGGCTGGGGGCCTTGAGGCTAGAACAGAGAAGAAGAGAGAGCTCCTGATCATGAATCATGTTTGACTTCTCTTATGTTGATCTGCACTGTATATGTGATGGTATTGTAATAGTGTGAAGATCGTTTAGTTTGAGAGGGTGATCAGAAACTGTACAGGGAGACTTGTTGTTGCCAGTTGTATCTAGAATGAACAAGATGTAATCTCTGAAAAGGCTATGAGCTTGAATTGTATTGTAACCTCCTGTTGCTGAATAATAAAATGGCTCAATCTTTGGAGTGTGGGGTTTTTTTTACCTGAAAGGGTTTTCCCCACGTAAATCATTTTGTTATGTTTTCTTTAGTATCTTTCATCTGTGTTGTTACTTGCTGTTGAATTTACATGCGTTTCTCTCAGATGGATCAATGTGGGAAATAAACTGTCTGTTTCCGCTTTAGGACATATTTGTATGTGTTTTTGAGGTAACCTAATCGAAATGAAAGTTACTGAAGGCACTACTATTTGGAGTTTCTATGAGATGCGCTCCATTGATTTCATTACAATAATTAGTAAAACTAAATAGATAATAAATATTTAATGGATTTTAAAAATTAGAAGGGTTAAGATTATAATTTAATGGTTCTTTTAGTATGACCTGTGGCTTTCATTATAATGTCTTTCTGACTGTTGGGACTCTTGGCAATATCGAATGCTAGCTGTGTTGGCATCGGGGACACATGGTTAGTGTCTCACTGACATGACAACAAAGGTTGAACGCCCTTGACTGTTTAGATGAGTGTCCTATGTGGTATGACCTGGACGTATTATCTTCTATGCAAGGAAGTGGAAACATCTACGATGCTGAGTGGGATGATTTGACAATTGTGATTCGATAGTTGGCGGTCATCATTGATGTCAACTAAGTAGTTGTTAGTAATGTCGTGATGATGTGATTTTATTATTTAATTTAATTTTAAGATTATGAGATAACACTAATAATACACTTGGAGTTGATTAATTAAGTTAATTTAATTATAAGGTTACTTCTTTATTTGGAATTAAATAAATAATTAGATTCAATAATAAACGTCAATTTAATTATCTTGGGAGTTGGTTATTGAAAGTAATCGAATTTGATGAGGAAAATTAATTATCATTTTATGATTAAATTCGCTCAATAAATTTAATAGTATTAGAAAGGATGAAATATTAAAATTTTACTTAAGTTTAAAACAAGAAAAGCCAATAAAAGTTGATACCTAATTATAATTGATAAGTTAATAAAATAATAATCCCGCAAAGAAGTATTTTTTTTCAAATTGAAGATTCGGTTGGGAAGGTGAAAAGATGTTCAGTGGTTGAGAATCCGTTCTTGATTTGTAACTACCCGAGGAAGAAAATAAGGGGGCGTTTTGCTTCGAGTGCCTGAACACAAGTCTTCATCCTCGCAGCGGTGGGAAAAAGAGAAGGAGAAAGGCGAGGTGCAAATATGCGACTTATGACTTCTAAAAGCTTTTTCTTCAAAACCAGTTCACATACTTCTTCCCAGCCGATTGCCTTTATTAGAAGTTTCTCAAGACTTGCCAACGAATACATTTTGGTACTATCCTACACATCATCTTCTTATTTTCTCATGAAATGAATGAATTCAGAATCAGTTCGTGTGAAATCTTGAGGTAAGTCACTCGCCACTCTCCATCCATCTGTGACTATTCTCATGTATGAATCATTTCTTCTTAATCTGCAAGTATTGTTGAATGTGATCCAGTTTTAAATCTCCTATTCGATTGGGTTAACCTCTATCATAATAATTCTTTAGGTAGATTAAAACGGTATCAAAAAATCTTATACCAGGTTTTAAACTTGTTCCTGTCTAGCATCGTATCATTCCATAGGGTGATCTGAAGTTGAATAGTGTAGTTTCTTTGCCCGAATTTATCTTGTGATGAATTCTTTGAGATATCATCATGCATGGTGGTTTTGTGTCCTTTTTGCTTAGTCTGGCTTTTTCTTTGCATTTATTTCTGTATACCTTCGGCTGAATAGTAATCGAACAGATATATTTGATCATAGAATAGAAACTTTAATTGTTGTTTCAGTTGACCCAAGTTACCCTTATAGTTGGGTTTTAAGTATGTTGTGACATAGATCAATGCATTCATTCTAATTTCACCGGTGTATCTATATGTCTAATTATCTATATATGGATAGTGTATATTTGTATCCCTTTTGAAAGGATAGTGTTATGTGTAGAATATATGTCCTAACTCTGTGTCAAGTATTAATGAATTATTTAGTAATTCTAATTGGCAACCTGGTCTTAGTCGCAGCTTCTAGATTTGCAAGGATCTAAGTAATCTCTCTGATTTCATTTTCAACCTGTCTCCTTCCCCTTGGTCTTGAGGAAAACATTTGGGATCTGATGATAATGCGAGTAGATGGCGATATTTCCAAATTCCAATATTCACTTTCTAACATACCTGGCAGCCTGTCACAGTTTCAACATTTAGAGTTGAGGCGTTGTACAGAATTAAATAGCTTCCCTGAAACCATCGACCACCTTTCACAGCTGTAGATTTTAGACTTACAAGTTGCAATAAATTAAATAGTCTCTTTAAATTCATTGTCAGCCTGTCTGAGAGAATTAACATTGGCGTGGAGTTGGCATTAGAGCCGATACCTGTTGATGGCGAATGCAATCACTTGTACCATATCTACGCTGTGGGTTCAAGACACTCACAACACTGCTAAAGCTTTTGGGATTCTCTTGGCACTCAAACTTCACCACTTACTTCACCGATTTCTTGTTCCTTGACGTGCTTTGTGTAACTTGATTTGGGACCAGAATGTGAAGTCTTCACTGTGTAAATTGCTAGCGTCTGTTTTCTTTCTTATCACCACCCTCTTACCGGACATTTACTCTACCCTTAGCACTGTGGTACCTTCGCCTTGACCAGCTAGTTTTGGTAGCTTACATTGTCGCCCCTGTATTGGAATTGAGTCTTATTCCTCGTAAGGTTTGCTGGTAGGAGTCTTATTTGCCTCAGAATTTACATTAATCCTATTCTCTCTGCTGAAACAGATAATTGAATCTGCCTCTGTCAATCTTTGCCTTAAACGCGTTGTTATGTCCTGGGTGTGTGCAACAAAAGTAGTCCTTTTAAGTTAGGTGTTATTAGTAACCGATAGATAAGTCTTAAGAATTTATCGTTATGCAAATCAGATCCTTGAGTAAAATCTGCCAGAATAATTATGCCACGTTATAGATAAGGTATGATGAGTTGTTTTATGATGCTAATTATTTTATGTGTATGCACTTAATTCGTTGTAGCTTAGGAGACAATGTTGAATTTTCTTTTATGTGTATATATATCGCCTTAGTATTAAAATAAGTGGGGTATCATTCAATTGAAACTCTAACCATACGAATCTTATGGTCAGACAGGAATGTAACTTTCAGTCCCTCATTTTTGCCTTCTGTATTGTATATTGTGAGAAAATTAAAATCTGGTTTATTCAAATAATTGTAAACTGTAAATATACTGCTTTATTACCATCTTTGTATGATAAACTAGAGGTCTTATTTATAGGTTAATACACTCAGCTGAAATGCAAATAAGGTCTTTGGAATGTTTTGTAATTTAGATAATTTGTAATTTATATAATAATAATAATAATACTTAAGTATTTTCGACTAGAGGAATATAAATATATATAATGAATAAATTTAATAGTTGTGTTAAGTAAGCACTTGCAAAAGTTGTAGATAAAAGTTTTCAAATCGGACGTGAATATTATTTAAAAGAGTATAAAATTTAGGGCATAGCACTTATAGTAAAATGCTAATTTGACATCGAGGTAGCTATTAGAGAATTCAATTATATTAAAATGACATCAAGATTAATGTTGTGGATGATGGTTTATAGCAAATGATGAACTTAGTAATATTACGTCAATTAGAAGAATTAATTTGAAATAGGAAGAACGTATAATGTCAGTTTGAAGGAAGGTCTTTTTCTTAATAAACATATTCTTACCCCCTCATAGGTTGATTATGATTGGCTAATGGATACTCTTGACAAATAGGTAATGAAATCTTACATGTTTATTTTTGAGACCTAGGAATTGTTATATGAAATGAATAGATAGAATTTAGATTGTTTAACATATATTATTATTTTCTTATAGATAATTATAATAAATAATGTATTTTATGATTTTTATTTATTTATTTACTTCTAAATAGTAAGTTACTGTGGTGGAGAATAAAGACCCAATAAAAATATATTTAAAACACCAAGACATTCATACTGATCCATTTTGTTATCCAATAGTAAATTATGTTATTGTTAAATTTTTGGAAGAGTATTTATATAAGTATGTCAATCTTTTAATGTTTGTTGCAAACCCTATGGAAGTATATCATTGTTCCTTTGATAATCCTATCTTCATGTCAAGTTGTTCATTTACTACGTAGGGGTTTTTCTTTTGATTCTAAAGAATATAGAAGCATAGAATTGTATTTAAGTTGGGAAATGATTTTTGCATAATTGAAAGTTTGGTAAATATTTAATAGTTAGGTGGTGCAATACTATATAGTTTCCTAATTGGAATATATTTGTTTTAATTTGTGTTTGGAGGAGTATACTTGTGATTAGTGTCTTATGGCTTAAAAACCAGATTATATCTTCATTCGCAATATTGTGATATCCTTAAATGTTGAAAATGATTGATCTTTAAAATAATGTTCTTATTAGATTGCTTCGAGTTACTTCTTATTGAGTGAATGGTTATATTGTATTTGAATGTGTGGTTTATGGATTGTTTTGATAGACCCTTTCAATGTGAAGTTTCGTGAGTTGATTTTTGAGTTGGAGTTTTTCTCTCATTTTATTTATGTTGCTATTCGTTGGGAACCAGTATGTGTTCTTTTGTTCTTTACCTATGTGGTAAATTGGTTAATGTTAACTTTGTCATGATTGATGGTTCTACTTGATGAGTCAAATTGAAAAGTTCTTTGAGTTATGGGTATTCCGAGAGGAGAAAATAGAGGTTTCCCTTGGATTCCCAATTTAGTTCATATTGAAGTTGTTGATCTTATTTTGGTGTATTTTCTCATTATATTTATATTGGAAATAGTTCTTTGAGGTCTTGCGATTATTGCTGTCAGTTCTTTAATGGGGAAACCCTGGTGTAACTTTATGAGAATCTTCCAGAGGTTTATTTTACTATTGGTTAATGTTCCTCCTTTTTTTTGTGCCCTTGTTGTGGCAAGTGTTTTGGTTTCATGTCTTTGAAAGGGTTGTACATGAATCGTTGAGATTTTGATTATGTATTTATGGCAAGATGGGTAATGCCTTGCATGCTTCTCTGTTGTGATCTAGTGTACTTGTTATGTTGTACAACCCTTGGATTTGGTTTTTATGTTTTGAGTGTCTAGAGTGGGAGTGGCTCTAAGTGGGTGGTCGGCACACAAAGGGGCGCTAGGATAGCCCTCGTTAGAGTGAAATTAAAAAGTGATAATTTAAATAATTAATTAGGGGGTGGGTAGAATCACATTAAAGAGATAAATGATGCCTCATCCGCCTTTGAGTGCTACCACAGACTAAAGGGGATTGAGAAGGCCGTGGTTGGCAAGATCGTTGCCTTGTCCTCATGAAAGGTTAACGGTTCCACATGAGCAACCCTATGGAGCGGTACCTTGAGATAGGAAGCCTGGATAACCATAGATGGAGGCAGCTCCTAGCGCTCGGGATACCTGGATAATTCGTCAGTAGACGGAGGCGGCTCCTTGCGATAGTGGTAGCCTGGATAATCCATGTTAAGCCATGCGATGACACTCTCCTCTAACACTCCTTCTTATGTTGTTTCTTTGGAAATCGTCTGGAAGTGGTTCTTTGTCTTGAACTGATGAAACATAGTTGTTTTGAATTGATTTATGGTTTTACCCTATTTTGATCTTTGGTGTATTCTTTGGTCTTGTGTAAATCTTGTTGATAAATTGGGTCTCGACCTTGTACTCTTATGGTACTGTGATATGACATAATTGTATTGTATCATTGTGATTTAGAATTGTGATATGTTTATTAATTCAGCTTGATTTGGAAGTGTTTTATGGTCTTCCTTTGGTTCCTTGTTTACTGGCTATTACCTTGAATTATGTGATGAGATTTATGACTCTTGGATGTGGTTGATTATGTCATTGTAATTCCTGAGTGTTATGATACTGAGTCTTGTGGTTATCTGTTGGATGATCTTGGTTGGGGTCTCTTTCTTGTTAGCTCCTAGCACGGGGGGTGGGTCTTCGGACTCACATGGTCGGGTGGAACGTGCTAAACACCCCATTGGGTCCCCAGTCGAGGGTCGAGAAGTGCGGATTGGTGCTATTGTAGCGACTCCAGAGTTGTATCTGTCTTGGAGCCAGTTTTGATACTTTGTATTCATCTATTCATTTGTATCATGCTATCTGGTGATGGTTTCACTCATATTTGGAACACTTTTGTATCATTGTACTTCTTAAACATTGTACTGTAATGAAATGTTAAACTTGGTGTGGATATTGGCTATGGCAGTTGTTATTCAATGTGTTAGGATGATCATGCATATGAGGTAATTGCGTATTTAGATGGTTTCTTATCATTGATCATCATGTATGTGTTATATTTGTTAATTCTTACTTTATATCTTTAGATTTTGTTCTTTATGGTTGTTGTATGGATCTAAGTCGCGTAATGACTCCTCGTGTACCCCAAGGGATGTGTGTTAAGGAATCTATTTAAATGAAATTCATATTATGACTTAATATGTTTTACATGTATGTTATGTTATTAAAAAAAAAATAAAAAAATTTAATGTCCTTTGGGGTTCGCACGGCGGGGCGTTACAACATTGGTATCAGAGCCTAGGTTCATACACTGGGCACTGTGTGCTCACTATGTAACCTTGTGCTTAGACCCGTGCGTCTTGAGTTTCACTTTTCTGTTGTCATTGTTGTGAACCTGAGTTTCTTTTGTTAACCGGTGTTGGGTCAATGGTGCAGGAAACCGATTGAAAGGATAGGACCCACGGTGTAGTGCACAATGCACCGATATCCTTTCTGTCGGGGATGCTCTATGGACCTTTGAGTTTTAGTGTGATGTGTTTCTTGGTGATGTGTTTATGTGTGTGAATATGTCAAGTGTGTGTGAAATCTGCAATTTTGTTGTCTTTGAGTGATGAATTATGTTTTCTTGAATCTGTGAAGGTGTAAAATTTTGCCTTTTTGTTGAAATTGATGTGATATTTGGTGTGGAATAATGGTTAAAGTGAAGTTCTTTGTGTGAAAATTATGAGTTTTAACAAAAATGTGTGGTTTTGTAGAAAATTATTCTATGATTTTTAGTAGAATATGGTATTTTGAAGTTAAGATGCCACTTGAATGGTTGGTGCTAATGTGCAATGTTCTATGGTAGCTTTTGATTTATAGGAACTTGGCTTCAGAAATGTAGTGATGAAGGTAAAGTAATTGTAATATGTAGGTATAGATACTCATTATTTCAAGTAGTAGTTCCTTTTGATATAGTAGATGAATTAGGTTATGGTTAGTATCTTTATGTGAATATTGCCTAACTAGTAAGAAGCAGACTGTTTACGAGTTACTAGAATTGTTTTGACTATTATGTGTGGTTAGTGGGAGGGACAGTGTAGTATCACTCGCCCACGAGTGCCCTACTATGCTGGGATTTCCTCTCACGATGTATTGTGATATATATATATTGTGCACAACGTTTGTTTGTATGTAGGATTGCAGGAATTAAGTCTCGATTCCACCTGCATTGTCAGGACTGGGCGAGCATCATAATCACCCAATGGGCTTGACGTTGAACATAGGAGCTGACCAAAAATTTTCCTCGACTTAGTTTTTCCACTTCGTCCTAGTGATTGGAAAATTAGTTTGGTTTCCACCCCGTTACTATTATTATTTTGGTATCATTTCCTTATTTTGGTTTGTTTAATTTTTCGTTGCTTACTTGATGATGTTTAATTGATGATTCGACTTGTGGTATTGATGTGCTTATGTTTGTTAAAATTATTGTTAGTTTATGGTTTGTTCTTGAGCTCAACTTCCAGGAGTAAGTTGAAGCCTAGGGGGGGAGGATGTAGTGCCCACCCCATTTCAGTCATCATTGATGTCAAGTAAGTAGTTGTTAGTAATGTCGTGATGATGTGATTTTATTATTTAATTTAATTTTAAGATTATGAGATAACACTAATAATACACTTGGAGTTGATTAATTAAGTTAATTTAATTATAAGGTTACTTCTTTATTTGGAATTAAATAAATAATTAGATTCAATAATAAACGTCAATTTAATTATCTTGGGAGTTGGTTATTGAAAGTAATCGAATTTGATGAGGAAAAGTAATTATCATTTTATGATTAAATTTGCTCAATAAATTTAATAGTATTAGAAAGGATGAAATATTAAAATTTTACTTAAGTTTAAAACGAGAAAAGCCAGTAAAAGTTGATACCTAATTATAATTGATAAGTTAATAAAATAATAATCCCGCAAAGAAGTATTTTTTTTCAAATTGAAGATTCGGTTGGGAAGGTGAAAAGATGTTCGGTGGTTGAGAATCCGTTCTTGATTTGTAACTACCCGAGGAAGAAAATAAGGGGTCGTTTTGCTTCGAGTGCCTGAACACAAGTCTTCATCCTCGCAGCGGTGGGAAAAAGAGAAGGAGAAAGGCGAGGTGCAAATATGCGACTTATGACTTCTAAAAGCTTTTTCTTCAAAACCAGTTCGCATACTTCTTCCCAGCCGATTGCCTTTATTGGAAGTTTCTCAAGACTTGCCAACGAATACATTTTGGTACTATCCTGCACATCATCTTCTTATTTTCTCATGAAATGAATGAATTCAGAATCAGTTCATGTGAAATCTTGAGGTAAGTCACTCGCCACTCTCCATCCATCTGTGACTATTCTCATGTATGAATCATTTCTTCTTAATCTGCAAGTATTGTTGAATGTGATCCAGTTTTAAATCTCCTGTTCGATTGGGTTAACCTCTATCATAATAATTCTTTAGGCAGATTAAAACGGTATCAACAAATCTTATACCTGGTTTTAAACTTGTTCCTGTCTAGCATCGTATCATTCCATAGGGTGATCTGAAGTTGAATAGTGTAGTTTCTTTGCCCGAATTTATCTTGTGATGAATTCTTTGAGATATCATCATGCATGGTGGTTTTGTGTCCTTTTTGCTTAGTTTGGCTTTTTCTTTGCATTTATTTCTATATACCTTCGGTTGAATAGTAATCGAACAGATATATTTGATCATAGAATAGAAACTTTAATTGTTGTTTCAGTTGACCCAAGTTACCCTTATAGTTGGGTTTTAAGTATGTTGTGACATAGATCAATGCATTCATTCTAATTTCACCGGTGTATCTATATGTCTAATTATCTATATATGGATAGTGTATATTTGTATCCCTTTTGAAAGGATAGTGTTATGTGTAGAATATATGTCCTAACTCTGTGTCAAGTATTAATGAATTATTTAGTAATTCTAATTGGCAACCTGGTCTTAGCCGCAGCTTCTAGATTTGCAAGGATCTAAGTAATCTCTCTGATTTCATTTTCAACCTGTCTCCTTCCCCTTGGTCTTGAGGAAAACATTTGGGATCTGATGATAATGCGAGTAGATGGCGATATTTCCAAATTCCAATATTCACTTTCTAACATACCTGGCAGCCTGTCATAGTTTCAGCATTTAGAGTTGAGGCGTTGTACAGAATTAAATAGCTTCCCTGAAACCATCGACCACCTTTCACAGCTGTAGATTTTAGACTTACAAGTTGCAATAAATTAAATAGTCTCTTTAAATTTATTGTCAGCCTGTCTGAGAGAATTAACATTGGCGTGGAGTTGGCATTAGAGCCGATACCTGTTGATGGCGACTGCAATCACTTGTACCATATCTAGGCTGTGGGTTCAAGACACTCACAACACTGCTAAAGCTTTTGGGATTCTCTTGGCACTCAAACTTCACCACTTACTTCACCGATTCCTTGTTCCTTGACGTGCTTTGTGTAACTTGATTTGGAACCAGAATGTGAAGTCTTCACTGTGTAAATTGCTAGCATCTATTTTCTTTCTTATCACCACCCTCTTACCGGACATTTACTCTACCCTTAGCACTGTGGTACCTTCGCCTTGACCAGCTAGTTTTGGTAGCTTACATTGTCGCCCTTGTATTGGAATTGAGTCTTATTCCTCGTAAGGTTTGCTGGTAGGAGTCTTATTTGCCTCAGAATTTACATTAATCCTATTCTCTCTGTTGAAACAAATAATTGAATCTGCCTCTGTCAATCTTTGCCTTAAACGCGTTGTTATGTCCTGGGTGTGTGCAACAAAAGTAGTCCTTTTAAGTTAGGTGTTATCAGTAACCGATAGATAAGTCTTAAGAATTTATCGTTATGCAAATCAGATCCTTGAGTAAAATCTGCCAGAATAATTATGCCACGTTATAGATAAGGTATGATGAGTTGTTTTATGATGCTAATTATTTTATGTGTATGCACTTAATTCGTTGTAGCTTAGGAGACAATGTTGAATTTTCTTTTATGTGTATATATATCGCCTTAGTATTAAAATAAGTGGGGTATCATTCAATTGAAACTCTAACCATACGAATCTTATGGTCAGACAGGAATGTAACTTTCAGTCCCTCATTTTTGCCTTCTGTATTGTATATTGTGAGAAGATTAAAATCTGGGTTATTCAAATAATTGTAAACTGTAAATGTACTGCTTTATTACCATCTTTGTATGATAAACTAGAGGTCTTATTTATAGGTTAATACACTCAGCTGAAATGCAAATAAGGTCTTTGGAATGTTTTGTAATTTAGATAATTTGTAATTTATATAATAATAATAATAATACTTAAGTATTTTCGACTAGAGGAATATAAATATATATAATGAATAAATTTAATAGTTGTGTTAAGTAAGCACTTGCAGAAGTTGTAGATAAAAGTTTTCAAATCGGACGTGAATATTATTTCAAAGAGTATAAAATTTAGGGCATAGCACTTATAGTAAAATGCTAATTTGACATCGAGGTAGCTATTAGAGAATTCAATTATATTAAAATGACATCAAGATTAATGTTGTGGATGATTGTTTATAGCAAATGATGAACTTAGTAATATTACGTCAATTAGAAGAATTAATTTGAAATAGGAAGAACGTATAATGTCAGTTTGAAGGAAGGTCTTTTTCTTAATAAACATATTCTTACCCCCTCATAGGTTGATTATGATTGGCTAATGGATACTCTTGACAAATAGGTAATGAAATCTTACATGTTTATTTTTGAGACCTAGGAATTGTTATATGTAATGAATAGATAGAATTTAGATTGTTTAACATATATTATTATTTTGTTATATATAATTATAATAAATAATGTATTTTACGATTTTTATTTATTTATTTACTTCTAAATAGTAAGTTACTGTGGTGGAGAATAAAGACCCAATAAAAATATATTTAAAATACCAAGACATTCATACTGATCCATTTTGTTATCCAATAGTAAATTATGTTATTGTTAAATTTTTGGAAGAGTATTTATATAAGTATGTCAATCTTTTAATGTTTGTTGCAAACCCTATGGAAGTACATCATTGTTCCTTTGATAATCCTATCTTCATGTCAAGTTGTTCATTTACTACGTAGGGGTTTTTCTTTTGATTCTAAAGAATATAGAAGCATAGAATTGTATTTAAGTTGGGAAATGATTTTTGCATAATTGAAAGTTTGGTAAATATTTAATAGTTAGGTGGTGCAATACTATATAGTTTCCTAATTGGAATATATTTGTTTTAATTTGTGTTTGGAGGAGTATACTTGTGATTAGTGTCTTATGGCTTAAAAACCAGATTATATCTTCATTCGCAATATTGTGATATCCTTAAATGTTGAAAATGATTGATCTTTAAAATAATGTTCTTATTACATTGCTTCGAGTTACTTCTTATTGAGTGAATGGTTATATTGTATTTGAATGTGTGGTTTATGGATTGTTCTGATAGACCCTTTCAATGTGAAGTTTCGTGAGTTGATTTTTGAGTTGGAGTTTTTCTCTCATTTTATTTATGTTGCTATTCGTTGGGAACCAGTATGTGTTCTTTTGTTCTTTACCTATGTGGTAAATTGGTTAATGTTAACTTTGTCATGATTGATGGTTCTACTTGATGAGTCAAATTGAAAAGTTCTTTAAGTTATGGGTATTCCGAGAGGAGAAAATAGAGGTTTCCCTTGGATTCCCAATTTAGTTCGTATTGAAGTTGTTGATCTTATTTTGGTGTATTTTCTCATTATATTTATATTGGAAATAGTTCTTTGAGGTCTTGCGATTATTGCTGTCAGTTCTTTAATGGGGAAACCCTGGTGCAACTTTATGAGAATCTTCCAGAGGTTTATTTTACTATTGGTTAATGTTCCTCCTTTTTTTTGTGCCCTTGTTGTGGCAAGTGTTTTGGTTTCATGTCTTTGAAAGGGTTGTACATGAATCGTTGAGATTTTGATTATGTATTTATGGCAAGATGGGTAATGCCTTGCATGCTTCTCTGTTGTGATCTAATGTACTTGTTATGTTGTACAACCCTTGGATTTGGTTTTTATGTTTTGAGTGTCTAGAGTGGGAGTGGCTCTAAGTGGGTGGTCGGCGCACAAAGGGGCTCCAGGATAGCCCTCGTTAGAGTGAAATTAAAAAGTGATAATTTAAATAATTAATTAGGGGGTGGGTAGAATCACATTAAAGAGATAAATGATGCCTCATCCGCCTTTGAGTGCTACCACAAACTAAAGGGGATTGAGAAGGCCGTGGTTGGCAAGATCGTTTCCTTGTCCTCATGAAAGGTTAACGGTTCCGCATGAGCAACCCTATGGAGCGGTACCTTGAGATAGGAAGCCTGGATAACCATAGATGGAGGTGGCTCCTAGCGCTCGGGATGCCTGGATAATTCGTCAGTAGACGAAGGCGGCTCCTTGCGATAGTGGTAGCCTGGATAATCCATGTTAAGCCATGCGATGACACTCTCCTCTAACACTCCTTCTTATGTTGTTTCTTTGGAAATCCTCTGGAAGTGGTTCTTTGTCTTGAACTGATGAAACATAGTTGTTTTGAATTGATTTATGGTTTTACCCTATTTTGATCTTTGGTGTATTCTTTGGTCTTGTGTAAATCTTGTTGATAAATTGGGTCTCGACCTTGTACTCTTATGGTACTGTGATATGACGTAATTGTATTGTATCATTGTGATTCAGAATTGTGATATGTTTATTAATTCAGCTTGATTTGGAAGTGTTTTATGGTCTTCCTTTGGTTCCTTGTTTACTGGCTATTACCTTGAATTATGTGATGAGATTTATGACTCTTGGATGTGGTTGATTATGTCATTGTAATTCCTGAGTGTTATGATACTGAGTCTTGTGGTTATCTGTTGGATGATCTTGGTTGGGGTCTCTTTCTTGTTAGCTCCTAGCACGGGGGGTGGGTCTTCGGACTCACATGGTCGGGTGGAACGTGCTAAACACCCCATTGGGTCCCCAGTCGAGGGTCGAGAAGTGCGGATTGGTGCTATTGTAGCGACTCCAGAGTTGTATCTGTCTTGGAGCCAGTTTTGATACTTTGTATTCATCTATTCATTTGTATCATGCTATCTGGTGATGGTTTCACTCATATTTGGAACACTTTTGTATCATTGTACTTCTTAAACATTGTACTGTAATGAAATGTTAAACTTGGTGTGGATATTGGCTATGGCAGTTGTTATTCAATGTGTTAGGATGATCATGCATATGAGGTAATTGCGTATTTAGATGGTTTCTTATCATTGATCATCATGTATGTGTTATATTTGTTAATTCTTACTTTATATCTTTAGATTTTGTTCTTTATGGTTGTTGTATGGATCTAAGTCGCGTAATGACTCCTCGTGTACCCCAAGGGATGTGTGTTAAGGAATCTATTTAAATGAAATTCATATTATGACTTAATATGTTTTACATGTATGTTATGTTATTAAAAAAAAAAAAAAAAATTTAATGTCCTTTGGGGTTCGCATGGCAGGGCGTTACACTTGGCAATATCGAATGCTAGCTGTGTTGGCATCGGGGACACATGGTTAGTGTCTCACTGACATGACAACAAAGGTTGAATGCCCTTGACTGTTTAGATGAGTGTCCTATGTGGTATGACCTGGACGTATTATCTTTTATGCAAGGAAGTGGAAACATCTACGATGCTGAGTGGGATGATTTGACAATTGTGATTCGATAGTTGGAAACAAATCGATTCTAAGAGCCTATCTAGAAGGAAGCTGATAAGAGAGAAGTTAAAGAGCCGACAAGATGTGAAGGACGAGAGGTTGGCTAGATGGCTGGGGGCCTTGAGGCTGGAACAGAGAAGAAGAGAGAGCTCCTGATCATGAATCATGTTTGACTTCTCTTATGTTGATCTGCACTGTATATGTGATGGTATTGTAATAGTGCGAAGATCGTTTAGTTTGAGAGGGTGATCAGAAACTGTACAGGGAGACTTGTTGTTGCTAGTTGTATCTAGAATGAACAAGATGTAATCTCTGAAAAGGCTATGAGCCTGAATTGTATTGTAACCTCCTGTTGCTGAATAATAAAATGGCTCAATCTTTGGAGTGTGGGGTTTTTTTTACCTGAAAGGGTTTTCCCCACGTAAATCATTTTGTTATGTTTTCTTTAGTATCTTTCATCTGTGTTGTTACTTGCTGTTGAATTTACATGCGTTTCTCTCAGATGGATCAATGTGGGAAATAAACTGTCTGTTTCCGCTTTAGGACATATTTGTACGTGTCTTTGAGGTAACCTAATCGAAATGAAAGTTACTGAAGGCACTACTATTTGGAGTTTCTATGAGATGCGCTCCATTGATTTCATTACAATAATTAGTAAAACTAAATAGATAATAAATATTTAATGGATTTTAAAAATTAGAAGGGTTAAGATTATAATTCTATAACTAAAAGTTATTATAATCTTGTCTTTCATGTTGTGCTACAAATGCTACTAGCATATATATATTATTTATTAATATATACAAAATACGCTAAGAGATATCTATGTTGAGGCACCTATTTTATAATAGTTCAACTATTGGTCCATTTTTGTTCAATATGAGTTGTATTTGAAATCATTATGTGTTGTTTTTATTTAACAACAAATAGATTTTTTGTGTTCGACTATTAGTCCATATGTGTTGAATATTAAAGGTAGAGATATCAAAGATATATGGTTATCAATAAGTATTTGGTCCACTTAGGTTGTATATTAATTTCAATTTAAATAAAAATATCATATTCTACAAGAAACAAATGATATTTTTTTCGTTCAACTATTGGGGGTTCCATGATTAAGTTTTGGTCGAACCTTTAAAAAGTAAAATTTTAGATGCTTCTCAAAAGATCCGTCGATGTGGTGAGTTTCATGATGAGTTGCTCCTCTATACCTTAGTTATAGATAAATAAGAGACCAGTCTACATTTAAAAAAAATGAAGGTTCTACAATATTCCAGTCAATTGCTACATGCTGAGAAATTTAGCCTACACAACTACTGGGCCCTCTCCCCTAAAGGAATAAGGGGAAATCACTAGGTTGACGAAAAACAATGACATAATTTGTTTTAACAAGGGAACATGAGACCAAAAAAAGACTTAGGAAAAATAAATTCAGGCAAAGGAAATAAAACAATAAAACAAAAGGGGGCCCAACCAAAACAAAGTGATGGGGCTTAAGTCATTTTAAAGCCTTCCCAAAAAGTAACGACCAAATAGATCCCATCCAAGGTGTAAGATGAACACTAGGGTTTTACATGAAGATGAAGATAAAACACCAAACTTAGGCTTTTCCCAAACACCATAGATGACGAGAGACATAAGGCAGGATAAAATAGAACACAGAGAACAAAAATTTGAAGTTCCATCACTACCCATTACCCTAAACCCTAAACCATTAACCCTTAAACCTTAAACCCCAAACCCTTAAACCCTCTACCCTCTCTCTCTCTCAAGTCTCTCCCTCCTACCCCCTCTCCCTCTCTTAGGTCTCTCTCTCAAGTCTCTCCCTCCTACCCCTCCCTCTCTTGGGTCTTTCTCTCTCACTCACTCCATCATCTCTATCCCTCCACCTTAACCTTCCCTTAAGCCATCTACCCTCTACCCTTAAACCCTCCTCCCTCTATCTCTCTCACACTCCTCCCTCTCTCTCTCTCTCAAGTATCTTCAATATCCTACCCCCTCCTCTCTCTTGGGTCTCTCTCTCACTCACTCACTCCCTCTATCTCTCTCCCTTAACCTAAACCCTAAACCCCTTAACCCTTAACCCTAAATTAAACCCTCTACCGTCTACCCTTAACCCTCCCTTCCTTTATCTCTCTCTCTCTCTCAATTCTCTTCTTCCTAGCACCACTCCATCTCTGAGCTCTCTCTCTCACTCATTCACTTTATCTCAAGTCTCGCCCTCCTACCCCTTCTCCCTCTCTTAGGTCTTTCTCTCACTCACTCACTCACTCCCTCTATCTCTCTCCCCTCCATACCCTTAAACTCTAAACCCATAAACACTCTACCCTCTACGTTTAACTCTCTACCCCATATCTCTCTTCCACTCCCTCCCTCTTTCCCTCTCTCTCTCAAGTCTCACCCTCCTAACCCCTCTCCCTCTCTCAGGTCTCTCTCTCTCTCACTCACTCTCTCTATCTCTCTCCCCTCTACCCTTAACCCTAAACCTTAAGCCCTTAACCTTTAAACTCTAAACCCTTAAACCCTTAAGCCTTAAACTCTAAACCCTTAATATTAGGTGTGTATTAAAACATTATAAAAGGATAAATTTTTGGAGTTCTATTAGGAATTGAATGATAAATGTCGATGAATGGGAAAATCTAAGGCACTTTAATATTTTCAACTAAAAAAGTTAGAGTTCAATTAGGATTAGTGTTCACTTAGGGTTAGGTTTAGGGTTCAATTAATGTTCAATTTGGGTTAGGATTGAGGATGAGGTTGGGGTTTAATTAAGCTTATGAATTCAATAAGAGTTCAAATAGGGTCAAGGTTAAGGTTAGGTTTGGGGTTAAGGTTCAATTAGGATAAGAATTAGTGTTAGGGTTAGGATTAGAGTTCAACTATAGTTCAAAGTTAGGGTTATGGTACAATTAGGACTAGTGTTCAATAAATGTTAAATTAGGGTTAATACTTAATTAAGGTTAGTTTTAAAGTTCAATTAGGGTTTGGGTTAGGGTTTGATTAGAGTTAGGTTTAGGGTTTAGTTAGAGTTAGGGTTAGGGTTAGGGGTAGAATTCAATTATGCTTAGTGGTCAATTACAATTAGATTTAGTGTTCAATTAGGGTAAGGGTTAGAGTCCAAATAGGGTTAGGATTTAACTAGGGTTAGGATTAGAATAGAATAAAGTTTTGTGTTTAATTATGATATCTAGAACTTAGTATAATTTTAGAAAAGTTGATTTTATATAGATCTTATTTGTTAATTTATTCTAAAATTCTAATTAATAATTGTTTAATTAATATAAATGAATATTTAATTTAATTTAATTTAATTGTATTAGATAATTAGTAAAACTAGATAGATAATAAATATTTTATGGATTTTAAAAATTAGAATTTAGTTTAATTTTATCAGTAGTTGTACGGGGTACAAAATGAAAACATTTATTAGGAGAGAGGGTGCACTCAATCATGATGATAATACCTAGTCTTACCACATATTTATACTATACATTGTAAATAAACAGTCCAAATGTAAATAAAGAAAGATATTTATACAATCGAAGAAAATAAGTTAAAATGTATTTAATAAAAAAATATATATCAATTTTTTTTTCTTTTTTAGATGAATTAAGAGTATGATTTAAAATATTTTAATTCAAATAACATAAATGATAAATTGAAGTGGGAAAACTTGAATATTATTTTAAAATTTTGAGGTTTCATATTTATATGTGTGAGATTGATCTAATATTCCAGAAAATGAATGCTAAAATATCATGAAAAAAATAGGCATAAAATGAATGTAGAAGCAAAATTATATTTGTATATATTCATAAAATAAGATCTAATAAACAAAAAATATATGCAATTAAAAATAAAGGAAAAATAATTGAACCCAAATTTAGATAAGAGAGATAATTAGATTATATGATAACTTTAAGGCTAGGGTTAGGGTTTGATTAGGATTAGTGTTCACTTAGGGTTATGATTAGAGTTATGAATCTACAATTGGGGTTCAATTAGGGTTATGATTAGAGTTATGAATCTACAATTAGGGTTCAATTAATGTTCACTTAGGGTTTCTTTCATGGGAGAAGTTTATTGAATGGTAAGAGTATTTTATAAAATTAATATGTCAAGAATTAATTTTAGATAATACTACATGTGATTTTTCATATGGTATTAAATTGTAGATTAAAATTGATAATAGATTTCCTTCCTTCTTTTAAATTGTAAGCTACCATAATATATGGCCTTAAAATCCTATTCATATTTTGAGCTTTTCTAAACTATACAACATGATATCCAACAAAAAAATTTGTTATGCATTTTTTCCAAGCACAAATCCTAATAATTCTTAATGTGTTACTTAGGTTAATTTTTTATTGTAATAAATAAATACACACTAATATATATATATATATATATATATTATGGATTTTGAGGGAAAATATTAAAATATTAATATATATGGAAAAATTTAAATGCAAGGGATTCAAGTACATACCTTTGCTTTAGTTAATGTTGATGAAGATACAAATCTTGATGAAATGCCAAATTTGATGACATGATATAAAAAAATGGAATATCTTTGCTCTGTGTGGCACTTGAAATTTTGTACAAAACTATAACTAACTCTACATCAAATTTGTGACTTTGGACCTATTTTGCATCAATAAATATGAGGTTTGACACATGCCTCCTAATCTAGCATACAATATGTACTTAAATGCTCAAAATAGTTGGGAGTAGTGTTGAGATTGGTGGATCTTTGGGAAGGTCCAATGCTTCACCTTTGTATCTCTCCCTCTAGATAGAGGTAGAGATGAATATAGAATGAGAGAGGAAAATGGATAAAAATAGATAGAGATATAGAGAGAGATAGAGGGAGAAATAAATATATAGATAGATAGGGAGATAGAGGGAGATATATATATATGAGAGAGGAGAGAGAGAGAGAGAGAGAGAGAGAGAGAGAGAGAGAGAGAGAGAGAGAGAGAGAGAGAGAGAGATGGAAAGATAGAGATAAGGAGATATATAGAGAGGGAGAGAAAGAGAGAGATAAGGAGACAAGACAAATAGAGATGGAGAGGGAGATAGAAATAGGGGGAGATAGAGAGAGAGAAAGAGAGAGGGAGAGATAGATAAATGGGAAGAGAAAGACATAGATATAGAGATATATGGGAAGATAAAGGGACAAATAAGTTGAGATATGAAGATAGATAGGGGTATAGGGAGGGAGCAAGAGATCAGGGAGAGATGGGGAGAGATAGAGAGAGAGAGGGAGAAAGGGAGAGAGATATGTAGAGGAGGGAGATAGAAGATGGGGAAGAGGGAGATATATGTAGAGAGTGGGAGAGAGGGAGAGCGAGAGGGGGAGGGTAATTGTTTAGTTTAAATTCTATAAAATATTCAATAAATAATAATATAAATATTATAAGAATTATACAATTTGTATTTTAAATTACACACTATATTTTTATTTTTGAAAAATATGTAATTTTTTAACCATTTGCCTATATATTTAGTATTAAGATTTTTACATCTTTTAACAATTCAATATATAATACAAATAAAATATAGTGAAAATTTAATTAACCAGCATACCTATATTAATTAATAATATATGTAAAACACGCCGAGAGTTATCTTTATCAAGATGCCTATTGACTTGAAAAAATGCTTGCATTTTCATGAATATGAATTTGGAAAGCAATCAATTTGATTTCATTATTGTTTGTGTCATTGTTTATCTCAATTCCCATATATAAGGGTACACATTCAAATTTGAAATCATACCAACTTGTCTATAACAACAATCAACCAAGAACAATAAATTTAAAAGAAAAAATGTTCATCAATCATTAGATTTAGTCTTGGCAGCATCAAAGAAGTATATCATGCCAAAATGACATTAACTAACTTAGATATATCCACTATTTTTTTTTTTCAAATGTTTGAATACATTGTTAAAATTATATACATTCAAGCATTTGAATGTTATGAAACCTATAACTTTGCAATTGAGTCTAATAAAGCTTTGCTCTCAGATCAATAATCAAACTTTGTTGTTTTTATGACTATGTATTTAATCCTTTGTTCATCATTATAAGTCTCTTTTTTCACTTGAAGTTTAAATATGTATCTATTGAAAAGGACCTTCTGTATAATGTGTGAAAACTTAACATCATCTTGTTTTTCATGCTTCAAAATGTTCAATTATTTTGTTGTTACACCCATAATTTCTTCTGCCACTTCTTCAAAAGTTGTGAATGAAGTATGGTCTTGCACTTTGCATTGAAGTATATATTTATAATCACATTCAGGGAAAGTTTAATCACATCTTCCACAATACCACTAACCATTTTCATTAGTGTTTACCTTCTTTTTGTAGTGCCTATCTCCAATTTTCAAGGGGCATGTTGCATAACAAAAATTTTCTACCTTAATGAAAGATAAGGTAGGTTTTATCACTATCCAATAAGGTTTACCAAAGTTAGCAAGGTCATGATCCTGTATTTGTGAGATACTAGTGTTAGGAAAAAATAGGGTTTAGGTTAGGGCGGGGGTTCAATTAGGGATAGAGTTTAATTAGGGTTAGGGTTCAATTAGGGTTAGGGTTTGGGCTAAATTAGGGTTAAGGTTCAATTAGGATAAGTGCACTTAGGGTTATTGTTAGGCTTAAGATTGGGGTTAATAGTAGGGTTGGGATTTAGATTGGGGTTAATTAAATTATATTAGTTTATGTTTTTATTAAAGATCAAATATAGATGTAATTTTGAAAATTATATATCTATACCTTTTGATTTATGTTTTAGATCTAAGATGATCACATTATTGTTTATGCATTATCTAAAATAAAACCCTTATTTATAATCGTAAAATAAAAACCAATGATATCATAATTTAAACAATAACAAACAATACAATTAATTAATTGAATATTTTATAGAATTTAAACTAAAAAATTGATTAAAAATTGATTTTTTTTTTTGATTTGCAAGATTGATTTATAGATTAGATTAAAAAAGGTACAACCATCTATAAACACAGGAAAGCTTCTGCCATTGATTACCAGCAAACCCATCCCAACGACCACTACCAAAAACCACCTGAAGATGGTCAAAACAAGACCCAACTAGCCAAAGACAAGGAGACCCCTCCATCCAAAAACCACCACCTCCCCATCCAAGCCGACTACCAAGCCAAAATTCCATAAGGGTTCGGCCCCGATAGACCCTAAACATATGAATCCCCAGTCACCTAAAACTCTCAAACTAGCCATTAGAGATCAAATTTACAAACTCCGGGATTGAAAGACGCCATTGGACCATAGAGATAAACTCTAAAAACTATAAGAACCAACAACTATACAAGGTATTCATAGGAAATTATTTAAAAAAAAAATCTTCAAAGACTTTTACCCACTCGACATCACCCATAGCCATTAGGTTGAAGAATTTCTTCAGGAATTCAATGGCCACTACCACCACCATTTTGTGTCTGCTCAACACTGGACCGCTCAAGTCAAGAAGGAATGGGAAAATCTTTATGGCCTCATCCAAACCTCAAATAGCTGCAAAATCATCAGTCTTGGGATGCCTCTACCCTCCACCACAAAACTCAACACTTCATTTACCCCTCCCACTAGATCCTTGTGAAACATCTTAACCAACAATAGTTTAGCCACAACCTTGGACTGACCATTGTCCAGAAGAGATGCCAAAAACTGGGAGGAGATTTGTAGATTGTCCTTGCCGAACTCCTTGTTAGCCAAATGACCAGCTCCCAGGATCATTTTGGTCACCACTAGAACTGACGGGTCCTTGTTTAAGAGAATCTGCTTCAATCGTTGGTCTTTAACTTCTTTGAAGGAGGCTTGTCTAGCTGAAGATTTCAAAGAGATTGGAATGTCCGCACCAAACTTCGCCAGGCCATCCATAGAGACTTCAATGACAAAGAGAGATTGCTTCACCATGAACGCCACCACCAGAACAAATAAATTCTGGTGCAAATGTCTTCCACTAAAGTTGCCACCAATTGATATGAAATGGAATGAAATGAAAAAAATTAATGATGTCCACGAGGCCAAAGAAGCCTATGGGACCCAAATGACTTCCCTCCACATATGCCACATTTAATTTGCATGAAACTACCTTCAGGGAATGATGCTTATGACATCCTCAAGCTCTGTGAAGAAAATTGCCACCTCCATCACGTGACCAACCTCCTAGTCACACCCACCTACGTCCCCCATAGCCCCTTCCTTTTTGCCACCTCAACTCCTAGCTAGCTCTCCTAGCATGCTAGTGTGGGGATGAGAAAAAAAAGGAGGTAGGGGAAGCCCACCCAAGTACTGGATATCCAGCCCCAGGAGTGCACCTGACCTCATGCATGGATGCACAACATATATCTCCCACAGTTTCTTGATTTTCTCACTGTTAGACTCCATGGAAGACTCTGTGCAAACTATCAACGTTTAATAAAATTCATAGTTAAATTACTACTTGCTGGAAGACTATAAATGAAAGCCCTACCATCTTTTAGATAACTAGGGTATTTCATAGTAATTTAAAAGATTTTAAATATAAAAATTTAACATTTATTTTAAAAAATAAGATTATATTTTAATTTTATTTTTATTAAATATATATTATATTTGTTTTATTTCTTCATGTAAATTTTTTAATATTTATTATTAAAATCTTAAAATATTAATAAAATTTAATAAAAATTTAAAGTTTTATTTCAATGTAATATACATATAAATATTTAATATAAAAATATTTAAATTTTCAAAAGATTTGTTTCTATTAAATTATCATAGATATTAAAATTTTGAAATCTTTAATAAAAATTAATATTAGAAATTTTAAGAAATATAATTTTTTTTATTTATAATTTTTAAATTTGATTTGATGTTCAAATTCTTATAACAAAATTTTAAATATTTAATGTATATATTTTAGGTAAATCTTTAAATTTTAAACTTTTTTAATATAAAATGAATATAAATTTGAATGTTTGTTTAATTTTTTTAGAATAAAATTTTAAATCTTTAATGTATAAGATTTTAGGTAAATCTTCAAATTTTAAAGTTCTCTTAATATAAATTCTTTAAATAAAATGCTAGTTATTTAAAAAAAAAAAATCATATTTTGATAGTTGAAAACATTCAAAATATTTCTAATATATTTCTAATTTAAAAAATTTATTGTTTAATTTTTTAAATATATATATTTTTTTCAAAAATATATTTTTATTTAAAAAAAAATATATTATACATATAAAATTACATAATCAATAATATATAATAGATTTTGGTGAATATATCTAGGTATGTTAATATGCTTGAAAAACTAATTTTAATTAAAAAATTTACATCATTAAAAGGTAAGTTTTTAATTATAAAAAATTAACATTAGAATTATTTAATATTTGAAATAGAAAATTTAAATATTATATTATAATATTTTATAATTTACTTATATAGTATTTTGGATAATAGAAACAATTTTGATTGATTTAATATTTTCTAAATTCATTATTCAATTTAAATCTTATAATTTATTCTCTAAATTCATTATAGAAACAATGTATGAGAATTTATTCTCTTGATTTTGAGGGTGAAAGTGTGTCTAGATAGGGTTTCTATACATACTATTTGTAGGAGAATGGTATCTCTATTTTGAATTATTCTAAACCTTGTTTGTATGTAGTAGTTTTTAAATTCATTTTGTTGTTATACTCTATAGTTAATAGTTTATATATTGTACTCTCTCTATACATGATTTTTAGCAAGATTGGGGATACTAATAGAACCTTCATTTATTTATTTAAAAAGACTAAGAAATGTATGAAAATTTGACAACATGAAAACCATGAAAATAAAAGTGAAAATAAAAATTTAACATAGTAAAAATGGCCAATCATGTGCCAAAAATGAAAAGAACCATTTGTTGTTACTCTAATATTTAAACCACATACTAAATTACCAAGTGCATTTTATATATGTATCATGCAAGGAGCACAATATTGGGAATCAATGTGAATGATTCTCATCAAGAAATTAGACAAACTTTGAGATTGAAGGACCCAAGCTCTTTGTAGGTTTTCAATGAAGATTTAATTAGCCACTAATAGGAACAATAAGAAAATAGATAAATGTGAAAATAAATCCTAATCTCTAAGAGTGTTGTGCTAAGAATTACATACACATCTCATAAATTTCAATAGAGACATGAGACACATTTATAGAAATAAAGGAAAGAAATAGATATTTAGATAGTTATTAATCTACAAAAGATTAGGACCTACTTCAAGAGATTAATAAAAATAAGTTTTTATTTATAATTTTTAAATTTTTAAATTTTAAATTATCATAGATGTAAAGTATAGATAAAATATTTTTCAACAAAATAAATAAAAATGACAAACAAATAATGTGATTAATCAAGAATAACATGATATTGCGAAAAATATAATAAATAAAAGAATATGCATAATTGTACATAAGCCATAAAAATCTTTAAAATGACTAAAAATTATTAAAATTTATTAAGCTCCATGAAAAAACACCACCTTCCATATAAAGAGTATATAACATGATACTTAAAGAAAACAAATTATGTAGGATACAAAAAAATTGTTAAAAAGATAAGATAAGATAAAATTATAAATGAAATTAATCATATTAATTTCATAGTTAAAAAGATAATTCTATGGATCTTTAAATATACATATATAATAATCTTTAAATCTTTATTTAAAAATATATTATATTTTATAAACTTATACATTAAATTTTTAATATTTAAGTTATACTAAAATCTAAGATGTTCAATATTGATTATTATTTTTAAATTATAATATTGATTAAAGATATATAATTATATTTATAAGATTTAAATTCAATAATGAACTTAGAAAATATTAAATCAATCAAAATTGTTTCTATTATCCAAAATACTATATAAGTAAATTATAAAGTTTCCCTATTATAATATAATATTTAAATTTTCTATTTCAAATGTTAAATAATTCTAATGTTAAATTTTTATAATTTAAAACTTACCTTTTAATGATGTTAGTAAGTTTTTTAATTAAAACTACCTAGATATATTCACCAAAATCTATTATCTATTATTGTTTATGTAATTTTGTATGTATAATATATTTAAAAATAAATAAAAATATATTTTTGAAAAAAAAAATTTAAAAAATTAAACAATATATTAAATATTAAATAGTTTATATATATTTGTTTAATATATTAAAAATATATTTTATATTATAAATATTTTATATTATAAATATTTTATAAATAATTTATAAAATATTTTATAAATAATTTATAAAATATTTTTTAAATATATTAAACAAAACATATATAAAAGTTTAACTGTTGTATATGGGCTCAAAAATAAAAAATGTGAGGGTTACAAATTAGGTTATTTAATGCACGAAAGACAGGTTATTGGCAATGGCACGAGATGGGTCCTATCATTTTGACAGCTGATAGACCATTAGAGGCAGGCAGACCATGGATGGGCATACCATTTTGTATGTTGCGTAGCCTACTCCTAACTTGACTAGTTGCTCTAATTTCTCTGCTTTTGATCATTTTTAATGAATTACCCTCGGCCTTGTTAAATATTTCGTTTTAAATGTTTTGCTTTGGAAGCAATGAAACATTTAAAATATATTGCACAAAAATTTCCTTGGGCCCCACCTTATACAGTCCATGTGGCACCCACCTGTGATTTCCCAATCAACCAAAGCACCATAGTAGGATGGCAGGGAATGACTCAGATCAAAGGCTAGTTGATGAACAGTCGCACAAATTTGATCCCCAGATGGGACGCGTGTCACCTGCCCACGATATCACCATCCTACAATTCCTGATCACGGGATGGAAGGAAACTGTTGATCTTGAAGGTATTTTGATCAATGATAATGCAAATTTCATCCTTCTGAAAAATAAAACATTCATTAAAGGGCAAGGGGACATTACTAGGTGGATGGGAAACAATGACATAAGTTTTCTTAAAACTGTTCAGCACAAGGCCAACCAGGAGTTAGGAAAATAAAACCCATGGAGGAAATAAAATATTAAGACCAAAGGGACTAGGCCTAGATGAAACGATGGGGCATAAGATGTTTTTAAAACACTTCAAAAAAGGTAACGGTGAAATAGATCCCGACCAAGGCATTAGGTAAACACAAGGGTTTAAGATGAAGACAAAGCTAAAATCCCAACCCAAAGAAATTGTCCAACACCATGAAAGACTAGTGACATAAGGCAGGGCATGAGTGAAACATTAGGAACAAAATTTAAAGTTCCATCAGTACAAGCACTGGATAATTTTATATTAATAGTTTTTCCTATCACAAATATAAAAGGTGAGCACAATAAATAACATGTATTTTCCCATTAAATGTGAATGATTTTCAAAAAGTTTTAGTGTTCAACTATTGGTCCATTTTTTTTCAATATAAGTTGTATTTTAAATCATTATGTGTTGTTTTTATAAGAACAAATAGATTTTTTGTGTTCAACTATTAGTACATATGTGTTGAATATAAAAGGTAGAGATATCAAAGATTTATGGTTATCAATAAGTATTTGGTCCACTTAGGTTGTATATTAATTTTAATTTAAATAAAAATATCATATTCTACAAGCAACAAATGATATTTTTTTGGTTCAACTATTGGGGGTTCCATGATTAAGTTTTGGTTGAACCTTTAAAAAGTCAAATTTTAGACACTTCTCAAAAGATCTACTGATGTGGTGAGTTGCATGATGAGTCACACCTCCAAACCTTTGTTATAGATAAATAAGAGACCAGTCTACATTTCAAAAAAAAAAATGAAGGTTCTACGATATTCCAGTCAATTGCTACATGCTGAGAAAGTTAGCCTACACAACTACTGGGCCCTCTCCCCTAAAGGAATAAGGGGACATCACTAGGTCAATGACAAACAATGACATAAGTTGTTTTAATGAGGGAACATGGAACCAACAAAAGACTTAGGAAAAATAAAGTTAGGCGAAGGAAATAAAACAATAAAACAAAAGGGGGCCTAGCCTAGACGTACGAAGCGATGGGGCTTAAGTCATTTTAAATCCTTCCAAAAAAGTAACAGCCAAATAGATCCCATCCAAGGTGTAAGATGAACACTAGGGTTTTACATGAAGATGAAGGTAAAACCCCATCCTTAGGATTTTCCAAAACACCATAGATGACCAGAGACACAAGGCAGGATAAAATAGAACATAGATAACAAAACTTTGAAGTTCCATCACTACCCATAACCCTAAACCCTAAACCATTAACCCTTAACCCTTAAAACTGAAACCCTTAAACCCTCTACCCCCTCTCTCTCTGAAGTCTCTCCCTCCTTACCCCTCCCCTCTCTCTCCCACTCCCTCTATCTCTCTCCCCTGTCCTAAACCCTAAACCTCTTAACTCCTTAAACTCTAAACCCTTAAACCTCTACCCCTTATCTCTCTCCCACTCTTTCCCTCTTTCCCTCTCTCCCTCAAGTCTCACCCTCCTACCCCCTCTCCCTCTCTTAGGTCTCTCTCTCTCTCTCTCTCTCACTCACTCACTCTTATCTCCCTCCCCTCCACCCTTAACCCTCTAACTTATACCCTTGACTATTAACCCTCTATGCTCTATCTCTCTCCCTCTCCCTCCCTCTCTCTCTCTCTCACTAAATACCTCTATCTCTCTCCCCTCTACCCATAACCCTAAACCCTTAACCCTTAACCCTTTAACCCAAACCCTTAAACCCTCTACCCTCTAACTTAACCCTGCCTCCTCCTACCCCTCTCTCCTCTCTTAGGTCTCTCTCACTCACTACTCACCCTCTATCTCTCCCCTTAACCCTAAACCTCTTAAACCTTAAACCTCTACCCCTACCCTAACCCTCCCTTCCTTTATCTCTCTCCCACCTCTCCTTCTCTCTCTCTCTCTCAAGTCTCTCCCTCCTACCCCTCATCCCTAAACCCTTAACCCTTAAACCCTCACCTCTACCCTTAACCCTCCCTTCCTTTATCTCTCTCCCACTTCCCTCTCTCTCTCAAGTCTCTCCTACCCCTCATCCCTAAACCCTCAACCATAAACCCTTAAACCCTCTACCTCTACCCTCAACACTCTTCCTCCCTTCCCTTGGCACCCCCATTCTCTTTAACCTTCAATTTTCATGCCTAGTTTCCAAAGATCTTCTCGTACATTGGCACACACATTCTTGTAAAATGGTATAAGATAAGACAAAAAAATAAAATAGCTTAGTATTTCATACATTTCACCCACAACCTTATCTAAGTATTTCTTAATTTAATTCTTAACAAACCTAAAATAAGAATCATACACACCACAACAGTGGAGACGAAACAACCCTTGATCTTCATTTATTCAAAACGATTTGCAATTAGAGTCATATCAATTTCAAATGCCAGTACTGACATAAAACATCAAATCCTCATGAATTCAAAACCTACTACAGAATGACTCAAAACCTAAATTGCATTTTACCTAAAACCATCAGACTTTACAATTTGCTCTGTAACTTCATCTAGACTCGACCAAAAATATCTAACTTGCTAACCTGTACTTCTGGACTTGAAATCCTTCTTATAAAAAAAGGAGGAGCAAACAAGCATCAGGCCAGAAAGCACACGTGTCACTATCCAATTGGACCACCTTGTGATATTCCAAAAATTTGATACAACAAAAATCTCCCTAGAGAATCTTGTTGTTCATCATGCCCGCTGAGAATGGTTGATGCAACAACAAAAAAATTAAAGAATACTGTGCCTAGACTATCACCAAAAAATAAAATTGGAATATGTTGTAACTGCAACAGCTGATTTTTCAACCATTAGCAGCCTACTCCTTTTCACTCTTCCTCAATTAAATATACATTTACCCATTTCTGGTACTCTTCATCAATTGGCCAATAAAAATTGATCACCTCATTCACCTTGAAACTATAAGGTTTGTACTTAACTTCCACCTGATTCACTTCTCTTTCAAAAGACTCCAAGAATGAGTTGGTGCTAATGATTTTTTCCATACAACTCACCAACAAATCATAATCTGAGTTACCTTGTTTTTTAGGGTTTTGTAGTTGAAACATGATATAAAGGGGCTCTTGCACTTTTTGTGATTACTGTAGCTTGTGTAAGAGGCCCCATGGATACTATTGTAATTGTAGGATGCATGAATAGGGTGTAGGATGAGAAATAAAGAAGGTATAGCTATTGTCCTCTATAGTTTTGTGAGGAAAATCATGTGAAATGAGAGGTTCAAGCCTAAGTTTCAACAAAACATGTATGGGAGATTTGATTTTATGAATTTTTATCCATGTGTAGACCTAATGGTTGTTTCTAAACACTGAATATAAATGACACACACACACATATGTATGTATGTATGTATATGTATTTTTAAATGTACATGTAAATACAATTACTGGATGCTCTCCTAGAACAATAAATGCAACATATCATTAAAGAAATCTATATCTATGTATATAAATGTGTATTTGTAAATGCAAGTGTAAATGCAAAGAGCATACGGTTTTGTAGTGTTATAGATACAACATATCCATAAATTAATGTAATTGAAATTCTAAAGTCTTCAACACATATAATATGAAATCGATCAAACTATTAAACTACATGAGAAATAAATGAAAATGATAAATGCATATGTATGTGTATTTATAAATGTATGTGTAAAATAAGTAAGAATTTAATGGAAATTATAAAAGAATACAAGGAAAGGTCTCCTCCCTTCTTGGTAGTGATAACCTCCTCCACACACAACCCTTAAAAATTGTGAATAGAGGAATACAATCTTTGAAGAACTCAAAGTTGATTCTCTCCTACTTGATACAATTAGTCATTTTATCCTTACAAACATTTATAGTGATTACTAGAGGCACATAGACCAATTCTTCATAATAAAAGAATTTGATCATACTTTTCCAATGATGGCATTATGAGGAAACATTAGGTTAAATGAATAATTCCTAGCCAAGTTCTTTAAATCATGTCCAACCATATAAGAGAAGACTGCTGCTATGTGTACCTGGATACCATGGAGAAAGGCTAGTCTTTGGGCTCTTTCATCAATCATCCTACCTTAAAACATGCCAAAAGTCTCCTAGCAATTAAACATAGGAAGATCTAATATGATTTAAAAAAAATTATTGCCAAAGCGTAAACTTATGATGACTTAACTAGGCCTAGTACACACTCCCTCCCCATTAACCACTTAGACATATGGAAATTACGAGTAAATTTTTTGCTATTTTTAGTCATGTAGGTGTCGAACAAACCACTTGGTGGTGTTTCCCTTCAAGTTTATTTACTTGAATGAAGAGAAAAAGTCCTTTGATTACAATTAGAGAATACATTTGAGGCCTTGGTTGTGTAACTAGTGGACCATAGTCACATTTAACACTTGTTATAAAGTTTGGGAGTTAAAACATTAAGTAGATTTGATTTGTGATGATACATTTGGATGGTAGTAGTTCAATACCTTGCAATATATCAAGACTTGATTACCTTATAACCTATGAAATTCTAGCGATGAAATGATAGATTAATCATAATGGCACCTTGGGATCACATCACCATGAAAGAACTTCATCCAACATCCTTATGAGTGCAGGTACCACCAAATAGGTATTTGTCAGATCTATCTTTCTCGAGCGAGGGAAATTCAGGAAGAGAAGAGGAAAGCGAGACATGTAGTATGTCTAAAGGAGGGAGATCAACTAGAGGTCAAAAGATTAGAAGAAAATTTTGTAAACGCATGGAATTTTTTCTTGTTGAAGGAGGATCATGTTCTTATGATGATGAGAGAATAGGAGACGTTGAGGTTCCCTTGAGGTACAAACATCTATGGAAACAATGGGTACCCAAGGAATTTCCTCCAATAAACACTAATTTTTGTGTCAAAGAGAGGATATATCGCATAACACCATTGTCATTACATGGTTTGGGCCTATTTTATATGGATGGCATAAAGGTCTGTTATGAAAAAGTTATTGAATTGATGGAGTATGTCAGACCCTGTTACAATTACAAAGATTGGATGCAACTGGTTGGATATACATGAAGTATGCGTAGGTATGCACTGTCAGCAAATTATATACAACTAAAAGATAAGGATCAAAATAAAGGAGTGGCTATGTACATTGACGAAAGGTCAAAAACATCAGGGAATATTGCAAGGTTTATAAACAGTACATGACCTGGTCAAAAAATAAGCAACCCAATTGCATATTTGAGGCGCGTGAGGGAAACTGTGTATTCATATGTGCGATAAAATCAATAATTGTAGGGGAAGAGTTGCTAATCGATTACAATTTGAATCTCTTAGTCATAAACACAATTACTACATGGGGGTGGTACGTACTATGTACCATTTTACCCAACCTCCAATTAATGACTCCAATATACCATTTTATTCTTATGTTTTTTTCGTAGGTCTATTAGTTTCATTTCGGTAATGTTTTTTTAGATTTAATTTTTGTCATAGCGGGACATTGATCGTATGGAGAAGGCTCTAGCAAAAAGCACAGATCACGATGTATCTTCATGTGCTTCTACCTGACATGTTTACCTCATTGTAATCATACAAATTAGATACGAGAAAAATGTTTTATTATTATGTTTTTTTCATGTAAGTTTATTAGGTTAAGTTCGATAATGTTTTTAATATTCTTGTTGTAGTTGACTGATCAGGGAAAGGCACCAGTAGTAGAGGATATCATCCATAGTGAGGTGCACTCAATATTTTGTGATGATGACATTTCTTATTCAACAAACCCTCTCGATACATTAAAGAAGATCCAAAAAAAATGCAATGAAGAAATGGTTAAGTTGATATTCATAGTGCCTCAAACAGATGAGATAAGAGAGAGGGTTAAAATATTGTCTGAGAGATTACAAAACTTGCAAGTAAGCTGTCATGAGGTCTTTAATTATAACATAAATTCATTCATGGTTTTATATTTTGTACTCTTTTATGTCATGAACTAAAATATGTGTTGTTTTTACAGGGTTATTTTCTTCCTCATGATGCTCCTGGCCATGATCAGGGTACTGTAAGTGCTACTCGAGGAGTAGGGGTTGGTACACGTGTCCATCCTGATCTTCCTACACATACATCACATCATCTGACCCCATCATCCATGCCTATATTGTCGTCTAAAACGTCCGCAACACATACCATGCAGGCATCCATTAGTGCACCCTCTAGCAGTGAACACATTCTAGAACATGTGTCAGGACATGTACCTGGGGATGCAAATGCCACTAGTACTGGTGATGTTTTAGCAGCATTTTCTAGATCTTCCCGTATTACTAGTACAGGAACATTTCTGGTCACACTTGTGGTGACCGAGGATTTCGTTCCCATAAAGATAGAGAGGGTCCCAGGTACTTTAAAATGTTTTAATTATTATTATATATAATCCAATTGAAATTTACTTATTGATTGCTCCTTTTAGACTATTGATCCCGTGATCATTTTGTAGGAAATGATGTTTTTTATAAACATCTAAGTAATATTACATTGGAGCTCTTCGGGCCCACCATACATACATGGTGGAATGCCCAAAATCAAGATTTAAAAGATGAGTCATTAACTGTTTAGTTGTGTTGTTCAGTGATAAAACATTCAACTGAACCAAGGTCCTTCAGAAAGCTGGTACCTATCTAAAGTATGTGAGGGACCAATATAGGTCACATTTAGAGAAGAACAAAAAGTACGAACATCCCCCCATGATTTCAGAGAGGGAGTGGAAGGACCTGGTGTCAGATGGAAAGGAGAAGGCAGAAAAGAAAAAAGGAAAGACACCACCAGGCCAAGGAAGGTATGCGGTACTATCAACAATGTAATTATATACTGATTACTCTTTCTTTTTACATAATCTAATGTATTTCAAACTTTTCATAGGCTACCCGACACATCAAATGCAACAAAGGCAAGACTAGAAAAACACGGGCTGCATAAACTTGGCTCTGGTGGTTATATGAAATTAGCCGCACAAATTGTAAGTATCAATAAATGAAATATAGTATCCAAATAAGAAATTGAAAACAATTTTTGTTTTATCACACTATAGAAACAAAATTCATTATATTATTAAAAATGTAGGGCTTTTAATTCAATAGAGTTCCCACAAAAGATGACCTGAATATTTCCTTCTAGCAAGGCTATGGAGTCGTGGCTGAATGCATAAGAGTCTTGACTGGGAAAAGACAACCTTCCACTACATCCAACACACAGGTAAATAAACTCAATAAATTTTATTTAAAGTTGAATACTTGTGCAATCTATTCAATATTAATTTCCACCATAAACTAATTACATGCCTATTTGTTTCAAACATTCAAGCAATGATAATACTGCACATGACATTGGAATGTAGCCTGGTGAGGGTGGAGCACAACCTACAGATGAAGGCCATGGTGTGCATCCCGATACTTTAGAGCATGTAGAGCATGATCAACATGTTGAGCATGATTAGGCTAGAGAAGATCAGGAACATGATGTGGCCCCATCAGGTAAAGAGGACCACTCTAATTTTTTTTAAACATATTTAATTGCAATTGGTGTATTAATTAATGTAACCTTTTGTGTTTCAACTTTAGATCATGTAGAGCATCATCAACGTGTTGAGCATGTTCAAGCTAGAGAAGATCAGGAACATGATGTGGCCCCATCAAGTAAAGAGGACCACTCTCATGTTCTCTTAAACGTATTTAATTTCAATTGGTGTATTAATTAATGTAACCTTTCGTGTTTCAACTATAGATTAGGATTTAGAGGGTGTTTAGCATGTTGAGCATGAGTCTATAACAAAATTTTGGGAACATGATGTGGACCCATTAGGTAAAGAGAACCCATCTAATGTTATTTTAATTAATGAAATACTTGTAACAATAATAATAAAACATATCAGTTTAACATTTCTTTGTTATTGCAACAAACCCCCCCTTGAGGCAGCTTCCACATAATGAGCAGATGACTAGGGATACATTAAGATCATGAGCAAAGGGAAGAACAACTAAAAGGGGGACAAATATTGATTTAGAAAAAAAATACTCCACTTTAGCTTTATGTAGCTTTCAAAAAGAAACAAAAAAAAAGTGATTGTAATCATATCATGACAACCATATTTTTGATAATATGTAAAAACTGAAAGAATGAATATTATATGTTAATGAATGAATATGAATATGTTAATTAATGAATGTTATATGTTAATGAACAAATGTTATATGTTATTAATGGATGAATGAATGTTATATGTTATTAATGGATGAATAGATGAAAGTTATATGTTATTAATGGATGAATGAATGAATGTTATATGCTATTAATGGATGAATGAATGATTAATGTTATATGATTGGGTATGGTTAATTGAGAGTGATGTGAGGGGGGGGGGAGGGGCCAAATGAGCTTCCACTGTCATGTGGTTGGCCCTGTTAAGTAGAGAATATTAAACTATTCTTGAAACAAAGAGAAGCTCAATAAGGTAATGCACTTTTTAATATAAGAAATGCATCATTTGAAGCATCAAACCAATATACAAAGATGAAAGAAAGTGAACTTTTCACTATAGTGGCAGAAACATGCTTCTTTATACCCTGATATGCATCATAATTTTAAGTTGTTTCCATTCCAATGTTCTGAGTTTAGTTTGTTTGTATGGCTTTGTATGAATAACACATTGTGCTATGTGTGGATTTGGTTTCAAAGCTCTGTTTCTTTTTTTTTTAGTGGTGATATAACTCTAAAATTTGACTTTTGGGCATAACAGATTAGTGGAAAAATTGATAGCTTTGAAGGGTTTAGAGGCTCAATTGAGATAGATACACATATATTTGGATCTTCTTGTTGATGGGAGGCTTTGAATTAACCATGAAATTTTGTACCATCTGCAGGTATGCAAAAATTTCTCTACTTACATTCATTCTTGATCATAAATGTTGTAAATGATATTAATGCTTCAAACTTAAAATTCGTTTCATTGTTATAATGATCAAAATGTTATACTCTTCTATACATTCAAGCATTCTCTTGCCCCCTACCCTTTGCTCTCCCCCCCCTCCTTTTAAGAATTTTCTTTGTCATAAAAGATTCACATTTCTATCTCATTTACACAAATTTATCTGAAGTGCTAGGAGTGAATAAAGATATGTAAAAGATGATGGATTATGTCTAAACAACAACTTTCCATCTTATAGCTAATTAAATCCTTAATATATGAATAGTTTAGAGCTCGAATAAGGCTTGTATATGCATGTGTAGCAATAAGGGAGCCTATGTGAAGATTGAAATTTAAAACATCACTTTGTTATTTTTCCTTAGGCAGTGAAATGATATTTTGAGTAATACAAACCTGCACACACATTGATATTTTTTGGCATTGCATTGAAGAATTTTTTTTCTCTTATACCTACCCTCGGCTAGACATGGAGGTATATAATATTGGTTTTTGGGTTTATTCTGTAAGTAGTTAATTTCACAGAGGAAGACTAAAATCTTCTTAATGTCCTATGTTAGGTGTGAAAGCATATGAATCACTTGCTAAAGGCACCATTTTGTATTCATCCAAAAACTGGTTTGTTCTTTATTTTTTTATGTTTCTTGCATGTGTTTTTTTTAGGCTCTAGAGATGTAGCTCGGCTCTTTCCTTTGCACTTTGCATCTATTTTGATGATTACAGTAGATTTTCCTCATAATTTTCATGTAGATCTATTTGTAACCTTATTGTCTACCAACAAATTTGCAAACCACTCACATATTAAGGACCATTTCACTAACTTGTAGTCATCCATTACTTCATATGTTGCAGGTTGTGTCTATGTGTCAATAAATCCTGATGATTGCGAGAACTTTAATCCTACAAGTGTACCCAATCTTTCTCAAGTAAAAGTCTTACCTTATTTTATAGTACTTTAAATGGTTAATTGAAGGTGCTTCTTTAGACGTGAGATAGTTGGACCTTGGATTAAAATATGGTATTACATGGGCAATATAATGATAAAACTAAGGTCCATTGAACACAAATTATGAACATAATTTACTGGACAATGAATAGTGTTACAATTATAATTATTTCTCCTTTACCTACCTCTGCATTAATGAAAAAGATAGATCCATATAAATCTAACCTTGAAAGTGTTGAAATCTGCAATATCCGCAGGACTCGAGAAACTATCAAACATATTATTTTTGAATGTTTTTATGCTCAAGAAATTTGGTACTTATTCTGCCATAAGCTGAAGGTCTAGAATAACAATGGTAAAATTAACTGGCATGATATTTTGTTTTGTAATTTCAAGCTCAAGTTTGATTATAAGCTATTAAGTAGTCGAAGGAAAGTCCCGACGACCCCCAAAGTCACAACGATAAGTTATCATTGGTGAGAATCATAGCGATACACTTAAGACCGAAGGAATAATTCTAGGGGAGACTCAAAACGTTGGTATGAATGCATGACACCATAGCGACATATGATCTATTGGCTATCAATGAGACTCAGAACATCGATGAGACTGTGTGATACCAAAGCGATATGTAATATTGACTATTGAAGAGACTCAAGGCATCGGAAAAACTACATGATGTCTCAGCAGGTGTCTAATAAACATGGAAAATGACCGAATAAAATAATTTCCTAAGATTTGAATATGAAGGGACGCGACTTGCTTGATCTCTCACTGATGGTACATTTTAATGAATTTTTTTTTAAAAAAAATTTGCATTGTTTCATCAAAATTTTGACGAAGACAATAGACAAATCATCGAAAATATCCAATGAAGTTGCTATAGATGTGACAAAGGATTCATCATAACTCATTGTCCATTTCATTGTAATTGTGACGAAGTCCACCAACGAATCACATAAAAGGTTTGACGAAGTTGCTTAGCTGCGACGAAGGCTTCTTCGTAAGTCCTTGCCCTTTTCATCAAAATTTCAATGAACCTCATAGACGAACCACATAAAAGGTTTGACGAAGTTGCTTAGCTATGATGAAGGCTTTGTCGTAAATTCTTGACCATTTCATCGAAATGGCGATGAACTTTTCATGTTCTTTTGATGCCCATTTCATCAATATTCTGACGAACATCGAGCCATTTTATGATGCCAACAACTGACAAATCTGCATTGTTATTTCGATGTTTAATTCATTGTTGGACTTGTGAAGAAAAAATGGCTACAATTTTTTTTTTCATCATTTCATCGCTACTCTAACAAAGATTTGTTGAACCACCAACGAATGTCTGTCAGAAAATGGTGTCGAATTTAGTAGTGATATAGGTGTCATCACTATCTTCCTACTCTAGAAACACTTAAAGTGAATAAGATAGATAATGTATTGACTAAAGAGATCCTTCCTACTCTTGAGAAGTTAATGAAGGAGCATGTGCACAATGTACAATGGAAAAATGGAAACGTGGAATTGGAGGTAGCAGGTACTTAATTTACTAAATTTATCATAATTTTATAAATCAAAGGACAATATATACAAAAAATTACTCTGGTATAATTATTTTCATATTTTTTAGAGCAGATTCCTTTTTCATTTCATACATTCTAGTACCTGCTACCTCTAGTTCTACATTTCCATTTTCCCATTACACATAGTGCACATGCTCATTCCTCAATTTCTCAAGAACGGGAATAATATCTTAAGTCAAAAAATTATCTATTTTCATTCTTCTAAACCATTTCTCACCATCCCCCTCCATCATACCAACCGAAAAATATTATCCTTATCCCTCCTCCATCCTATAAATATGAAGTATATTTTCAATTTTTTGGCTCAATTGATTTTATTTTGTGTCAAAAAAAGATATGAATATCCTTACCACTCCATCCAAAATCATGGGATAAACTTATAACTTTATGTAAATTTCAAATATTGGAGATGTAATTAGATCTTTCAATTTTAATAAATTAGCACAAGTATGTTACAACCAATAGGGTAGAATTATGATATTCATCCTACAAAAAAAAATTAAAGCATTTGATATAAACATGATAAAAACTATATAGTAACTGTTAGGTTCCCAAATCTGCACCCTATTTGTTAAGCCTTGAATGAACTTAGTAGATTTGGACTAACGTGGGACTACTTTCAAGTTGTGGGTAACCTATTTGAATGTAGACCTCCAGTGATAAGGGTTGGCTTCCCATTTTGATGTCACCTAACTACTTAATCGCCGAGGTAAGGGTAAGAATTTGCATAAAAATAAACCTAATTCTGAAAAAACCTAAGGTGATACACCAAAACAACCTAGACCTATTAACAAACTTTGACATTCAACTTAATATCTCAAATCTTGACTCACACAACTCACTTTCCAATGCAGTTTACAAAAATAATTTATAAGGAGGTATGTAATAGTGCTTTTAAAAGGAAAATAGGTTTTCATAGTTAACAACACTACTAAACAACATAACTTATAACCTGTAAACATACATTTTCTGCTAAATGGATGCATAAACATGAGAAAAGTTTGCAAGGAAAGATGAATTCTCACAAGACAAACTAATCAGTTCCATTAATGGCATACCATGAAACATGAAGAGAGAAGATAAAAATGCTCTAATTTATTAATTCAAAGTGCTTACTATATAATAGGCCCATCTAAGTTACAATACTGCTCCATGAAAATAGCTCCAAGAAAACAAAGCTATCCTACTGCTGGAAAAGAAAGAACCCCCAAAATTTTCAAAAAATGAACATACTTAAGCAAAACCCACCAAAACCCCTCACACAAGTGCTTCCAAAACTTTCTGGTTGGATACAATAGAAAAGGCCAAAAAGAACCTTCTAGAAACTCTCCAAAATGTCCTCCACATGAATAAAAGTTAGGCCAAGTCAATAGTCACACTAAAAAGGTGACAAAAATGCCTCCAAACAACCCCTTTTCCTCCAAAATTAGTCAAAACAATATCTCACACATTCTTCATTTCTGCAAGTCATCATGGTCTTCACACAAGTCTTGACCCACACTCTCCTCATGCAATATGTGTGTTTTGAAGCACAAGACTCTAAAAAGTATTAAAGATAATGATCTTGATTAAGTGATTCATAAAACATCACTTAACCAAGACATTTTACATTTCAAAGCATAAAATAAGGGACCCCACCATCAATATGTATTACATTTCATTTGCAAATGAAAATGTCAAGGTGATTATCAAAATCACTTAAATGACATATTAATGTTGGAATCAAATGCAACATATAATGTCATATCCAAAAGATTTCAAAAGATTCTAAGGCACTTGACTATATATCAACTTACCATATTTTGCATTTTACTCAACACATGGTAATATTCACTGGTTTGCAAAGGCATCATAAGCTCCAAAATACTTAGCCAATATGGTTGACCTCCAAATTCTTTGGAAAGCATATTCCAAGTCACATGATGTTGGGAAAACACCAAAGCATCACATTTGTTGCATGACATAGTCCATATGTTTCATGTTTGAAACACTTAGCAATATTTCTCAAGGCGTAACAAATGCCTAAGTCAAAACACATGCCTAAGGAAAAACAAATGCATCAGCCCCCACTTTGAATTTACATGAGTTTTTTTTTTTAAACATGGGACAAAAGTCCCATCGAACTCAAGTAGGGTCAAACCCTAATCATCAAAACACCCAAATAATGAAAAAACATTATCATTTGGTCATTGAAGAATCTGGAACAAGGCTCTCCCGCCATGAGGTTTGAGGAAACATAGGGAAAACATGGAGAATCACAGTGTTTTTTTGGTGATTCACTGAGGGAAACACCTCGATAGTAGGTAAAGGCTTGTTTCATGGCTTAGAATCTACATTTTTTCTCAACACATGGATTTCACTTGATGAGTAAAGGTCGCGGCCTGTAGATTGTTTCTAACTTCTTTATTGTTATTTTTCTCTCTCTGTCATTGCTTTACCTTGTTCACAACCACTTTTGTTTTCCTTTGAAGCTTGAATGGAAACTTTGTTGAAAGCAAAGAGCTCAAAAGTTTGCCAAAAAAGTGTGAGCAAAAGCTCCAGATGAGTCAATTCGGCCACTCCATTTTGATTTCAATCAAAAGAAACCCATATTCTTTTTCTAGCTTGACTATGAAGCATGAAATGCTTGTCTCTTTTCTGCATTCAACCATAAAGACACTCCATTGTTGTTGTTGTTTCTTTCATAAATAAAAAGAAAGCTTCATGGTCGAGGCCATGGACAGAAAATAGTGTGTTTTTATGAGTGGATCTACTTCTTTTGAAAACCCTATAATGTTTCTTCAATTTTATTTTGTATTAGCACATTTTTTAACAACCCAGATGGGTTTCTTGATATGTAGAAGAAGAAATACTTTGTGTGAGCTTGACCTCCATTTTTGAAAACTGGGTTTTTTCTATATTCACAATTTCTGCTTCATTTTACCATAATTGCAAAACCCCTATTTTGGGTTTTCTGTAGCATACATTTTTATGAATTTGCAATTGATTTTTCAGAACAACCCAAGTGGGTTTCTTGATTCCTTGAAGAAATTCATATTTTGTGTAGAAATACAGATGGTTTTGTAGATACACTCCATTTTTCTGCAGAATATACCAATATTGCTTCTTTTTTTGAAACCCCAAGTGGGTTTTCTATATTTTTGTAGAGAAGAGGGTTTAATTGACCATGACCTTCCATAATACATGAAATGGCTTTCATTTTTTTGAATCCTATAGGATGTTCACCATATTGTTGCCTCTATCTAAGATTTTCATGATGAACCTAGATGAGACTTTTCAGTTTGAAAGTAACTTCAAATTTTGTTGCAAAATGATTCAATGTCATTGCACAGTGTGGGTACAATGAAAGCCCCATTTTGTAGCAAAATGTTCTTTTTTAGTGAGCATCTAAATTGGTTTTGCAATGCCCTTCTTTTCTATAGAATGTCTTACATTTTTTTCTCCATTCTGCAAATTCTTGAGAATCATGAAGGCTTTGCTTTTTATCTTTTGCATTCTTATTATTAGCACATTGAATTGACCATACTAATCATTGATTGGTGACTTGTCTTAAATCACATTTATGTCTGTCAATGCATGACTGCCCCATTGGAAGTAATGGTTGCCACTGTTTTGATTGGATTTGGGATTTCCCCATTGGAACACACTATGTTGTCCTTTTTTCATTCATTGCTGCCATTATTTTCTCATTCTTGGTTCACTTGGGAGTGTCACCTTGTAACTCTGAAAGGCCGTGGCCAGTAAAGAATCATGACCAACATTGAAATTTTTTTCGCTGTATAGGTTTGTGACTTGGTAATAGGTTGTTTCTAATGCAATAGCTTTTCATATTGGTGGATGGAAATGCTAGGTTTTGACCATACTAACTATCCCTTATTTATGCTTTGACCTTGTTGTGAATGGATTGTATTTCATGTCCTCTGATGATCCTACTTATTCCTGAATTTTTAGGTAGAGACACCATCACAATAGCATCATTTTGATGGTAGTTTCTTAAATACTTTCTTTATGTAGTCATAAATATTGCTATTGATTCGAAGTTTTCATAATGCAACATAGAGTAAGATTATACGAGTTATTTCCATCTGTGTAATGACTGTACCTTGCATTACATGGGATTAATCATAGTTTATCATTCACTGTTGATTTTTTTTTTCAAATTCATAGATAACTTGAAGATAAACCTGTAACCTTTAATGACACTGCTCTTATTCATGACTATGCTTTGTTCATTTGAAGCGCCATGATTTATGATGGTTTCAATATGTGAATTTTATGAGCTCTTCTATTTCAATCAACAAGACCATTGCCATTTTTAATATCATTGATCTTCTTTGAATCTTTTTGTCTATGCTTAGAGGAATCATTTCTAGAGGAAACCATTTGGCAACCTGCTCAATCATTAACATAAGTTAATGGCCTAGTATAGAGAGTAGAATACCCATGTTCTTTGTGTTATGGCATAGCAATTGTATCTTGATCACATCACATGAGGGTTCCAATGCTATCATTTAATCCTTGTGATGGCATGTTCATAATAGGTATATTATCTATGTCAACTAGAGTTGATGTTTCTTGAATGTCTTTTCCTTTTGTGCCTTTCTTTAAACAATCATGCATTGATTGTTAGCTAGCAACTTGTTTGTCTAATGTTTGATTGAGAAGGCCTTGAATAAAGCCTTGTGCAACTTGGGCTTGTCTTTGTTGTTGTCCTATTTGACATGCTTGGAATGCTTCCTCATTGTTTAAGAGATGCATTATTGAACTTGATGCATCTATGAAGTCACTTCTTTTAAAAATAGATCATGGATCTTCTTAAGAAGATTGAAGGACATATCAACAAAATATGTTGCATCTTTTGAATATGATAATGAAAGTTGATCAACTGGTGTGATTCCAAGTTGCTCAATTTCCTTTTTCTTTCAAAGAATGTTGAGCTCTACCCTCGTGGGAGTCACATTTACCCCACATGTTGTATTTAACTGAATCAGAACAGTAACCAAACTTGTCCTAAATTTGCACATGAAGTAAACAAGTTGGAAAATAGATGTATATTTTGGATGTGTTTGATAACTTCACTATTTTTTGGGACATCCAAGGTTTGCATGCTTATTTAATATAGTTATGGATAAGTTTATACATGCATAGGTAGGTGTGTATGTGAGGATTGAGATCTTTCATTACTTAGAGCCTTGCTCTAACATCATTGTGTTTTCAGATGCAGGAACTAGGAGCACTACGGAGCTAGGAGCACTACGGAGCTGGGAAGGACACAAGTGGCTTGAGGCAGCAACAACAGGGCAAGTGGACAACTTGTAACTAGTCATTCTCAGGAAATGACTGGTTTCCATTCTTATATGCACATTCATTTGTTTCTTTTTACTTATTCATGTATAAATTGCTTCATATTTCCATTGAATAAGAGAGTTAGTCCCTTGGCTTGTGAGGGACATGTACCTTAATGATTATCAATAAAGGATTACATCTATATCCATATGATTCTCTTTTCTCATTTGTTGTAATTGCAACATTGGAATGGAAATGTAATCTATTTCATTTGAAAATCTTATCATGCATATTGGACTTAGCAGATTTATGGTTTATCTTTTAAATGTCTAAATGAACAACACAAAAAGAATAAACACTAAACCTGATTTCAACTAAAAGCTAAAAATCAGGTAATAGTAACAATTGTAATATTTACATGGGTTGTATTAAATAATAATACCTCTCTACCTACCCCTCTCTCTACCTCTTCCTCACCCCTCTTTCTCTCTCTCTCTCTCTCTCTCACACACACACACACACTATCTCTCTCTTTATACCTCTCCCACCCTACCTTTGTATCTAGCTTTACCTGCATCTCTCTTTATTCATTGCACCTCACCTCTCTCTACCTACACCTCTCTAATTGGATTGCTAACAAAACCCAAATTTAATCCAAGTATAATTTAGCATATAACTTATGATGAGTTTAAATTGTCTATATACAAAAAAAACCACAACATTTTCCTTTCCTTTGGTAAGCTCTACAAGAGCTATATCCCCATGAATATTGATAGAGGGGTTTGATCTATGTCAAACCTACTTATAACAATAATTTCACCAAAAATAGGGGCATGTGCACATCACCAAGAAGGCCTAATGCTACTAGAAAACACAAAAAAATGCTCACATTATTGTAGTGCTAGAAAACACACTATCCCAGGTGTCAATTATTTCCTTAGGAAAGGTTTTTGTTTCATATGTACACTAAGAATGTAATGAAGTCCACCTTCAAATTTTGGAACAACTATTTGGTACATTAAAAATGACATTTCACTTTCTTCATTTGATTGGAACAAAAAAATGCTCATATTATTTGTAGTGTTGGAAAACACATTGTCCCTTATTAATTATTTCCTTATTAAGAATGCTCACATTATTTCTAGTGTTGGAAAACACACTATCCCCCATCAATTATTTCCTTATTAAAAATTCTCACATTATTGCAGTGTTGGAAAACACACTGTCCTTTGTTAGATATTTCCTTATGAAAAGTTTTTGATTTGTACACACCAACAATGTAAGGAAGTCCACCTTAAAATTTTAGAAAAACTATTTGGTATAGTAAAAATGGCATTTCACTTTCTTCATTTGATTGGAACAAAAAAAGATCACATTATTTGTGGTGTTCAAAAACACACTATCCCTTGTCAACGACACACACACCACCTCTCTACCTCTCCCACCCTACATAGATCTCTCTATTATGTTCACTTGATCTCTCTACATACCTCTCCATGTTTCCCTCCTTCCCTCTCTCTCCCTCCTTCCCACACAACCTCTCTCCACTTACAATTAAGAAGAAGATTTTATCATTAAAAGAAAAGGAAGACTAAAATTAACCACTTACAAAAGGAAGTGTTACCCCCATTCTTGGTTAGTGGAATTTTAAAATTTCCCCCTTTTCCAAATTATCAATTATATCTGAGGTAGTTATGTAGGATATGTCTTCTTGATGCATGAGGATCAAGTATGACACTCCCTTTTCATTTGGATCTTAAAAAAGAAATACTTTAATTTGTGATTGCTCTTCAAGGCTACTATGTGGGCAGTTACGATGAAGATCAAATCTGTACAAGTTTAATAAGTGGCTTGGTAAATGAAGACAGTTGGGTGTTCGTAGATTCAAGACATCCTACTACCACCATACTAAGACATTTGAAATTGCATTTCCTTCATCCTTTGGTAACAACTATAGGAGTTGTTAGGAGATTTTTGTTTTCATCATCTTAAAAGGGAACAATGTCTTAGAGGAGACTAATAGTGATGAAAATAAACCATCTGGAAATAGGCTTACAATTTTCAGTATGCTAGGTGTCCAGTAATAATAAAGGGATTTTTGAAGCTTTATATCATCAATGCTTATTATGAACATATGTTAACTCATTTCAACGAGCATGCTATAAGGCAGCGACACTCTTAATGGTTAAGTGAAGAATTATTAAAGCCCACACATTTGGTTTGAAACTTCAAATAAAGATTTATCGGAAAGTTGCATCATCATTTTATTATCACATTCCTGAAAGGTGTTTGTGAACATCGATATAAAGTAAATCGTCATTTGTGGTGTTATTGGGTAGTCGGGAACTTTCAAAATTCCTGAACTCCAAATGCATGGCTCTAAAGTTAGGAAAAGGCCCGACTTCCCGAAATAAAGACTTCAACTTTGATTTTATGGTTTTTAAATAAAAGGCTCCTCCATCGATGTTCTGGAAAACACGCATGACCAAACCAAGAACAATGCGCACAGGCTGCTTTGGAGATAGATGGTCCTTCAGAATGCCTAGATTGTAAGCTATGTACAAAATGGATTCATTAAAAAGGCTTTAGAAATTTAAAAGAAAATGCAACTGGCTAGTGCAAAGCCAAGCGCCACAAACTTTTCCACACATCCTCACACCCCGCGCTGGATAGTAGGGTGTAAGTGTTAAGAAACTAAGTGTCTCAACTTGTTTTTACATGAGCTAACTGTGTGTTGATCAACCTATTTCCAACAATGGAGGAGATAATTACAATGTTGTTAGTAGTGGAGAACTAAACTCATTCCAATCATGCATAAAGAGATTTTAATCCGTAGTCCGTGGTGGATGAGATAAGATGGTGGAGACTTGAAGTTAACTAAATCTTATTCAACACATGAAGCTATTTTAACTTATTTTTTGTAGCGGTGAGGATTGAACTAATTAGAATGTAGTTGTTGCATGAGCAGTGATATTGTATTCTCCACTAGTCGGTGATTGAGTGATCCATGCATTAGTTTTTAATTGATAGGTTTAACTGAGGTTTGTTTTGGTTATTGCTTATGAAGGAGCCATCCATTCATATTTTTTGATGAATAGAAAATAATCTATGCCTTAGAGTATTGGATAGTAAGAGATTTTTCTGAGATACTGTTATGTTGCCAGAATTATCCCAGTTCTTGTTGAAGATTGGCGAACACCTGGAGAAGCTTAATGTTTCTATTGTATTGTAATTGTTGTTACTAATAATACAAAGTATTATTCTTTTGGTGTGTGGGGTTTTTTTACCTGGAAAGGTTTTCCACACATAAATCTATGTGTTATGGTGTCATTCTATTATGTGTGTATTTGAATGTGTTTCCTTTATTGTAACTGTTTAAATATTTGTTGGAATTTGCACTATCTCTCCTTCATAGATTAGTTTTGGAAGCGCTTTCTGCACCTTTGCTTCCTTTCAATTGGTATTAGAGCTAAGCCAGTTGGGGTCTCGTTGTTGGGCAGTAGGTTTTTTGTACTGATCTTTGTTTGAGTGGGAGTCTTTGTAGAAGTATTTCAAAATATTGTTGAAGCAATAAAGATGGAAAGCACGTCTAGTAGAATAGAGATGGATAAGTATAATGGTAGCAACTTCGAGTTATGGAAGTTGAAGATGGAGGATATGCTCATTGATAGAGATCTATGGGCTACAATATCCAAGACAAAACCAACCAATACAACTCAAGAAGAGTGAGATCTGAAGGATCGAAAAGCCAATGGTTTGGTTAGACTTTGTTTAGCTGATTCTGTACTCCTGAATGTCCATGAAGAGAAGACTACAAAATCTCTTTGGAAGAAGCTTGGAGATGTTTATCAGGCTAAATCCCTGGTAAACAAGTTATTCTTGCAAAAGAAATTGTATTCTATGAAGATGGAAGATGGAGGATCCATTACAGATCACTTGAATGCATTTAACATGTTGATTACTTAGTTGGGTTTTGTTGGTGACAAGATTGAAGACGAGGATCATTGCATGCTTCTATTATGTTCTTTTCCAGACTCATGGAATCACCTGGTTATGGCTATTGGAAGTACCACCACCAATTTCAAAATGGATGATGTGGTTCCATCACTCTTTTTTGAAGAGATGTGGAGAAAATCTTTTGAGATGGCCAAGGAAGCCCTTGCTATTCGTGGAAGACCTAAAGAGAAAGGAAATAAAAAGGACAATAAGTTCAGATCAAAATATTTGGGGAGATCTAAGTCTCTTGGCAAGTCCAAGGCGAAATGTTGGAACTACAACAAACCTGGTCATTTATGTAAAGATTGTAAGGAGGAGAAAAAAAAGAAAGGTAAAAAGAATTTCTTTGATTCTGACTCTAAAAATCCTCTCAGGATGATGTAGATGCTTTTGTTGCAGCCTTGGCAACACATGCATTAGAAGATGTGTGGTTAATAGACTCAGGTGCTTCTTTCCAGATGACCTCGCATAGGGGTTGGTTCTCAGAGTATGAAGACTATGATGGTGGGAAGTTGTATTAGGGTGATGACTCTCATCTGAAGATTGTTGGCCATGGAAGAATCAAAATTAGATTCTCTGATGGTAGAGTGAAGGGGATTGATGGTGTGCTGCATATCCCAGGTTTAGCATGAAACCAACTTTCTGTAAGTTAAGTAATGAGGGTGTGCAGGTTGTTTTCTCAAATGGAGGATGTAAGATGACAAGAGGATCTACAGTGCTGGCTAAGGGTGTTCTGATCAACACTCTGTACAAGTTGGATGCATGTGCTATTAAGTGCAATAGTTCTTCTGATATTCCAAAGAAAAATCCTTTGGATACTTCATCCTCACCATCAGATCTAGTAGTAAATAAGTTTATTGTTTGCACATCTGATGGTCATGATTTTTGGGTACTTAAGGGTGCAAATTCTTTGGAGATGAAGCTTCCAAGTGAGAAGACAATGTTATGGCACTAAAGACTCCATCATATTGGTGAGAAGGATCTTAGAGCCCTGAAAAATAAAAGCCTTGTTGAAGTCCTTGATGATTGTAATCTCAAGTTTGACTTTTGTGAACATTGTGTATATGGTAAACAAAACCATGTTTCTTTCTATTCTAGTTCTCATAAGTCTTCTGAGGTTTTGGACTATATTCATGCAGATGTGTTTGGTCCTGTGAATGTTCCTTCATTAAGAAAATCTATATATTTTGTGTCTTTCATGGATGATTACAATAGGACATTTGTTTATTTTCTCAGGAGTAAATCTAGAGTCTTTAATTAGTTTAAGGAGTTTAAGGCTTTGGTTGAAAATCAGACTGATAGAAATATTAAATGTTTAAAGACTAACAATGGTGGTGAGTTTTGTTTGGAAAATTTTGATAAGTTTTTTAAGGAGCACGAGATTAAGAGACATAGGAAAACTCCATACACCCTACAACAAAATGGAGTTGCAAAGAGGATGAATAGGACACTGATGGAGAGGGATAGGAGTATGTTGAGTGGTGTTGGCCTTGAGTATAAGTTTTGGGCTGAAGTAGTAGCCACTGCATGTGATCTGATCAATAGATCTCCTACATCAGATCTTGCTGAAAAGACACCCATGGAGGCATGGTTTGGTAAGAAGCCTTCGATGAGACACCTCAAAATTTTGGTTGCAAAGCTTATGCTCATGTCCTAAGTGTAAGGATATCTAATTTGGAGAACAAGGTAGTTAAGTGTATCATCATTGGCTATAGTTTTGGTGTGAAGGGGTACAATCTTTGGGATCCAGTGGCTGAGAAGGTTCTCCATAGCAAAAGTGTAATATTTTGGGAGTTGAAACCTTCCATAGTTGAGCTACAACTAGTGAAAGAGGAGAACAAAAGGAGGTAGTTCAAGTTCCACTTACTCTAATGAAAAGTGAACTACACACTCCTATTGAACCTAGTGATGAGGAGAGCCCTAGAAGCTTTGAAAGTTGTAAAGAAGAAGAACCACAACCTCAGCAATTTAGGAGGTCTACACATGATAGGAGGCCACCACAAAGGTTTGATTATTCACTAGAAAGATTTGGTTAATTCATTGTTGGATTCCAATTGTGTTTTTTCTTAGATTACTAACACTGATGAGCCTAAGACTATTAGAGAGGCTATGGGTATGAGTGATGCAGATTCCTGGATGAAATCCATAGGTGAAGAAATAGTTGCGTTGAAGAAAAATAGTACATGGGATCTGGAATCTTTGCCTAAAGGACAAAAACTTGTCGGATGTAAATGAGTGTTCAAGAAGAAAATTTTTCTTGATGGTAGTTTTGAAAAGCACAAGGCACGGTTGGTCGCAAAGGGGTATTCTCAGGTGGAGGGAATTGACTATGGTGAGATATTCTCTCCTGTTGTGAAGTTGACATCTATTCAAATCATGTTATCACTTGTAGCAGTGTATGATCTTGAAGTGGAACAGATGGACGTGAAGACAACATTCCTTCATGGTGATTTGGAGGAAGAGATCTATATGTCATATCCAGAGCAATTCATGGTAAAAGGTAAATAAAATCTAGTTTGCAAGTTGAAGAAGTCTTTATATGGTCTTAAGCAATCTCCTAGAATGTGATACCAGAAATTTGACACCTTTGTGTTGTCTTTGGGATTTATAAGATCTAAATTTGATCGTGTATATTACAAATCTGATAATGGTTGCATTCTCATAATTACATTGTACGTAGATGATATGTTGTTTTTTGGGAATGGTATGAGTTTGATTTTAGATTTGAAGTCTCATTTGTCAGCATAGTTTAAGATGAAAGATCTAGGTGTAGCAAGGTATATTTTGGAGATGGAGATCAGAAGAGATAGAGCTAGTAGAAAGATTTGGTTAAGCCAGAGAAACTATGTGAATTTAGTGTTGGAGAGATTCAACATGGCAACTTGCAGATAGTTAGTTGTTCCAGTGATGCTAGGGATGAAGCTTTCTATAGAGGATTGTCCAAAATATCCTACTAAGATGGAGGACACGACTAGAGTACCATATGCGAGTGTTGTTGGCAACTTGATGTATACGATGGTTTGTACAAGGCCAAAAGTTTCCCAAGCAGTTGGAGTCCTTAGTTGGTGTATGGCTATTCTTGAAGGAGTGCATTGGGATGCGGTAAAGAGAGTGTTCAGATATTTGTGGGGTACTTTTGAGTATTCTCTATGTTATCATGGTTATCCTACTAGTTCTCAACATTATGTAAGTATTTGTGGATATGTGGATTCAGATTGGGTAGGTGACATTGGCAACATAAGATCCACTAGTGGATATGTGTTCACGATGAATGGTGGTGTGATAAGTTGGATGAGTAAGCGACAGGTTGTAAACACTTTGTCCATGATAGAAGTAGAATACATGAAAGCCTCATGCTTGCAAGGAATCCATTTGGCTTAAGAGGTTGTGTTCGGATATTGGTTTTTATGCAAGACAAATTACTATCTATTGTGATAGTTAGAGTGCTATTTTCTTAGCAAAGAATCCCACTTTCCATGCCAGAACAAAGCGCATTGATATTTAGTTTCATTTTGTTTGTGATATGGTAGAATATGGAAATTTAATATTGGAGAAGGTTGACACTTTGAGAAATGTTGTAGATGCACTGACGAAGCCAGTGAGCACATATAAGTTTAGATGGTGTGTTGTTTTCATGGGCCTTGGGGCCCTAAGAAATTGATTGTAGATGACTTATGATAGGTCTTCGACAAGTGGGAGAATGTTGATAAACTGAGTGTCTCAACCTGTTTTGATGTGAGCTAAATGTGTTTTGATCAACCTGTTTCTAGCGGTGGAGGAGATAATTACAATGTTAGTAGTGGAGAACTAAACTCATTTTAATCATGCATAAGGAGATTTTAATCTGTAGTCCGCGGTGGATGAGATAAGACAGTGGAGACTTGTAGTTAACTAAATCTTATTCAACACATGAAGATTTTGACTTGTTTGTAGTGGTGAAGGACTGAACTTATTAGAACGCAGTTGCTCCATGAGTAGTGATGTTGTATTATCCACTAGTCAGTGATTGAGTGATCCATGCATTAGTTTTTAATTGATAGCTTTAACTAAGGTTTGTTTTAGTAAGGTTTGTTTCAGTTATTGCATATGAAGGAGCCATCCATTCATAGTTGTTGATGAATAGAAAATACTCTATGCCTTAGAGTATTAGATAGTAAGAGAATTTTTTGAGATACTGTTATGCTGCCAAAATTATCCTAGTTCTTGTTGAAGATTAGTGAACACCTGGAGAAGCTTAATGCTGCTATTGTATTATAATTGTTGTTACTGATAATACAAAGTATTGTGCTTTTGGTGTGTCAATTTTTTTTCCTAGAAAGGTTTTCCCCATGTAAATCTGTGTGTTATGGTGTTTTGTTATGTGTGTATTTGAATGTGTTTCCTTAATTGTAATAGTTTAAAGATTTGTAGGAATTTGCACTATCTCTCCTTCATAGATTAGTGTTGGAAGCACTTTCTACACCTTTGCTTCCTTTCAGTAAGTGGATTTTGAACACCAATATCTTTCCTCTCTTGATGTATAATACAGAATTAGCACATCGAGATCTAGCAAATGGAGATGTACAAGCATTCAATTGAGAAGGAGGCCGATTCAAGGTTTCAAGAGATCTTCATCTCTATCAAAAGGAACATCAACAATTTCTGTTCTTTTGCTTCTTGAGATCTATTTTAAAAAATCTTCAAGTTGCCGCACCACAGTTCTAAAAAAAATGCTTATGAAATGCAATGATCGCAACATATACACATAATGGATTATGTTGATAAGGCTTTAAGAACTTTCAAGCAAATGTGGATTCTAGAAGTGTGAGTTCCCAAGTAGGATATGGATGCCCATCTAAATATGATGAGGTGGTTACAATGCGTTTAGGGAAACTACAGTCTTTGCTTTGTGACTTAGGACCTTCTTTTATCAAGGCTAGTCAGGTTTTGGCTAACAGAACTGATATTTAATATGTGAAGATTATATGAATGAAATTTTCCTTCTTCAAGATGATGTTCTTGCTTTTCCAAATTAGAGGCATGCAATATTAGAGACTTCTTTGATAATTTCAAAAATGATCCAATTGTTAAGATTTCTCTTGTATACACAAATCTTTGTGGTTCAGGGTTCTTGTGATAGAATGGATTGATGGAATCCATTGCACTAATCCATAGGCTATTAAAGAAGCCAACATTTGTGTTCCTAATTTTCTCACAGTCAGCATATATGGTGCTTTGAGACAACTGCTAGAATTTGGTTTGTTTCATGGAGATCAACAATAGGTTTATGCAATCAAAATGAAGATACTATAGAAGAGAATGCAAATACTATAGAATGAGTGTTCTAGGATTGACAATATCAGATTACTGCTATGTGCTTCAGATTACAGAGCTTTTTCAATAGTTAAAATTCCCAATCAAGCCTACATATTTGAACGAAAGGATGGAAATCCTTATTGATAGGGAGACATTGGCCCAAAAGATACATGCACACAAGAAAAATCCAAATCTTCAGGCTTGAAATATGGACTTTTAAACCCATAGTGATACTTCAAAAATTAATAGTTATTACATGTGTTGATCGATATATTGGAGCTTCTAATTTTGTGACAAGTTATTTCTTTGAATGAATCATGCTTTTAATAAAAGAAGAGATATATAAAGTTGTCTGTGGTAAGAATGATTTGCTTTCCTTTTACATTGTTGTTTGGGAATATATAAAAAGCGGAAAGGTAAATTTGAACAAATCTTTGAAGAATCAGTTACAGAATTCAAAGGGATCAATTAAAAAGCTCTGAATATTTTCAAGAAGTTGTTATAAATTGTAGAGGAAGAATATAAAAAGGAATTCACATTGTAAAAAGGGGGATCTTCTTTTTCAGCTATTCGGGGAATAAGGGGGTAACATATTTTCTTTTCTACACAATTTCTTTGTACATGGATATGAATCTATGAACTCATATTTTAAGCATTGGGAAACAAAGGATATATTGTTGAATCTTTGAATTTATTAATGTCTTCTTTAAATAGCAGATGAACTTTGAGTCATTGTAGTTGTTCTTTAGTGTTTATTCTGTTATATTGAACTGTGTATGTGTTATTCTTGAAGCTTTGAATTCAAAATAATTTATCTATTGAAAGGAGGTTTGTTCTTCATTATTTTCCTAAGTATCATTGGGGTTTTGGGGTATGTGAACTATGGTTCATTTAACTTGCATTCTCTTCATTTCAATTTTAATCTTTCACATATACTTTCATGGTTATGGGTGTATGTTAGTGTAACTTCCCTACTTTTTGGTTAAAAGCATACCCAATATTTTCCATTCATTGCATATCTTTTGAAGGTAGCTGCACCTTGTAAAATAAGTAGAGAGCACTTGCAAATACCATTGCAAGTGACTTAGTTGTTAGTGCTATTTTTTCTTCTTTTTGGGCATTTTGAGTCATTTTCTACATTTATTTTTGAAGGAAAAATCTGTCAACTAACAGGAAGTAAAAGATAAGAAGAATATTTTATCATCAAAATAAAAGGAGGTTGATGTTGATGAGAAAGTTGCAATCTAAAATACATGAAGTTGAGAAAATAAAGACAACAATAGAAGGTGTTGCTTATGAAAAATGGCACATGGAGAAATTAGAAAAAGAAATGAAGATAAATTACAACCCATTATTTTTTCTTACCTATCTACATGTTCTCATTGGGTTTCCAAACATGAAATATATTTTCACTTTTCTGTTTCAATTGATTTTATTTTTATTAAAGAAAGATTCGAAGATCCCTATCACTCCATCCAAACTCATGTGATAAAATCATAACTTTATGTAAATTTTAAATATTGGAGATATAATTAGATCTTTTAGTTGTGATAAATTACCAGAAATATGTTACCACCTATCCCCTTAAGTCATTCTCATATCTCCCCTTAAGCCATCCACTTAAGACCCCTTAAATAATTATCTTTTCTACCCTAAATTCATCCTCTTGCATCCCCTTAAGTCATTCTCTTAACCCCCCTTAATCCATCCTCTTAGGACCCCTTACATCATTGTGTTAGCTACCCTAAATCCATCATCTTGCATCCGCTTAAGTCATTATCTTAACTCCCCTTAATCCATCCTCTTAGGACCCCTTAAGTCATCCCCTTAGCTACCCTAAATACATCATCTTGCATCCACTTAAGCAATTTACTAATTATACTGAATCCACCATGATCAAATATCCAACACACCTCAACAACAAATTGTGGTCACAACAAATCCAAGCATGGAGGATTTAATGTTAAACTAGCTGTATATTCTACATTTTAGGTAATCTATGAAATTATGAAAATGGCATGAATCTAATTTTTATATTGCTTCTCACCTAACTTATCAAAGCATTAGGAATTGGGAAAAACATAGAATAATTTTCTAGATGATTCAAAGGCAAATAAAGTATGCTAGTTCATAGCATAATGGGGATATTAAGGTATCAAGCAATAGGATGGAGGGTGGAGAGGTCTAGTGAGGTAGCATGGGAGGGATAAAGGGAGAGAGAGGAAATAAGGCATACATGGATAGGTAGGTAGAGAGAGTTAAGGTTGAAGAAATAGAGGGAGAGGTAGGTAGAGAGTTAGGGGAGATAGGGAAAGTAGAGAGGGAAGGGGAGAGAGAAGTAGATAGAGGAGAGAAGTTGGGAAGGAGGGAGATGTAGGAAGAAAGAGAGGTGGGATGGGATGGATTAAGGGAAAGGTAGGTAGAGAGGGAGAGGGTGAGTGGAGATAGAGAGGAGGAATAAGGGAGAGAGAGGGAAAGAGAGACCTGTGTAGGTAGAGAGGTAAGGGTGTGTGTAAGGGAGAGAGGGAATGAGGGAGTGGTAGGGTGGGAGGGATAGAAGGACATAAAATAGACTTAGTAGGAGGGGGAGATGTGATGGTGGATTGTGGGAAATAAGAACCAAAATTGGATTTATAGTGTGGAGGAGGGATAGGGATAATGTTTTTGGGTTGGTATGATGGAGGGGGATGGTGAAAAACGGTTTGGAAGAATGATAGTACATAATATATTGACTCAAGAGATTCTTTCTTCTCTTGAGAAGTTGAGGAAGGATCATGTGCATGATGTGCAATGGGAAATGGAAATGTCAAACTAGAAGCAACATGTACTATAATGTATAAAATGAAAAAGGAACATTCTCTAAAAACACATGAAAAGAATTAGACCAAAGTGAATGAGATAGATAATGTATTGACTGAAGAGATTCTTCTCATTCTTGAGAAGTTGAGGAAGATGTTGCTTATCCCTCCCACCCTACCACTTCCTATCCCCCTCCTTCCCTCTCCCACTCTCTCCCTCACTTTATGTAGCAGATATGTCTTGATCTGTAGCTTAGGGTGCAATAAATAAGAGTAGAATTGGTAAAAAGTGCAACAAATATTCTATGAAATAGTTTCTTTTGCATCTAGATTAGTGATTGCATGAATAAGATTACTGCTACCATGATGAATAATCACTTGTGGATCATGAAATCATTATTGTAGAGAGGAAGCTTGCTTGTGTTGGGGAAAAACATGCTTGTAAAAAGTAGTTTTAGTTGTTCTTGTGTAAGAAAGGGGCTTGCATGTATGGAGTAAAACTTATATATAGTAGCACTTTCCCTAAATGATAAGATTCTTGAACTTAAGAATTCCATGGAACAAATACAACTAGAAATAGATGATAAGGAAAAGGAAAAATCAGATCTAAGTGCAGATAAAGAGAATCAAGTAATACTTGTCACAAAGAATGTACAAATTAACTCCAATATATATTTAAAATATCTAAAAAATGGGTATGTGCAGGATCATCATGGAAAAAATAGGCCCTTAAGTGGAAAAAAATTCAGAAAAATCAAAGTTAGGAAACTTGATGTAAAAATTTGAATAAGTTATTTATATTATTTCAAAAATATGTAAAAATAGAATCTATAGCAAATTGAATTTAGTTTCTAAACTACTAGGTTTGTTTAAAAAAAAAAAAATCTATTTGGTGAAAATTTGAAATTTCAATGCAGTGGTACTTAAGTTTCAGGGAAAAAAAGAAGTAGGTGTCTGTCTGACCACCCTAATCATAGTAAAATGATAATATTTTTTTATAAGATTTTAGATATAAGTAGAGGACTCATGCCCCGATGTGATGCATATTTTTTTGTAATTTTTTTCCAAGTAAATAATTAATTATGAATTTTTTATTCAATTTTTTTTAAAAATATAAAAACTCATATGTTTGACCACCTTAACTTGGTAAAAAATTCATGAAATTTAATTTTTCTTTTTTTTAATCCTATAGCATGTAAAGCATAGAATGTGACACATGTTTTAGATTCAAAAAATGTGATACCATTTGAAAGCTATAGATTTTTTTCAATCAGCGTATCAATCAGGACTTTATTCGTAATTTGAATAGAAAATGAATAATAATTACTTATTAAATTCAAAGTAAAGCATAATTTATATTGGTGGAAAGCTGAGAATATCCTTTAAAAACCCCTACCTTGGGGGAACTGCCCCCAAACCCCCGTTAAATAATTTGGGGAAAACCGCACTGATAAAAGTGGGGAAAATTTAACCTTTGAGTTTGTTTAGGCTCCACATCCCAACATAACTAATAGTGGACAGTGTGTTTTCCAATAGGGGATAGTGTGTTGTCCAATAGGGAACAAAAAAAGCTCACATTATTTGCAGTGTTGGAAAACACACTATCCCTTGTGTAGGAAATGTGGATAGGGGACATCATTAGAATTTAAGATGTCTAGAAATAACTAACAAGGGACAGTTTGTTTTCCAACATTGGAAATAACTAACTAGGGACAATGCATTTTCCAATAAGGGACAATGCGTTTTCCAACATTGGAAATATGATTGGAACAAAAAAGTGCTCACATTGTTGCAGTGTTGGAAAACACACTATCCCCTATGTAGAAAAAGTGGACAGGGGACATTATTAGAATGTAAGATGTCTAGAAATAACTAACATGGTACAGTGTGTTTTCCACTTTCCAACATTGGAAATAACTAACAGGGGATAGTGTGTTTTCCAACATTAGAAATAACTAACAAGGGACAGTTTGTTTTTCACTTTCTTGATATGATTGGAACAAAAAAATGCTCACATTGTTTGCAATGTTGGAAAACACACTATCCCCTATGTAGGAAAAGTGGACAGGGGACATCATTAGAATGTAAGATGTCTAGAAATAACTAACAAGGGACAATGTGTTTTCCAATAGGGGAAATAACTAATAGGGGACAGTGTGTTTTCCAACAAGGAACAATGTGTTTTCCAACATTGGAAAATTCTAATAGGGGACAATTTATTTTCCAACAAGGTAAATAACTAACAAGGGATAGTGTGTTTTCCAACAAGGGACAAAGTGTTTTCCAACATTGAAAAAAACTAATAGGGGACATTGTGTTTTCCAACATTGGAAAAAACTAATAGGGGATAGTGTGTTTTCCAACAGGGAACAAAAAAAGCTCAAATTATTTGCAATGTTGGAAAACACACTATCCCTTGTCAATTATTTCCTACATAGGGGACATTGTGTTTTCTGTTAGAGTAAAGGTTTAAATTTAATCATGTTAATTAAATTACCTTTATCTCCTTCTTAACATTTCACCTTAGTTTGCATAATAAGACATTTAATAATTATATTAATTATTAAATGTATTATCCTTTTAGGGTTTTGTTGATCTCTTTTCTTAAGGATTGATCTTTTATGTAATTATGCTAATTATGTTGTTGAGAATACAGTTTTTCAATTTCACAGAGCAAAATATCTCTTTCTCTCTTTCTCCATTTTTTCTTCCCTGTGATAGGTATTCTTGCATGTAGGTGTTCTTGGACTCAGAAGTTGGATTTGACAACTTCAACATGGTATCAGAGCACAGACCTGCTGCAGCCTGTTCCTGATTTTGAAGAATTTTGGGTTGAAAGGGTTAGATCTGGCTTTCACAGGTTTACAGGGTATTTTTGTGTGGATCTGGGTTGCTACTTTCGTTGGGTGCATTTTGGGCTCAAACAGACCTCACGGTTGGACTCAGAGCGCCCAAAAACCCATATTTTCATATATGACATGCCCTATTTGAGCACAGTTGCACCAGAAGGCAAATTTTTTTAGGCCCCAAGGCCGTATGGCCTCAGGGCTCATTTTTCGAGGAAAAACGTGTGAAAATTTTCAAAAAAAAGAAAAACAAAGTTTTTTATTTAAATTTCGGTGCTCAGTGTAAATTTGGAGCGCCGCCCTGCCGCTGCCCGGCGGCCACCCCAGCGCCGCCCAGGGGCCACCGGAGAGCCACTCGGTGAGCGGCTGATTGAGCCAGCGGCCGGCCACTGGCCAGCCACCAGCACACCACCAGCACACCGTCGGGTCTCTGCTACCAGCGCTACTCCGCCCATTCTTCTCCGCCAATAGCGCCGCTCCGCCCATTCTCCTCCGCACAGCGCCGCTCCACCGGTGGCTCCACCACCCCTGTACACACAGCCCCTGGTCCGCCCAGGCGACTAGGGGCCTTGGATTTTAAGCCCTTGAGGGCTTTGGATTTTTTTTAAAATCTTTTGGAGCTGCCTTCAGTCAAATGGGCATAACTCGGGTTTTTTAGCTCCGTTTTTCAAACGAAAAGAGGCATTGGAAAGATAGCTCCAAGCCTGATCTGATGGTGAAGGATTTTTTTCAAAATTTTCCAGTTTAGTTGCCGTTTTTCGCAGTCAAAGTCAGATGAATCTTTTCGCACTCCCAGAGCCATAACTTCTGCAAACGAACTCCGTTTTTCGAAAACAAGTAGGCGTTGGAAAGCTCTTCTCATGATCTTTCCAGAAAAGTAACTTTTTCTCATCAAAAATTTACCAGGTACACAAAATTTTGTCTGAAGCATTTTTTGCTTTCTCAAGCTTTTCAGCTTTAAAAATTGTACTGGGGTTTGGGTTCTCATATTGTGGGGGGGTGTTTTTTCTTCCTTTCTATATTTTTCATTAGAAAACTAGAACACCAAAACTCTCAAAAAAATCAAACCCTTCTGCATCTTCTGTCTATTCTGAAAGATCACATAATAATAAAATAAACAAGCAGTCACAGGTGCAGGGTTTAATGGCAGACTCTTCTTCAGTTGAGCATCTTTCCCCACACAATTATGATACCTGGAAGGCATAGATGACAAGACTTCTCATGTACAAAGGTTTATGGTCATGTTTGGATGATGTTCAACCTCAGTTGCAACGTCAATTTGAGATCTTTCAGCACAGGAACAGAATGGATGAGGCCATGGGGTTGTTATCCTTGCATGTTTAAGATAGTCTTCTCCTTCATCTTGAGGGTTGTGCAACTCCTCGAGCTATGTGGTTGAAGTTTGAAACACTCTTTGGCACCATTAATCAGTTCCAAGCACTTCAGATTGAGGTAGAATTGACCACTTTGGTACCTGATTCCTTTCCTTCTATTGAGGATTTCCTGATGAAATTCAAATCTCTCAGATCTTTGTTACAGGGTTGTAAAAACAAAATAGATACAGAGTGCATTTACCTGATTCTATCCAAGCTTCGAGGATCCTTTCATATTTTCTCTTCTACCTTCTATTCCACCATAGATGCTTTGGGACCACATTTTACCATGCCTTCTCTTGAGGTATTCTATGATCAATTGACACGAGAGCAGGCCAAGCTCACACAGTTGGATACTCTTCCTGGATCAAAGAATAAAGAATTGGTTGCTTAGACATTGCAAGGGAAACAAAAGCAGAAACAGAAGCCGAAGATAGATTCAGTTGGCAGTGAGAGTTCCTCCAAGCCACCACCTAAAACAAATTCAAAACCACAATCCAATCCTAAACAGGGTAAATCTTCTAAGTCTGGTGAGTCTTCCTCCAAGACAAAGAAGAATCCAGGTGATCCTTGTAGTTTCTGTGGCAAGGAAGGACATCCAATTTCCAGGTGTTGGAAATGATTAGAGGCTTTGGAGGAAGCCATGCAGCAGCATCATATTTCCTCACCTCAGCCTCCTTCTCCATCCACGGGGAAAGGTCATGCTCTTTCTGCACGAGCCTCTTCTTCAGGATCCACATGGATTATTGACTCTGGTGCTTTGCACCATATCTCACACTCACAGGATTTAGTCACTGCACTTGCTCATAGTGCTAATTCACAGATTGCAGTTGGTGACTCCGCACAACTTTCAGTTCAGGGTTCAGGTACTATTTCATTGGATGGTGGTTGTCTTCAGGATGTACTTCTGGTTCCTAAAATTTTGACAAACCTTCTATCTGTTTATCAGATTTGCCACTCTGGCTCTGGTAAGACAGTTGAGTTCTCACCACATGATGTGGTTATTCGAGACCTTCACGATCCTGACTTGGTTGTGGCTATTGGGAGTGTGGATTCTGCATCTTGCTTATACAGATTTGATGGCTTTGAGAGTTTAGATACTGTTGGTTCTTCTCTTATCGCACATGCAGATTCAGTGAGCATGCTTTGGCATGAGCGTTTTGGCCATGTCAATTACAGATATTTACAGCAGATGAGTACTTAGGCAATTGTGATTGGGCTCCCACAGATTTCTTGTACTGATGGTGTATGTCGAGGTTGTGTTCTTGGAAAACATCATCGAGATCCTTTTCCGAAGGGTCGAGCCACTCGTGCTAGGGCACCCCTAGAGTTGGTACACAGTGATCTTATGTCCTTTCTGACTCCTTCTTTTTCAGGGGCCCGCTATGTGCTCACCTTTATTGATGACTTCTCTAGACGTACATGGGTGTACTTTCTTAAGTACAAGTCTGATGTCTTTGACTCATTCAGGATTTTTAAGACATTTGTGGAGAAGCAATCTGGACTTTCTATCAGGAGGATACGCACAGATAATGGGGGGGAATATGTTAATTAGGCTTTTTACAGATTTTTAATCGAAAGCATGAGTTCTTATGAGGCAATCAAGCCAATTATATTATTCTTCATATGACTCTGAGGAGGCTTGGACCCATGTCAAGCCTGATGTTTCTACATTCTGAGTTTTTGGTAGTGAGGCTTGGGCATTTATTCCTGATGCTCAGAGGAAAGCCATGGAGAGGAAGAGCTGACCACTCATATTTTTTGGCTACTGTGAGGATGTTAAGGTGTACAGGTTGTTTGATCCTGATTCCAGAGAGGTCTTGTTTCGGCGAGATGTCCAGTTTGATGAGCGCTATCCTCAGATGGATTCTCCATCACCAGCTTCTCCCTCATTTCCTACTCCTCCCTCTTCATCACTTGAGGATTACTTATCTCTTGAGGATGATGTAGATGATGGTCCACCATCTCCACCACCACTAGGTGCTCTGTCTTTGCCTAGGTGTGCCCGTGTCACTGTTGATGCTGTTGGTTCTTTGGCAGGTGATCCTTCAGATACTCGTCGTACTCGTGCTCAGACATTTGGTTCTAGTCTTTTGAGTCATGCCATTTTGGATGATCCTCAAAAGTTTTTAAAGGCGACAGGTCACCTTGAGTGGGATATGGCTATGGATGAGGAGTATTCTTCTTTGATGAAGAATCATACTTGGGATCTTTGTTCTCTTCCTAAGGGAAGAAAGTTGGTTCGGTGCAAGTGGTTGTACCGTACCAAGTATATTGCAGATGGTTCTATTGATAAGTATAAGGCTCGTCTTGTTGCGAAGGGTTTTTCTCAGGTGGAGGGTATTGATTACTCTGAGACCTTTGCCCCTGTTGCTAAGATGAATTCTATTCGCTTTGTACTTTCACTTGCAGCTTCACAGGGATGGTCAGTGTTTCAGATGGATGTGAAGAGTGCCTTCTTGCATGGTGACCTACATGAGGAGATCTATATGGAGCAGCCTCAGGGTTTTGTGCAAGACACTTCTTTGGTTTGTAGACTTCGGCGTTCATTGTATGGTCTCAAACAAGCCCCTCAGGCTTGGTATGAGAAGATGGACTCTTTTTTGCTTTCCACTCACTTCACACGTTGCCATTCTGATCACACAGTGTACATTTGGTGTCAGGAGGGTGATCTTTTGATTCTTGTGCTATATGTCGATGATCTCATCATTACAGGTAGCTCATCTTCCATGATTTAGGATGTTCAGCGAGCTTTGATGGAGCGGTTTGAGATGATAGATCTTGGACTTTTGCACTATTATTTGGGCCTGCAGGTTATTCAGTCTTCGGATGGGATTTTCTTATTTAGCAGAAGTATGCTCTTAATATGCTCCAGCGCTTTGGCATGCTTGATTGCAAGCCTGCCCCCATACCTTTTCAGTCAGGTGTTGTCTTGTCTTCCACTTGTACTACTTCCGTGGATACTACTCTGTATAGACAGTTGGTTGGCAGTTTGTTGTACCTGACACACTCTCGTCCTGATCTTTCCTTTACGGTTGGCCTTGTCTCTCGATTCTCACATGATCCACATGAGAGTCATTGGCAAGCAGCCAAACGTATTTTGAGGTACATTCGGGGCACCACTCATTATGGCATTCACTACACATCAGGATCCCCTCACATTGTTGGCTTTACTAACTCAGATTGGGCTGGTGATGTCGATGAACGGAAGTCTACTTTTGGCTTTGTTTTTTTCCTTGGTTCTGGTCCTATTAGATGGTCTTGCAAGAAGCAGTCTGCTATTGCATTATCATCTACAGAGGTTGAGTATCGAGGAGCAGTGTTAGCTAGTCAGGAGGTTTTATGGATTCGACAGTTGATGATAGAGTTTGGGTTTCCTCCTAATAGTCCCACTATACTTTGGTGTGACAATCAGAGTGCCATTCATATTTCTCACAACCCAGTGGAGCATCAGCGGACTAAGCACATTGAAATCCACATGCACTTCATCAGGCAGTTGATTCAGGATGGTTCTCTCATCTTGGAGTACATTCCTACAGAGGAGCAGGTTGCAGACATCTTCACTAAACCTTTGGAATCGCCGCGCTATCTTCAGTTGCGCTCCATGCTTGGGGTGAAGGAAGTTGTCCTTGGGGGGTCTCAGTGAGGCCTTCCTTCTTTCATGTTTTTTTAGCATGCTTTTTTCTCTTTTTGGAGTAGAGTTTTTCCCATGAGGTTTTCTCTATTTCTCCACTTTACAGAGATTTGGTTGTAATTGGGTACCTTATCTGGCCTTGTTGCCGGGACCCAAGTTTACTTTCTTGCATTGTAGTTACCTTTGCTTTCTTGCATATGTTTGTAGCTGCACTTTTGCTCATCTTAAGGGGGGGTGTTAGAGTAAAGGTTTAAATTTAATCATGTTAATTAAATTACCTTTATCTCCTTCTTAACATTTCACCTTAGTTTGCATAATAAGACATTTAATAATTATATTAATTATTAAATGTATTATCCTTTTAGGGTTTTGTTGATCTCCTTTCTTAAGGATTGATCTTTTATGTAATTATGCTAATTCTGTTGTTGAGAATACAGTTTTTCAATTTCACAGAGCAAAATATCTCTTTCTCTCTTTCTCCATTTTTTCTTCCCTATGATAGGTATTCTTGCATGCAGGTGTTCTTGGACTCAGAAGTTGGATTTGACAACTTCAACATTCTCCAACACTGCAAATTTATAAGGAAATAATTGACAAGGGATAGTGCATTTTCCAACACTGTAAAAAATGTGAGCATTTTTTTTGTTCCTTGTTAGAAAACACACTATCCCCTATTAGTTTTTCCAATGTTCTAAAATTTGAAGGTGGACTTCATTACATAACTGATAAGGGACAATGTGTTTTCTAACATTGCAAATTCATAATGAAATAATTGACAATTTTCCAACACTGCAAATAATGTGCATTTTTTGGTTCCAATCAAATGAAGAAAGCGAAATGCCTTTTTTATTGTACCAAAGAGTTCTAAAATTTGAACGTGGACTTCATTAGATTGTTGGTGTGTATGAAACAAAAAAAAATCATAGGGAAATAATTTACAAGGGACAGTTTATTTTCCAACATTGCAAATAATGTGAGCATTTTTTTGTTCCAATCAAACAAAGAAATTGAAATGTCATTTTCACTACGCCAAATTTTAAGTTCCTTATAATTTTTTGAAATAGTTTTCAATATCTTTGAAAGAATTATATCTTCCTCTTCTTGTTCATCCACAACTTGTTCGATAAAGAGTGCATTCTCTAGATTACTTATTTTTCTTTAAATTTCTTAATCATAACTTTAATCACAAACACAACCAATGTATAAATTATAATATTTTGAGTTGATAAGTAATACAATGCTCTTCACAATGCTACAATTTTTTTCCAATATTAACAAAAAAAACATCTTTTGGAGATTAAAAAAATAAACACCTTTGAGTGATGACCAATGATATTTATATAGATTGCAAGAAACTAATTTGAATTGTACCAATTAGCAAGGTAATGCAATGTTCTATTCACATGAAATTTGTAGATAGGCCCATTTGGGATGAATGAAGTGAGTTGTGAGATACAATGAAAATAAATGAGGTTACAAACATGAATATGTTTGGGACCAATGATATTGGATATATATTTAAATGCTGACACAAAGCTTGGATATTTGTTGCATAGTTTGATCTGTCTTGTTTAGTAGTTTTTGTACAAGGAACATTATTGGACAATGGAGAGATTTGAGGAATCAAATCGCATTAATGTAAAATCAAACTACAATGATCTATGATGTATTTTAATGTTTGTAAATAAATTATTCTACTTTAGAAATAACATGTGTTGCTACAAAATAGAGTCTTCATCTTAGAACATTTAATATGTTGAAATAATGATTGAGAGACAAATGTATTTACAATGAGAATTATGTTGTGATGAGAATACTATTACAAATTTATTAGAAATGTATGAAATGAGCCTAAATACGCTCTCGGTGACCCAACATGCTACTATAAGTGTCACCAACACTATTGTAGGAGGAGCATAGGAGGGAAAGCATCAAAATCTAAGCACTTTGATGTGAATCCAATTTTTTTTGAGATTCTACAAAGATCTTGGACAAATTCCTTTCACATATCTAAAAAACAAAGTGTTGCCATGTCTTCTTTGGTAGAGCATGTTTCCGCTAACCTCCCCACACCATCAACATAAAATCAAAGTATTTTGTGAATGTTAAATTACCCATAAATACAGATTTGATACTATATGCAATAGATAATATGATGATGAAAAAAATAATTCATAATTTCATAGCCTTCTTGATCTACAAATATTAAACTAGACAAAAAATTCATTCCTCACAAAGAACAATTACATAAAAGTAGCTTTTTATTTTAATGCTTGAGTTTTCCTATAGCACACACAACATAGTAATAGTGGGAGGAAACAGGTTTTCCCAAAAAAGGAATCAAATACACTTTATCCCATTATGTTTGGGAGTTCTCCCCATCACTTGTATTGTACTGAATTATTAAGCATTTGTCTTGATGAAATGACAATTCTCACAGGCAATAGCCTTAGTAGCATCCAAACCCTAAGCAATCTAAAAATGAATGATGATACTTCAATTATATTGACATTTACAACACATTGCATAGATAATTCACAATGCACATTATATAGATAATAATATCAATGTAAGAGAGTGGTGAGAAGTTAATTTGATGAATGCAAATATCCGACTACTTAATAAACTACATTAATTTCATAGTATTTACCAATTTCAAAATATAATTAACACAACAAACAACACAAACAACAATAAAATTTTAACAAAAATACAGGTAGCTTATGATGTTTAGGATTAAAACCACCAACTAGAAATTATTTAGCTTGCTAAAATCCCAGGAATTTCAAGGCTCTCAGACAACATAGAGAGGAGTTTTACCACTAGTTTTTTCACTTCACCCGCATTTTCTAATCTAGCATCTCTGCACAAAATAGGAAAATATCTCTGTTAAGGCAGAAAATAAGTAAAAACTTGAAAATACAAGGCACAAATAATGTACCAAATGACTGAAGGCCAAAACTCAACTATCTGGGCATCAATTGCTCCAACCATATGCATGAGAAAGTCCCTCCAGTCCATAATTATTTCATCTTTTGCGGTGAAGCTGGTACCATATATGATACACTTTTTACTATATTTTTACCTCGTAACTGCATTCTACATTAAAATGAGCATAAATATATAAACCTATCTATTATGGTATTTAACAAAAAATTGAAACAATTGTTTCCAAAGCAAAAAAAATTAGACAATCGTTTTCAAACCAACGACAGAAGAACACAAAGGCAGTTATTTTTCTCAACGCTCCGATGGTATCAAGCAAAAGGGTCTCAGTTCAGCATTCCATACATCTACAGAGGCTTAGAGAACTCACAGTATATGGCTTACACTGATCATCGAACAAACCAAACTCACTGAGACTCCATACCCAAGCAAGCTATCACAAATTTGGAGGAGTTCAAGTTTAAAATTTGGAAACATGAGATTAGAACTATGTTCATCATATTCAAAGACAGGAGAATCAAAAAGGGGAGACTTTATTTCGCAATGACCTGATGGTTACAGTCGACTTGCTCACTGACAAAAATCAGTGTGCCATTCTTACAACAGTGGCATCAGATTACACATCAAAAGGCCTCCAAAGTTTGGCCTGTACACATCCCCTGCTGAGATAAATCGAAACATCAATCATTGGTCAATATATTAACAAATCAAAATAGAAACCAAGAAAATAAACCAAAAATGCGATGGAAGAAAGACGCCCCTGCATCATATACCTTTAATTTTTGGGAGAGTTGCAAACTCCGGCACAGGCATTTTCCTACACTTGTTCTTGAGCTTGAGAGGTCTATAGCAGGCCTTTTGAGACCATATTTGCTTGTGTCTCCCAACACAAATGTTGTAGCAAGTGGTGGAGAATTGCTGGCAGCCATCAATATAATAATCGAAATAGAAAATCACCAAAAATTCCTCCTGGTTTTATGACCTCTTTCATGAAATATGTGGTGCAATTTTGCAGATTTGGAGTTTAAGCATGAACAGACTCATTTCAAATCTTACACTTTTAAAATCCCACTCTTTTAAAAAAAAATTGAAATGTCCATGTTTGTCTCGATCCGTCGTTACCGTTTGTCTTCGTCTTTGTCTGTCATTACCATTTATCTCTGTTTCCATTCATAGTTACTGTGAGTGCATTTTGTCTCAAGTGTGGCATGGGGATGGGGTCTTATGTTATAATGTTACATACATAGGTGCTTTTTGTGTAGGAGTTAGTTTTTAGGAGCTGGCTAACTCCTAGACAAAAAGCACCTATGTACATACAAAAATGGATTAAAACATACATAAAAAAACATGCATAACATGATGGCATGTAGTAGTGTGGGGCCCAACATGAAAGTCACTAGAGGCTAAATGGAGATACATGATGTTATTTCTACAACTTGCACAAACAGTTTTAAAAAATAAGCGGGAGTTTTTAAACTCCAATTTTGTAAGTTGAATAGCCATGTACATTGCAGAGACCGTTTGGCTTAAAAAAAAAATAAAAACCAGATCGAACCTTTGAAGAAGGCGTTGGGTGATATGTTTGGTTTTACTGAGAGAATATACTACTTTGGTTTAGTTGCTTCCTACTTTGTTGATGGGAAGGGTGAAAAAGATTTGTAACATCATCTGAATAATATGTGATGTTGTAAAGAGATCATTGAAAGCACCAGCTCCTTGCGTGAGTGGCATGAGTTGCACCTTCTTCTTAGAAAATTCACTTGAGTAGGTGGAATCAACCTCATTCCCTTCTTCTCTCTGACCAAAGGCGTATCATAGCTCTTCTCATCTGACCCAAGTGATCTATTTATCTATCCCAAGTGCATCTACTTATATTGATTGTCCATCTATTGCTTCTCTCACTCAATTGACTGCGAGAGGGCTTTGACCAACTGTGTGTGAGAAATGGAGTTGGGTCCATCTAAGTATTGGTTGAGCCAAAACATTCTTTGTTGTTCAAGACACCCATTTTGGCATAGACAGGGAGTATGTTAGGAGACATGGAGAGATGATTCGTAGATGCAAATGCCATTTTATGAAACATTCTTTGCTATTCTCTTTGAGGTATTTTGTCAAACAATTCTAGGAGGCATTCTATTAAACAGTTCACATGCCTTGTCAATGCTTCCACATTTTGTATACATTTCTACTAGGGAAGCGCCATGTACTAAACCTAATGAAATTCCTCTATCCTTTATGATTTGATGGATGTACATACTGTAATGCCCACTGTACAAACCCAAAAGGACAAAACAATGCACACTTTTTTTTTTAAATTAATACAAAGTAAACACATAATGAACCATTTAAACATAATTACCTTACACTTTAACATCATAAACATTGAGTCCTTTGGGGCACGCGAGGTCACATTGCAAAAACAACTCATAACAAAAAATAAACATAAGGCTAAATAACTTAACTAATCTTACATTGATCAAAACCATTACAATATTCATTTACAAAGGTAACATCCATGTATCCATAAGTAAAAGTATAATTACATCACAAGATACAACCATAATAAACCTCATAAATTATGAATAGTTACAAAGGTTCATAAACAATACATCATGATTTAATACATTACGTATTCTCCATAAATGAAATACAATAAATCCTCCCATACATGTGGGATAAGTACATACTACAAATAATGTCTAAAATATAAGATGAATATCTGGTACAAGCTCCATCTGAAGAATACTGTGAAGAACAAATGTTGATGGGGAACCCAACAGGTGTGGAGCACATTCCACCCAACCTCGTGGGTTTTAGAAAAAACCCACCCCCAATGCTCAGAGGTGACAAGGAAGTAACCATACCATGAATTCCATAAGACTTACTCAAATAAGAAAACATAGTACAATAACTCCAATGGCAACATCAAAGGATTACACACGTCATAAATGACAACAACCAAGAATCAAGCATAATAAAGATAAAGCCATAAAACTCATCATAGATAATCAAAGGTAAAAACCATAATCACTTGCCAAGTAAATCCAAAACAACAATCATAACACACTTCTAGAGGCAACCAAGAAAGCAAAGCACAAGGGCAACAAATGGAGAGTGTCATCGCACAACCTACATGGGTTATCCTGGCCCTTCCTCCAACATGAGGTGCCGACCCCCATCTATGGTTATCCTGGCCCTTCCTCCTACTTGAGGTGCCGACCCCATAGGGTGACTCATGCGGAGCCATTAACCCCTCCTGAGGATGAGGTAACGACTTTTCCTACCATGGCCTTCTCAGTCTACCATTAGTCTGTGATAGCCCTAATGGATAAACGAGGTATCCAATATTATCTTATTATGTTTTTACTACCCATCCCCCTAAGTTCTATTATTAGGTTTTCACTTGTTAATCTAACTCTTACGTAGGTTATCCTAAGCCCTTCCTCCTTTTGAGGCGTTGGCCCCCACAAAGAGCCACTCTCCCTAAAGACCCCAAAACATAATCAAAATCAAGGGTTGTACCATAAAGAAAAAAGCATTAAATCTCAACCAATGACATGCGAGGCATTACCCATCTCGCTAAAACACACAATCAGAGTCTCAACAAACAATCTGTACAGCCCTTTCAAAATAATGATACCAATATCTTGCTACATCAAGAGCACATAAAATAAGGATAAACATCCAATAATAAAATCATCCCTCCAGAAGCCTAAGGTTCACAACATCCATAAACAGGTTCACAAATACAACAGGGTTCCCACATCGAAAGAAAAGCGAAAACAATAATAAAATGGAAAAACAAACAAAAACATATGATCTCATAACTCAAGATACCATTTTATTTTTCACACAATGTTTTCGCAACTCCAAAATAAACAACTAGTTTAATTGCATTTACAATCTCCATTTTCCTCGATACAATTTTGAAATAAAGTTCAATAATACTTTGAAATAAATATTTAATTTTTTTTCCTTTTTAATTAACCAACATAATCAAATTTCATAGTTTCATAGTCAAACTAGAATCAATAAATCTTAACATTTATATTATATATATATATATATTTATATATATACAAATAATTGCATTTATAAATATATATACATATAAAATATACATATATATTTACCTTTATGTTTTATTCAATTTTTAAAAAAAATCTAAACTGGCTAATCTTTTGCTCATTCTGTACATATATATAAAATATATATCATACATATATATATATATATATATATTTAAAAACAAATGTAATTATATCATAAAAAAGTAAAATAAAATAAAGCATTAAATATAGTTTTCAACTGCTCGCGCACAGAGAGGACTGTGCATAGTAGTCCGTAGGACTATTGCACGCGGCAGTCTACGGATTGCTATGGGCAGTCATCCGCAGCGATGGGGAGAAGGGGGAGGGTACGGCCTTCGCCATCCCTTCCCTTCACCCATATAAAAAAAATCTTTATTTTTTTTATTTAATTTTTTTTAAATACAACCAATGTTGTTTTTTAATGATTCGACCCAGAATTTAAACACAGTCGACCGAAATAGGAATTCAAAATAAATAAAATATTAACATATATGTATATATATATTTATATATGTGTACCTTGTATATATATACATATATATATGTCAACAATACATAATCTTTTCAGCAATATACTCACAGTATATATATAAATATATATATATTTATTAAAAAAAATATTTATTTCAGAAGGGGAATAATTTTTCCATAACAAATCATAGAAATACTAGACATTTTCAGAGACCCCAGTAATTTTCTTTTTGTTGGTTTGCTATCCAATAACTGTTAAATTTCAAACAAAATTTTTCTTTTCTTTTACAGAGTAAACATATTTATTTTTACAGATTCAGAGAATCTAAAAGAAATAGAATGGAACCTGAAGTCCTACACTTGCTGAAGAATTGACGAAGTCTTTCTTGAATTTCAAATATCCTTTTCGAAGAGCTCCCCTTTCTTTAGAACTTCTCCTCTATATTTCCTTGCTAAATTCTCTAATCTAAAATTTTAATCTAGAACAACCTCTCTTCTAGAACAATGAAAACTAAATAAATTTTATAGAGAAAACAAGAGAGGATCCAATTTCTAGAACTCAATACTTTTGTGCAGCTTTTGTCAATTTTCCCGTGAATGAAAACCTCACAATTTTGCTATTAAATAAAAGATATCTTCTTCTCTTTGAAAACTCCATCAATCAAAATTAAAAGAAGTTTTCTAATTTCATTGTCAGCTTTTTAGCCAAAACTCAACATTCATTGGTCCTTTTCCTCTTACATTTCTTTTCTTAATTTTTTCTATTTAACAACACAAGTTTTGTTTTCATTTTGATTTTGCAAGTTTTACTTGTAATTCATACAATTTAATTTATTTAATTTATTTATTTCATTAATTATCCTCAACATGCTATTTTTATTAAATTATCAAAATATCAATTTTAAATAATTTAATTTATACATTTCCATTTATTTATCTTTAATAAATTATATGGCTTTTAATATAAGACTTTTATATTTTAATACAAACTATTCCAATACTATTATCAACATTTATTAACATCATTTAATTATTTAAATTACATCATACAAAACACCAACATAAAATAAATATCAAAAGTACACTCACACAAAACCACTATAATAAAATGAAAAATGGAAAAGGTCAAAGATGCACAATACCACTAAACATAAGACGGTTTGACAAACATGGGACGGGGTGACTTCCTTGTCATATCTATTTCAACTTCATACCCATTGGGTTAAATTGATGCTTGCCCTGTCCTGCCGAAGCAGGCAGAATCGAGACTATGTTCCTACAATTCCTGCATACAAACAAGGTTGTGTACAACATATATATATATATATATATATATATATATATATATATATATATATAATCAAAACATCACATTGTGAGAAGGAATTGAAGCATAGCAGGGCACTCGTAAATGAGTGGTGCTACATTGTCCTCTCACCAAAACTATACTAACAATTACAACATTAAATATAAAGTAACATTGTTGAACTAACTGATCTCATCAAATCATCATAAAATGATTACTAATCCATTGAATCACAATATACTATTGAAATCAAATTAAACATCATCAAACCAAATGTAACCATAATGTCATATCATAACATCCATATCATCAACTGTAGTAGCATAATCATCAAGCAGTCTAAACTATGTAATCCACCAATCCAACCAATAAACAGTAACTATCAAAGTCTCAAAGTATCAAGCAAAAAAATAGAAAAATAACAAATCCAACAACAACATGAGCAGTATTACATCCCCCCCCCATGAATTCGGCTTACTCCTAGAAGCCAGTAAACAGGTAAGGATAGGATTCCTTAATATGGGAGGCATCCTCCCATGTTGCTGAAGTCTCATCATTGGGATCCCACTAACCCACACCTGCTCAATATCCTTTCCTTTGAGGGAAAGTCTCTTATGTTGCAACATAGCCATGGGCTCGAGAGCTAGTTGCCTATCCTTGACCTATAGAGCATTCCAATCAAGTATGTGAGTAGCATCAGGAAAATATGGTCTAAGGACTGAACCATGAAAAACATCATGAATCCGTGAGAGACTGGGTGGCAAGGCCAAGTGGTAGGAAACATGACCAATTATTTCTAACACCTCAAATGGTCCAACAAAGCAGGGCACAAGTTTAGAACCCTTTCCATAATGAATACGGCTCTTCCATGGATGCACTCAAAGAAACACTCGATCTCCAACTGCAAACTGCCGATCAATTCTATGTGCATCAACATACTTCTTCTGCCTATCTTGAGCTACTACAAGATGCTCTCGGATGTGAGCTACCTGCTGCTCCATATCTCAAAGCATCCATGGTCCAAGAAGAACCTTGTCCTCTAATCGATCCTAGCTCAAAGGAGTATGACAAGGACTACTATACAAAGCCTGAAAAGGAGCCATGTCGATATAACTATGATAATGATTGTTATAGGAAAACTCGACCAAGTGTAGATAATATTCCCAATGTGATTGTTGGTCCATGAATTACATGCAGAGCATATCCTCAAGCACTTGCTTGACTCTCTCAGTCTAACCATCTATCTTACGATGGGAGGCAAAGCTAAAGTTTAATTTAGTCCCTAAGGACTACTGCAAGGATGTCCATAACGTATATGTGAATACTAGATCTTTGGCAGAAATGATTCTTCATGGTATCCCACGCAATCAAACAATATCTTTCATGAACACCCTAGCCACCACAAAAGCAGTATAGGAAGATCAGATAGGAGATAAATGGGCTACCTTGGTCAGCCTGTCAACAGTTACCATGATAGCGTCATGCCGCCTGGAAGACATAGGCAAGCAGACAATGAAATCCATAGAGATAATGTCCCACTTCCATTCGGGAACAAGATGAGGTTGCAACAAACCTTCCAAATGATGATGCTCAACTTTAGCCCTTTGACATTCTAGACATCTAGCCACAAAATCAGCAATATCATGCTTCAATCCTTCCCAAAAATATAGTGAGTGTAGATCCGCATACATTTTCTTAACTCTAAGATGTGCCGAATAAGGAGCCTGATGGGCTTTAGTCAAGATTAGGGTACGAAGACCCTTTGCAAGAGGTACATACATTTTGCCTACATAGCGTAAAACATCATTAGAATCCAACGAGTATCCAACAAATTTTTCTTCCAGAGTTCTACCTGACTCAATCTCAGATTTCACCACTTGATACAAATTATCTAAAGGAAGAGCTGCGAGGATCTGACTCCTCAAATCAACATCAAGAGCCATAGCAGAAATCTCATGCTTGCGTCGACTCAATGCATCTACCACCACATTCTCTTTGCCCTAAATATACTTCACTTCAAAATCATATTCGCATGAGAATTCCATCCACCTTCTCTATCTTGCATTTAGATTGGCTGCGTGAAGATGTATTGCAAACTACGATGATCTATATGCAACTCGAACTGATGCCCTAAAAGGAAGTGCCTCCATCTAAGCAAAGCATGTACAACTACGACCAACTCAAGGTCATGTGTGGGGTATTTTAGTTCATTATCCTTAAGTTTCCATGATTCATAAGCAATCACTCGCCCTTCTTGCATCAAAACAGCCCCTAAGCCTTCCAAAGAAGCATCCGTACAAACAACAAAGTCTCCTGTCAGATCCGGTACTGCTAAGATTGGTGCACTAGTCAACTTTTCCTTAAGAGATTGGAATGTTAATTAACATTGATTGGACCAAAGAAATTTCTTTCCCTTCCTCTCGAGAGAGGTGATAGGATGTGCCATCCTTGAAAAGCCTTGGACGAACCGCCGATAATAGCTTGCTAGTCCCATGAAACTATGAATTTTTGAGACATTCGTGGGTACAGGCCAATATAGAATGGCTTGAATCTTTGCAGGATAAACTGAAATTCCCTCACCTGAAATCACATGGACCAAATATTGAACTTCAGTCTTATAGAAGTCACACTTTGTGAGGTTGGAAAACAACTGATTGTCCCTTAAGCATTGTAAAACCTATTTTAGATGCTCCTCATGTTCTTCCATAGACCTGGAGTAGATCAGAATGTCATCAAGAAACACAAGGATGAATCTATGTAAGTACATTTGAAACACTCCATTCATTAAGCTTATGAAGACTAAATGTGCATTTGTTAACCCGAATGACATCATAGTGAACTCGTAATGTCCATATCGAGTGCGAAATGATGTTTTATGAATGTATGCATTTACAATCTACAACTGATGATATCTTGATTTGAGATCAATCTTAGAAAACACCTTCACACCTTAACCATTACTTTGTTCAACTGCATGTAATCAATACACAAGCAAAGAGAACCATCCTTCTTCTTTACGAATATCACAATTGCTCCCCAAGGGGAAACACTTGGGTAGATAAACCCCTTAGCCAACAACTCTTCCAATTATAGAAGGAGTTCCTAAAGTTCCTATTTTGTCATTCTATATGGAACTTGAGATATTGGCTTAGCTCCAGGTACTAGATCAATCTTGAAATCTATATCCTGTTTTGGTTGCATACTAGGTATCTCACCCGAAAACACATTATAAAACTCCTAAAGGAGAGGGTAATCATCCAATGACACCCCTTGACTATCCTCTAACTCCAAATCATTCATAGATACTGCAAAAAGTTGACAACCTTGTCGGAAATACCTTTTTAACTGCATGGAAGAGATCATTTGCAATGAAATGGGATTTTGAATACCCATGATCTCCACCTCCTTTTCAGAATCATCAATGCACAACATTGCTTTACAATGATAGTATATCATAGCACGGTTTGCACTCAACTAATCCATACTCAAGACGACATCATATGAACCAAGTGGTAGGATTCAAAGATCCACTTTAGTTGTCAATGCCCCTATACTCAAACTACAACCCTGCACAAGCTTCTCTACAAAAACCTTTGACCCAGAGGTCAATTCAACCTACCATTTTATGCCTTGAATAGTTGCCACCAGTCTACATCGCTCAACTACTGAAGGAGATATAAAATAATTAGATGTACTAGAATCAAAGAGTATAGAAATGCTAGTGTTATGCAACACACCTGATATCTCAACAACGGCGCTCTAGTGGTCTTCCTGTCAATTATCCACTGTTGCAAAGACATAATGAGCTCTCCTTGTGTCACCCACTATTCACTCTGACCCAACTGGTCTCTGATTAAATCTTGAGGCACTCTTTTGTGGACACAATCTAGCAATATGCCCTTGCTTCCCACGAGTAGCAACCAATACCTCTGCCAAATCCTCTGCCCCCTGATGGAGCATTTGATTGTTGAAAGCTCCCTCGACTTGACGCTAACTAAAAATTAGGTGCAGGATGCTCAAAATGCTCCCGATGAGCTAGGTTCTAGTTTTGATCCCTACAAAACTAAGAATTGCCACCCTGATAAGAATGAGAGTTTTTATGCTTCGGCTACGACTGCTGCTACTAATGCTAATGTTGTTGACCCCCCTTTGAGGGTGTATACCTATTTCTAGAAGATCCTGCAGCTTGTGACTGACCTCCATGAGTGCTAAAACTAGGTGTAGGTACACTACCAATTTGTACTCCAATGTGAACACCCAAAGCCATGACCAAATTCTTTTCTACCAAATGAGCCTTCTCAACCACAATTTCCATCGTCTTTAGCTCAAAAACTCGCATGCCACCACTAAATCAGGAATTTAAGTCCTAAACAAAATTTTGCACTAACATCCCTTCATCATGGTTGATCCCTGCATACTGCTTCAATTCATAGAAGTGCCACCCATACTATTCCACAAACATCGACATCTACTTAAGGTCATGAAACTCATCTGCCCTGTGTTGCCTCCAATGATTTGAAAGGAAGTGTGCCCTGAACCTATCTAGAAATAACTCCCATGTGACCATGCTGATATCCAGATGTAACTTTTTCTCTTTTAATCGCCACCAAGTGGATGCGAAGCCTCATAGATGCATGACTGCGCACTGAGCTTTGGTATTGCTACCATAGGGGGGCATTGCGAAGCATCGATCCAAATCAATTAACCATGTTTCCACTTCCAAACCTCCTCCAAAACCATTGAATGTAGGTGGGTGTGCTCTCATCAAATCTCTCATATGACCAGTTATCACTACATCCTGATCTGTCGTTATTTCCCTCCGCCTCAGCAACCTTTCCCATTCTCTCTCGACGGGCTCCTCCTCCTCTAGCCTAGATCCCAACCAATGAAGAATCTCTCCCAGAATGTGTAGCAACTATCCGTCTAAACTAGGATGTTCCAGGTTCTTACCACTGCCTGATGGGTTGGTTTGAGGACTCTGTCATTCCTCATGCTCTGAACCATGGGAACTAAGAGCTGATGGACTTTGTCAGTTTTCTCTACGACCAGTACCACGACCTCTTCCTTGACCACATCCTCTACCTTGAGGCATATTTCTACACATCAAGATAAAGGTACAAGTGAGCTCAAGAGTCAAATGCAAAGGTTTCCTAATGGAAAAAACTACCCAGAGACCCCAATGTTTGCAAACCTTGGATCTGATACCAAGTTGTAAAGCCCATCGTGCAAACCCCAAAGGACAAAACAATGCACACTTTTTTAAAAAAAATAATACAAAGTAAACACATAATGAACCATTTAAACATAATTAACTTACACATTAACATCATAAACATCGAGTCCTTTGGGGCACGCAAGGTCACATCACAAAAACAACTCATAACGAAAAAATAAACATAAGGCTAAATAACTTAACTAATCTTACATTGATCAAAACCATTATAATATTCATTTACAAAGGTAACATCCATGTATCCATAAGTAAAAGTATAATTACATGATAGGATACAACCATAATAAACCTCATAAATTATGAATGGTTACAAAGGTTCATAAACAATACATCATCATTTAATACATTACATGTTCTCCATAAATGAAATACAATAAATCCTCCCATACATGTGGGATAAGTACATAGTACAAATAATGTTTGAAATACAAGATGAATATTTGGTATGAGCTCCATCTGAAGAATACTGTGAAGAACGAATGTTGATGGGGAACCCAATGGGTGTGGAGCACATTCCACCTGACCACGTGGGTTTTAGAAAAAACCCACCCACTGTGCTTAGAGGTGACAAGGAAGTAACCACGACCATGAATTCCATAAGACTAACTCCAATAAGAAAACATAGTACAATAACTCCAATAGCATCATCAAAGGATTACATAGGTCATAAATGACAACAACCAAGAATCAAGCATAATAAACATAAAGCCATAAAACTCATCATAAATAATAAAAGGCAACAACCATAATCACTTGCCAAGTAAATCCAAAACAATAATAATAACACACTTCTAGAGGCAACCAAGAAAGCAAAGCACAAGGGAAACAAATGGAGAGTGTCATCGCATAACCTACATGGATTATCTCGACCCTTCCTTCAACATGAGGCGCTAGCACCCATCTATGGTTATCTTGGCCCTTCCTCCCTACTTGAGGTGACGGCCCCATAGGGTGACTCATGCAGAGCCGGTAACCCCTCCCAAGGATGAGGTAACAAATTTTCCTACCACGGCCTTCTCAATCTACCATTAGTCTGCGATAGCCCTAATGGATAGACAAGGTATCCAAGATTATCTTATTATTTTCTTACTACCTATCCCCCTAAGTTCTATTATTAGGTTTTCACTTTTTAATCTAACTCTTAAGTGGGTTATCCTGAGCCCTTCCCCCTTTTGAGGTGCCAACCCCCATGAAGAGCCACTCTCCCTGAAGACCCCGAAACATAATCAAAATCAAGGGTTGTACCATAAAGAACAAAGCATTAAATTTCAACCAATGACATTCAAGGCATTATACATCTCGCTTAAACACATAATCAGAGTCTCAACAAACACCCTGTACAACCCTTTCAAAATAATGATACCAATATCTTGCTACATCAAGAGCACATAAAACAATGATAAACATCCAATAATAAAATCATGCCTCTAGAAGCCTAAGGTTCACAACATCCATAAATAGGTTCACAAATACAACAGGGTTCCCACATCGAAAGAAAAGGGAAAAAAATAATAAAATGGAAAAACAAACAAAAACATATGATCTCATAACTCAGGATACCATTTTAATTTTTGCACAATGTTTTCGCAACTCCAAAATAAACAACTTGTTTAATTGCATTTACAATCTCCATTTTCCTCGATACAATTTTGAAATAAAGTTCAATAATACTTTGACATAAATATTTAATTTGTTTTCCTTTTTAATTAACCAACATAATTAGATTTCATAGTTTCACAGTCAAACTAGAATCAATAAATCTTAACATTTATATTAGATATATATTTATATATATACAAATAATTGCATATATAAACATATATACATATTAAATATACATATATATTTACCTTTATGTTTTATTCAATTTTTTTTTAAATCTAAACTGGCTAATCTTCTGCACAATCTGTACATATATATTAAATATATATCATACATATATATATAAATATATTTTAAAATGAATGTAATTATATCATAAAAAAAACAAAATAAAACATTAAACATAGTTTTCAACTGCCCACGCACATAGAGGACTACACACAATAGTCCGTAGGATTGCTGTGCTCGATAGTCTACAGACTGCTATGGGTAGCCATCCACAGCGACAAGGAGAAGGGGGAGGGTACGACCTTCACCGTCCCTTCCCTTTACCCATCCTAAAAAAATCTTTTTTTTTTATTTAATTTAAAAAAAATTACAACCAATGCCATTTTTTAATGATTCGGCCCAAAATTTAAACACAGTTGGCCGAAACAAGAATTCAAAATAAATAAAATATTAATATATATATGTATATATATACCTTGTATATATGTATATATGTCAACAATACATAATGTTTTCAGCAGTATACTCACAATATATATATATATATATATATATATATATATATATATATATATTAACAAAAAAATATTTATTTCAAAGGGGGAATAATTTTTTCATAACAAATCATAGAAATAATGGACATTTTCAGAGACCCGAGTTATTTTCTTTTTGTTGGTTTGCTATCGAATAACTATTAAATTTCAAACAATTTTTTTCTTTTCTTTTACAGAGTAAACATATTTATTTTTATAGATTTAGAGAAACTAAAAGAAATAGAATGGAACCTGAAGTCCTTCACTTGTTGAAGAATTGACAAAGCCTTTCTTGAATTTCAAATAGCATTTTCGAAGAGCTCCCCTTTCTTCAGAACTTCTCCTCCAAATTTCCTTGCTAAATTCTCTAATCTAAAATTTTAATCCGGAACAGGCTCTCTTCTAGAACAATGAAAACCAAATAATTTCTATAGAGAAAACAAGAGAGGACCCAATTTCCAGAACTCAATATTTTTGTGTAGCTTCTGTCAATTTTCCCATGAATGAAAATCTCACAATTTTGCTATTAAATAAAAGATATATTCTTCTCTTTGAAAACTCCATAAATCAAAATTAAAAGAAGTTTTCTAATTTCATTGCCAGCTTTCCAGCCAAAACTCAACATTCATTGGTCCTTTTCCTCTTTTCTTTCTTTTCTTGATTTTTTTCTATTTAACAACACTTTTGGTTTTAATTTTGACTTTGCAAGTTTTACTTGCAATTCACACAATTTAATTTATTTCATTAATTTGTTTAATTAATTATCCTCGACATACTATTTTTATTAAATTACCAAAATATCAATTTTAAATAATTTAATTTACACATTTCCATTTATTTATTTCTAATAAATTATATGGCTTTTAATATAAGACTTTTATATTTTAATACAAACTATTCCAATATTATTATCAAAATTTATTAACATCATTTAATTATTTAAATTACATCATACAAAACACCAACATAAAATAAATATCAAAAGTACACTCACACAAAACCACTATAATAAAATGAAAAATGACAAAGGTCAAAGATGCACAATACCACTAAACATAAGACGGTTTGACAAACATGGGATGGGGTGACTTCCTTGCCATCTCTATTTCAATTTAATGCCCATTGGGTTAAATTGATGCTCACCCTATCCTACTGAAGCAGGTGGAATCGAGACTTTGTTTATGCACAATTCCTGCATACAAACAAGGTTGTGTACAACACACACACACACACACACACACACACACACACACACATATGTAATCAAAACATCACATTGTGAGAAGGAATTGCAGTGCAGTAGGGCACTCGTAAATGAGTGGTGCTATACTGTCCTCTCACCAAAACTATACTAACAATTACAACATTAAATATAAAGTAACATTGTTGAACTAACTAATCTCATCCAATCATCATAAAATGATTACTAATTCATTGTATCACAATATCAAATTAAACATCATCAAACCAAATGTAACCATAATGTCATATCATAATATCCATGGGATCTGTAAACTAGGATGTTAGAGTTTTCCAAAACTTAATCCAATTATAGATTTAATTCCCGATCCAACAGTAATGCATGATTATGTATCTTAACCATTGAAATTATGAAAAATAAAGTTCACTTATACTCTATCTAGATTCTAGAGACATAAGCTAAGAAAACTCAAAGAATCAAAATACTTAAAGAACAATGAGACAAAGAAGAAATAGAGAGATCAAACTTGATAACGGAGTTCACTCAATTGAGCTATGTCTACGGATCCGATTCTCAATGTTGGACTGCTTTATTGATATCGCCAAGCTTCAATAGCCTTCTTACAATATCCAAGCTTTATTCACTCACAACATCTCTCTTACAATTTTACAATTCTTGGTGTAACAATACCTTGTAATTTCTCTCCCAAAAATTCCTCAAAAGAGTATAAAATTTTATCTCAAAAACATCTGAATTATTTCTCCACAAAATGCATAAAAACTCTATCACATCACCTCCTTTTATACACAATTTTTTCATATGGGGTTAAAAACCACCATAATAAATTAAATAACAAATTAACCTCGTCCTTTGACTTTTATAATTATAAGCCTTACAAAAAAACACAATAACTTGTTGATAAAAAAAATAACTTCCCCAGTTTAAAAATAAAACATTAAACAACCCCTTAATAAAACATTTGAATTTTTTTTTTTTAAGCCCTTGTTTTATTATATTCATCGGCTATTTTAGTTTAGGGGGTTTAGTTTAAAATTAAAATAACAATTTAATGTTATTTTAGAAGGTTTTGTTTTTTTTCATATGAGTTAATTTCGTTGATTTTTTTAGGAGATTTGGATCCCACCAAATCCAGTTGGGATCCCACAAAATCCGATGGATTTTTGTGAGATAAAATAAGCCTCCACACTTTATTTTAAAAAGTAAAGCATGGTATGTGATTTTTTTTGAGATTTTTGCCACATCACCTGCAATTTCCATGTCACCATCTAGTCAATTGCCATGTCACATGTTGACATCATCATTTTGACTAAAACTTTGACTGGCTCTATTTTTCTCATACAGACTCTATTTTTGAAACTAAAGATAGTTTCAGAATCAGCATGACGAGCACTATGACTTGGTGTCATTTTTGCTTGGATTTGAGACAATCAATTTTTCACCTTTTTGGACACCTAATTTGCTTGTTTGAACAAACCTTTGACCAAGCATAACTCTTGCATACAACCTCCTTTTGATGTGATTCAGGTTGCATTGGGATTGTGTTGGCAAGCTCTACACAATGATGCCAATTTTGAGAGATTATGAGACTATGATTTTTTTTGAGGTTTTTGGATCATCCTGGATCATTCCTCTTCATTGAGAAGCTTTTGGACCTCCAAACGGTCTTTTTTTATTTACAATTTAAGTGAGGGAATTTTTGCCTCAATTGCCCAGTATCATATGTCCTTCCTTCTTGGAACCAATGCATCTGACTTATCACAACAACAATCAAAACTGCACTGATATTGTTAAGTACATTAGCCATATACACATCCACATTCAGTGTTTTCGCTACCAACCATACACTGCTAAGAAGTAGAAGGCTGAATAACAAAACTAAATTTGCAAATGAGAAAAATAATGTACCAACATCATGCTTGTCTTTCATAACTAGAACAACCTTAGGAAATGAAACTTCTTGTGGTACAGACATAAGTGCCAAATTATTGCTTGCATTAACTATTCTTTTCAATTGCCCCATTGCCACAAAAGATTTATCAATCTTAATTGGATGAGAATGCACAATGTATTCAATTCCTTCCTTAAATAAATGATACTAATTGTGTTCCCTATAGAAGATTGCTTTTCTATCATATAAGTATGGGCTACCCAACACAAGCCCACAAATATCAAGTGGAACCACATCAAATTCAACCTCATCTATAAACTTAGATGTTATTGCAAATCTTAAATTGCATTGTCGTGTTACTTGCAATTTGTTATCATTGCACACCCAACCTAATGGATAAGGTTTCTTATGTGGCTTTCTTTTCAATCCCAACTGTTTAACAACTTCTTCTGAGATTAGATTAACTTGGAACCCACTATCTATTAGTGCATCAATCTTAGTGTTCTTAGAAATCACCCTTATATGAAACAATTCACATCTTTTGCTATCTTGAAGAACAACATGACTTTTAGAAGTAGAAGCACACGAAACATCAGTGGAAGAATCATTACCAAGAGAAGCTTTACCTTTCAAACCAACAACTGTTATCTTTGTTTCATCATCAGAATCCGATCCAAGATCCTGAATGATAGTTGTGGCCTTTTGCTTTCCTTTACGATCCTTAAACCACTTTGGTTTCAATTCTGGATGCAATTTCCAACACTTCGCATCTGTGTGCCCATTCTTCTAACAATGTGAACAAGTAGGCTTTTCACCTTCCTCTTTCTTCATAGTGGCTACTTTCTTCTCCTTTCCCTTTTGATTGCCTTTAGTTGGAGGAACAAATTCCTTCTTTGAATTGAAACTTATGTTCCTTCCACCTGCTTCAATATGGGTTGCTTGTACACACACTTCATCAAAGTTAGATGGATTAAACATCAAGATTATATGTTTCAAATGTGAATGCAAACCACCTATGTACTTTAATAAAGTTTCTTGTGTATAAAGAGGAATTCCAAGAGTGAGTTTTTTCTTCCTAAACACCTGTGTATACTCTTGCATAGTTTTTCCTTTACCCTATCTCATATTTTTCTAGTCCATAACAACTTGTTGCATATAACCCAAAGGATAAAACTATTTCTTTAAAGCAAAATAAAATTCATACCAAGATGAAATGATTTTACCATGTGTAGCAAGATCATCTTAAATCTTACTCTCTCACGAAACCAATGCGGTGCCTCCCATTCTAAGGGTAGCTAGCTGGATTTTGGAATAATCATCCAAGATTTGTTGAACCTTGCAATACACTTCAATTTGCTTAAGCTAGCTATTGAGTTTTTTTGCATCCAATTCACCATTATATATAGGCAACTCAAATTTAACATCCAATTTTAACAAAGGTGTTTGCATAGCTTGTTTCTTTTTAGAAGAGTTAAACAAAGAAGAAGATGATGAAGAAGATGAAGAGGATGGGGATGGAGGTTCAGGAGGGTCACCACCACCTCCTACTCCTTTACCTTTGTCTTCTTTCAAAGTAGTTTCATTTTCCCCCTTCTTTCTGTTCTTGTCTTCCTTTTTCCTTTTTCACTCTTTCCTTTCTTGGAAAAGAACTTCCACCATAGACTTCATTTCTAGAAAAGCTTTCTCATTGAGCTCTATAGAACATTTTTTAGCTGCCATCTTTGATCGTGGAAAAATCCTTCATTTTCCAATCTCTAGGTTGAACTCCGTAAGTGTGCCTTCACCTTGCTTCAATTTCAACCTAGTTAACATATTCACCACTTGCAATTTTCCTGTTAAACTACTACGATACCAACTTGATCTATAAACTATGATGTTAAAGTTTTTCAAAACTTAATCCAATTACAAATTTAATTCCTGATCCAATAGTAATGCATGATTATGTATCTTAACTGTTGAAATTATGAAAAATAAGGTTCACTTATACTCTATCCATATTCCAGAGACATAAGCTAAGAAAACTCAAAGAATCAAAATATTGAAAGAATAATGAGACAAAGAAGAAATAGAGAGATCACACTTGATAATGGAGTTCACTCAATTGAGCTATGTCTCTGGTCTAATTCTCAATGTTGGACCGCTTTATTGATATTACCAAGCTTCAATAGAATTCTTACAATATCCAAGCTTTAATCACTCACAATATCTCTCTTACAATTTTACAATTCTTGGTGTAACAACACCTTGTAATTTCTCTCCCAAAAATTCCTCAAAAGAGTATAAAATTTTCCCTCAAAAACATCTGAATTATTTCTCCACAAAATGCATAAAAACTCTATCACATCACCTCCTTTTATACATAAATTTTTCATATGGGGTTAAAAACCACCATAATAAATTAAATAACAAATTAACCTCATCCTTTGGCTTTTATAATTATAAGCCTTTTAAAAAAAATCACTAACCCATTTATTAAAAAACAATAACTTCCCCATTTTAAAAATAAAACATTAAACTCCTTAATAAAACATTTGAAATTTGTTTTTTAAGCCCTTTTCTTATTATATTCACAGGCTATTTTAGTTTAGGGGGTTTAGTTTAAAATTAAAATAACAATTTAATGTTATTTTAGGAGGTTTTGTTTTTTTTCATATGAGTTAATTTCATTGATTTTTTTAGGAGATTTGGATCCCACCAAATCTGGTTGGGATCCCACAAATTTTGATGGATTTTTGTAAGATAAAATAAGCCTCCACACTTTATTTTCAAAAGTAAAGCATGGTATGTGATTTTTTTTGAGATTTTTGCCACATCACCATCTAGTCAATTACCATGTCACATTCTGACATCATCATTTTAACTAAAACTTTGACTAGCTCTATTTTTCTCATACAGACTCTATTTTTGAAACTGAAGATAGTTTCAGAATCATCATGACGAGCACTACAACTTGGTGTCATTTTTTCTTGGATTTGAGACAATCAATTTTTCACCTTTTCGGACACTTGATTTGCTTATTCGACCAAACCTTTGACCAAGCATAACTCTTGCATACGACCTCCTTTTGATGTGATTCAGGTTGCATTGGGATTGTGTTAGCAAGCTCTACACAATGATGCCGGTTCTAAGAGATTATGAGACTATGATTTTTTTTTGAGGTTTTTGGATCCTCCTGGATCACCATGTCATCAACTGAAGTAGCATAATCATCAAGTAGTCTAAACTATCCAATCCACCAATCTAACCAATAAACAGTAACTATCAAAGTCTCAAAGTATCAAGCAAAAAAATAGAAAAATAACAAGTCCAACAACAACATGAGGGGTATTACACATACCTATTCCAAAGCTCCCATTTTGGCATAGGCAGGGAGGATAAGGTGAAGGTTGTGGAATTTGGATTTACACTTGCTAATTGCATTTTCTTGAAAGTTTCTAAAGCCTTTTCAACAGATCCATTTTGTGAATGTCCTACAATTAAGGCATTCCATTAAAACACATTTCTTTGAGGCATTTTGTCAAACAGTTTGCGTGCCTTGTTAATGCTTCTACTTTTTGCATGCATGTCTACTAGGGTAGTTGTGACTATAATATCTGACAAAGTTCCTCTATCCTTTATGCTTCAATGGATGTCCATACTTTACAAAGCTCTCATTTTGTCATTGGCAAGAAGGCTAAAAGAAAAGGTTACAAAAGTTCACATGCCTTGTCTATGCTTCCACATTTTGCATACATTTCTACTAGGTCAGTTGCAACTACAACATCTGATACAATTCATCTTTCCTTCATTTCAAGATTGATGCCCACACCTTGGGCTAAAACTCTAACTTTGGCACAGGTAGGGAGGATGTTGGTAGAGATTGTGGAATGTGGCTTTACACCTGCCAATTACATTTGACTGAAAGTTTCCAAATCCTTTTTAAGGACGCATTGTCTATATCTTGTAATCATAGCATTCCACTAGATCACATTTCTTTGAGGCATCCTGTCAAATAGTTCACGTGCCTAGTCTATGCTTCCACATTTTGGATAATTTTTGTTGAAAATATTTATTGAAAAGAAGAGAAAAAATAGGGCATAAGAGAAAAATCTAAAATTTGCATGTGAAATCAATTGAGTAGTTCAAGATCAAGAGGAGGATGAGGTTGTGGGATAAATAGAAAAAAAAAATACAAATGATTAGAAAAATAGGTCAATTCAAATATTAAAACCTAGTTTGCATGTCATTAATACCAAACGTATAATTCTTGAGTATCATTAGGGTTTGAAATTATCACCCCATAGTTTGAAGAATTGGACTATTTAGTAATCTAGCATATAAAATAAGTTTATATTTATACATTTTATTATTTTTTGTGTTTTATAAGATCTAACAATTTTTCACTTATCTAGACACCAACATTGGATGGAATGCTAATAAAAAATAGACATAATAATTTGATTGGGTGGAGTAACTCCCAAGAGTAGATCAAGTTATCATCTAGTTGAGTTGGACTATGAGATAGATAATTTATTGACTGAAGATATTCTTCCTGTTCTTGAGAAGTTGAATTTAGGACACCCACTATGTTTTTCAAACTACAATTGTTTTGTGCATATATTTTTCATGAGGATGACTTGAGGATAGCTAAGACAATGAACTAATGGGTCCTAACAGGATGGATTAAGGGGATATACAAGATCCTTGACTTAAATTATGTTTCATACAATAAAATTAGTTTTATAAATTGTAATGCCTTGCCACGCAACCCCAAAGAAAACTAATACTTCTAACATTGCAGCTTGTAAAATTATCAATAACCTCATACTCACAACATATAAAGCCACCTCTATATATATACATATGCAAACATATATATACGCTTTTTATGCATATATACATATATACATATATATAATACATTTATATAATAAAATCATATATTCAAAGTACATAATAAAATTTATCCACACACACATATATACACATATATAATAATATATACATATATATATTTATAAAATATACATATATATTAATATACACACACACACACACACATATATATATATATAATTTTAAAAAAAATGAATTTAAAAAAAAACATTTAAAAATATTTACGCCCCCCACATAGCTTGTGGTACTGCGTACCATAGGGTGGGTAGGTCGCAGCCCCACATGGTTGTGTACAACAACCCTCGGTTGTTGTGCGTATCCGGTCATGTTGCGTACAACATGATGGGGGTCGGGGGTGGTATGGCCATCACCGACCACTCACTGCCCTTAACAATTTTTTTTATTTTTTAAAATCATTTCCAAACAAAAAAACATGAAATTTGAAAACACATTTTTTTTAATAAATTTATTTCATTCATCTCATAGAAAATGAAAAACAACCTAGCACATCATATTGGTTTTTTTTTTAAATAACCAAAACATAATTATATATTTATCAAGAGACTCAAATAAGTATATAAATACATTGGTTTTTTCATCAATCCAATATAAATCTGGGCATGAAAATTCAACTCATAATAAAAATGATTTTCATTTCCAAAAAAATATTTTCTCAACTAAATTTTATTGAAGAATTTCATAAGGTTTCATTATGGTTTTCAATAGAAAAATTCAAAGGTCTAACAACACAAATTTTCAATCATAGAAAACTTTTTTCAGAACATAGAGAAATTGATTTTCAAACATTGCAAACAAGATTTTGTTCACAGAATATTAAATCTAAAGAAATAATAATTTAAAAGAACATAGAGTCCTTCGTTCAATGTAGAATCCAAACACAGTAGCCTTCTTCCTTTTTCGAAAGTAGAATCCCCTCTGCAACTTTTTCTCAATTTCCTTTCTTCAGCTTACTTTTGAACCACTCCTTTCTTTTTTTCTTACAGAACAATTTTTGCCAAGAAGCACAAAAAACCTATATTTTTCTTTTTCAGACAAAAACTAGAAAACCCTTATGTCTATAAAAAATTTCTCACAATTAAAATAAATCAAAATAAATAAAGCTCTTCTTCTTTTTCCCCAAAAATCCTCTACATTCATTGGTTCTTTTCTTGCTTTTAAAAGTGCACACTTATCTCTCAAATTTAATTAAAAATTAATTATTTTCTCATGATATTATCCTCACAAGATATTTTCTTCTGATTTTCTAATTTAATATCTAGAAAAAGATAATATATAATTATCACCATCATTATTTATTTAAATTAATTACTTACACTTTTAATTAATTAAATAAATTTTTAATTTACAATATTTAATTCCAAAATTACAATTACTCACAATTAATCATATTCACAAAATATCATTAATTTATCCCACATAAAATTAAGATAAATTAAATGACAACAACCATAATTAAGATAAATAAACAACAACAATATAGAGACAAGGACGAAGCCAAAACCAAGACACAACACGACTCACAATGAAATGATGAACTTGGGATGGGGACACTTCCTTATCAACTCCTTTTTTCAACATTGTACCTGTTGGGTTAATTTAATGCTCGCCCTGTCCTACCGAAGTAGGTGGAATCGAGACTTTTATTCTTGCAATTCCTGCATACATACAAATTTCAATTAACATGTAAATCTCCATTGCATACACATTGTAAAAAGGAAGTCACGGGGTAGCAGGGCACTCGCAAGTGAGTGATGCTACTCTGTCCTTTCACCAAGACTCACTTATCCACACATTAGAAAACATAACATCATAGAATAACATCACCACATATATTATTAAAGAAAACCATAGCATAGGAAAATAATTTAACCACCACATAATGTATCATAAATCATCATAATAATGTCAAGTGCAACAAACCAACTAAACTATGAATCCACACACAACCAAGTCAGTGAACTAATCACCATCTCAAACTAGGTATCAAACCAACACATAAGAGTAACAAATAGTAGCAAAGAGTATCAACAACATGGGGGTATTACATAAATAGGAGATGGCTTAAAAGGGTACATAATTTCAGATAAGAGGTATAGAATATTTGGATTTTAAACTAGATAATGGTCTTTGTATGGATTAAAGTAGCCACCATGTATGCTGTATGAATTAGGTCATTTTTATGTATCCCTAAAATATAACTCCCCCATACTCTCCACTGTTTAACTTTGAACATATAAAATGAAATAATAGAAACTGACATTGTGTTTTCCAACATGCAATTATTTTTTGCAAGTACTAGAATATATGAAATGAAAAATGAATTTACTCTAAAAAACCTTCAAAAGATGTAGACCAAAGTGAATGAGATAGATAACGTATTGGTTTCAAGTTTCATAAACCATATACTCAAACACACCATGTTTTTCAACTTGTAATTATTCTGTGTATTTATAGAAAAGAAAACAAATTACAGACCATGTTAAATACATAAAGGAATTAGTCTATATGCTTTCATTTGTAGATAAGAAAATAAATGGAGGAGGTCAAATACATTCTTGTAAACCTATTTCATGTATACTATGTTGTGCAACCACACATTTAGGATGATAACATCCCCTACTTACAACATTACTTCATTGTAGTTATTCATAGTTCTACATTGCATAGTTCTTTCTAAACATTAGTCTATCAGCTTCACATTTTTGGTTGAACTAGTAATTCATATACTCATAATTCATGGAAAATATTTATGACTAATAATTCATAGACTCATAATCATAATGTTTAAGGGGGTTATATTCATGTTGCAACCCACATAAAACTAACCAAATTGACTTGAGGGGTGATTAACCAATTGGGTTGTTAGGTTAGAGGGTTTTAGAATAGAATCTGGGTTGAAGGTTTCATAACACCCACTCTTTTCGAACCTCTAATTATACATGGATAGTATAATCACTCACAACTCACTGTGTTTTCTAACCTACAGTTATTTTATGCATTTATTTTTCCATCATATGAGGAAATTGAAACAAAATTTTTACTCTAAGTAATAGTTGTGATAAACTTTGAAAATGTCTTTCATTACATTTGTACTCTCTAAATAAGAAAATGTTTTCATTACAACAATTGTAGGTTGGAAAACACTGCATGATATGAAATTTGCAGCCCACATACTATTGTAAAACCCTCTACACATAAAAACCCAATTGGTTAGTCATCCCTCAAGTCAATTTGATTATTTTTGTGTATCCCCCACATAAAATCCTATCCAAGCTCTCCACCCTTCAGATTAAAACAAGTAGAATGCAATCACTCACAACCCACTATGTTTTCTAACCTATGATTATTTTGTGCATTTCTTTTTCCATCATATGAGGAAATTGAAATGCATTTTTTTACTCTAAGTAACAATTGTGGTAAATTTTGAAAGTACCTTTCATTACATTTGTACTCTCTAAATAAGAATTTTTTTTCATTGAAACAATTGTAGGTTGGAAAACACTGGGTGTTTTGAAACATGCAACCCACATATTGTTGTAAAAACCTCTACATGTAACAACACAATTGATTAGTTTTATGTATCACCCACCTAGAAATCCTCCTCAAGCTCTCCACCCTTGAACTTAGAAAAAGAAGAATGCAATCACTCACAACCCACTATGTTTCCCAACCTACAGTTATTTTTTTCATTTCTTTTTCCATCATATAAGGAAAATGAAAAACAATTTTTACTTTAAGTAATAGTTGTGGTAAATTTTGAAAGTTCCTTTCATCACATTAGGAGGGATAGTGAGAGATGAGAGATAGAGAGAATTATTTCCAATTGTATTTGTTCCATGGAATTCCTAAGTTCAAGAATCTTTGACTTCATTTGTTCAAATCCACTTATAGCATCATCTCTCACTTTCTTGGCTTGCACAAATTTTATGATCTAATTCACTTTGGTAGATGCTTCTTTTTAAGTGTTCTTAGAGAAGATTATTTTTTCATTTCATACATTATAGTAGTTGCTACCTCGAGTTTTAAGAATCTTTCCATTTAATTCTCTACATACAAATGCTTGTTTCACATTACATTATAATTAAAAATAATTTCTTGCACTTAAGAGATTATTCTTTCTCTTGAGAAGTTGAGGATGGAGCATGTGCATTATGTGCAATAGGAAAATGGAAATGTAGAATTGAAGGTAAGCATGTGCACTATGTGCAATGGGAAATAATGTGGTTATTGTTAGACACATCATCCTCTTTATCATCTTGATTTCTCTATTTAAGAAATATGCTAACCTCTATATGGCAATAATTTCCTTTATCCCTATCCTCATAATGGTTGTGTAATAGATGTACAAAGAGTGAGAAGCATCTAGAGGGTTACTCCTAGATGGTCATTTGAGTTACAAAAATTATACCTTGTAGTCATTTGAGTTACAAAATTATGATAAATTTGGTAAGAGAGAGATGGGGGAAAGAGGGACAATCATATCACCCATATCACTCAAATTTGGTAAGGGATATAGGGAAGGAGGGAGTGAACAATAAAGGGAGGGGTAGATGGAAAGAGATAGATGGGATAAAGAGGGAAAAAGGGAGGGAGAGGAAGGTTAGGAGGGATAGTGAGAGATGAGATATAGATAGAAGTATTTCCAATTGTATTTATTCCATGAAATTCTTAAGTTCAAGAATCTTTGACCTCATTTGTTCAAATCCACTTATAGCATCATCTCTCATTTTCTTTTCTTGAAAAACTTAATATTTAATACAAAAACTCTTGAATTTATCCACTTTTTCATTTCCATTTTCCCACTACACATACTACACACACACCTTCCTCAACTTCTCAAGAGAAGGATGAATCTCTTTAGACAATACATTATTTATCTAATTCACTTTGGTCTGCTTCTTTTTAAGTATTTTTAGAGTAGATTCCTTTTTCATATTATACATTATAGTAGCTTCTACCTGTAGTCCTGCATTTCCATTATAGAGAGAGGTAGGGTATGTGAGGTAGGTATAGAGAGAGTTAGGAAGAGAGGGGGGGAGAGAGGGGAGGAGGAGGGAGATAGGAAGTGGTAGGGTAGGAGGGATAGGAGGGAGAGAAAGATGGAAGGAGAGAGATAGGGATAGGTATAGAGAGTGGTAGGAATAGATGGAAGGAGGGAGATAAGGACTAGTAGGGTGGAAGGGGTAGGTATAGAGAGAGTTAGTGAGGGAGGGAAGGAGGGGTTGGTGGAGAGAGGTTGTGTGTGTGTTTGCGAGGGAGAGAGAGGGGGAAGGAGGGAGATAGGAAGTGGTAGGTGGGAGGGATAGAGGGAGGGGGAGAAAGAGGGAAGGAGGGAGATAAGAAGTTGTAGGGTGGGAGGGATAGATGGACCAAAAATGGACTTAGTAGGAGGGGGAGATGTGCTAGTGGATTGTGGGAAATAGGCACCAAAATGGATTCAATAATTCATAGCTTCTATAAGGAATTTGAATATTTCAAGATCTCATCCACATGCCTTATAAACACATTTTAGGAAAATTTTGAATGATTAATTATAATGATTGCATCAATTACATGGTAAAAGTGAGCCTTCTTCAATTATTCAATTAATCAGTTATAGTGTAAATATGGATAACATTGATCATTTATAGTTTCATGCAATGATGATAGATATTAGGTTTAGGGTTTAGGATTTAAGGTTTAACCTAATGGATTAATGCAAAAATGATGATGAATTAACTCAAAGAGAGACATAAAGATAGTGTTGAAAGACATTATAATGAAGAAATTTAACAAAGAGGAAGTAGTAGTTCATAATGAAATGAAATAATAGATGAATATTAGATAGATGGAGGATGATATGGCAGATGTAGTGAAATAACCTTCATATGATCACATTTTAGATGTGGAATAGGACATACAGTATTTGAATGTTTCCAAAGAAAATGGAGTATTGATAGAAGACATAAAGGTTTCACAAGAGTTACAATGCTTATGAAGAGTCAAGCAGATGAAAAATCCCAATAAATAAATTAGAGAGAGGTAAGTCATTGATCATGAAAAGAATTTTGTTAAAAAATGATGGTATTGATAAAGAACTAGCACAAAGGATATCTTACAAATATATACAAGAATAAATATAAGTATCTTTAGAATATCCAAATCAATATAAAAACAAACACAAATGTAGAAATAACATAAGGTGCTAGTAAGTGACCAATGTTTGTTAACATTGAAGATAGGTACATATCATGAGGAAGTATTGCATCAAGTTAAAGGATACATGCCATTTATTTCTAGGAATATTGGCCATGGTAGTATGAGAATAAATTCATACATTTGTATAAAGAGAATACTTACACTACGATGTACATAAAGAAGCTACGGTTAAACTAGAGGAAGTATATTGAGACTATTCTATAGTGGTTCAATTGTAAGGAAAGCCAAGGTGCAGAAAAAACTCTCCTAACGTCAAAACCTTAGGGAAGAATGCAAAGACTCTTTTAAATTTTACAATTACAATTCAATTAAGATGCACTTGAAAGAGTTAACAGAAATAGAGAATTAGACAAACACATATGAACACTAGATTTACATGGGAAAACCCTTACGGGAGAAAAAACCACCACACCAAGAGAAGTCACTTTGTATTACCGTAATAAAGATTACATACAGAGATTAGAATTATCTTTCTGATGTCAGTTTACAACAACATTACTATGATCAACCTTCTATAGGAAACATTCAAGTTACAATCTTCTCAGAATAGAATTCACACTAATACAATCAAACAATTCATCTATAGTCTGAAACAATAAAGTAAATCCTTGTCACTTCTAGTTTGTCAAAATTCCTCTCAATAACAGCCACAACAGTCCAACTGCTAGTGGTTCCCATTCTGTTGGAGTTGACAACCCAAGATCTTCAATCTACAACACCAAAGAACCTCCACAAGATATAGAGAGAAGCAACAATGGAAGATGCTATTCCACCAAACAAGGATTGCAATATGATACTATATGATCAATGCAATACTATACAATGCTATATGCAATTACAATGCTAGAGATGCCTTGCTTATAAAGGCAAGGATGAGAGATAGGATAAGACAATATCATGACAAGTTTCTTAATCCTATCACATTAGACAACTAACTCATAACTACCTATGAAAGTGGAAATTCTAGATAAGACAACCTATGTGTCAAGTACAAAAGACTGCCAACCAACTGTCGATACAAGGTAGGATCAACTGTAGGAGTAGTGCAACAGGAAGAAAGTACAACACCTAACTGGAATGGAGTAGGGGTAGGCTTGCAATTAGCCATGCCAAATCTCTGAAGCAAATCTAGAGCATACTTCTGTTGGAAAATGAAGATCCCTTCAGAAGTCTGATGAATCTGAAGACCAAGGAAGTAATGCAAAAGACCAAGGTCGGTCATATCAAATCGCTCCATCAATGCTCATTGTGTACTCTGAATCATGGAAGTAGAACTCCCTGTAAGAATCAAATCATCCACGTGGAGCACAAGTATAAGTAGATCCTCTCCATGTCTCTGTGTATAAACTGTGGGATCGGAATGGTAGCGAGTGTAGCCAGAAGCAAGCAAGAAACTATCCATCTTCTCATACCAAGCTCGAGGGGCTTGTTTGAGACCATACAATGAACGACGAAGCCTACAAACAAGTGAAAAGTCTTGCACAAAACTTGGTGGCTGCTCCATATAGATCTCCTCATGAAGATCCCCATGCAAGAAAGCACTCTTCACATCCATCTGAAATACTGACCATCCTTGTGATGCAGCTATAGCAACGACAAGGTGAATAGAATCCATCTTGGAAACAGGAGCAAAGGTCTCAGAATAGTCAATTCCTTCAACCTGAGAAAACCCTTTGCAACAAGATGAGCCTTGTACTTGTCAATGGAACCATCTGCTGCATACTTGGTACAATACACCCACTTGCATCAAACCAACTTTCTTCCCTTAGGAAGAGGCACAAGATCCCAAGTATGATTCTTCATCAAAGAAGAATACTCATCATCCATAGCACTATCCCACTCTAGAATACCCGAAGCATCTAAAAACTTCTGACGATCATCTGAAACTGTATGACTCAAAAGACTAATTCCAGAAGTCTGAGAACGAGTGTGGCGAGTGTCTGAGGGATCACCAACAAGAGGACCATCCTCCTCAAGAGTAACTCAAGTCCATCGTGGCCTAGTGGGTGAGTGAGGAGGAGGTTCATCAAGACCATCATCAAAGTCTTCCTCAAGTAGCAAAGTATCATGAATTGAAGAAGACTGAGTAGGTTGTGATGAAGAAGAAGTCGAAGGAGGATCTGGTTGGGTGAAGGTCTCAGAAAACTGAACATCACGTCAGAAATGAACCTCTCGTGTGTTAGGATCAAACAATCTGTATGCCTTCACATCCTCACAGTAGCCAACAAAGATGTAACGTTGACTCTTCTTCTCCATGGATTTACGCCGACCATTCAAAATGAATGCCCAAGCCTCACTACCGAATACTCTGAAGAAGGATACATTAGGCTTGCGATGAGACCAAGCCTCCTCAGGGGTCATATTTCACACTACCTTGTGGGGCATATGATTCTGAATATAGTTAGCACAATTGATAGCTTTGGCCCAAAAGGCAGGAGCCATGGACCTAGACTGAATCATACAATTGGCCATTTCCCTGAGATTCTTATTCTTTCTCTCCGCCACACCATTCTGCTGAGGAGTGTAAGGAACTGTGTGCTGATGAAGAATACCATGCGCACTGCAAAAATCCTGAAATGCCTGATTGAAATACTCCCCCCATTATCTGTGCGTATCTATCGAAGAGAAAAACCTGACTGCTTCTCCACAAATGTTTTGAAGGTCTTGAAGTTGGTGAGGACTTCACTCTTGAGCTTTAGAAAATAGACCCATGTCTGGTGGGAAAAATCATCAATGAATGTTAGCACATACTTAGCCCCTGAAAAAGGAGTTGGGAATGACATGAGATCACTATCGACCAACTCAAGGGGTGTGGTTGCACGTGTAGCTTGACCCTTAGGAAAAGAGTCTTGATGTTGCTTGCCAAGAACACATCCTTGACAAACACCATCTATGCAAGTGATCTTTGGAAGACCAACCACTAAGTTATGTGCTTTCATTTGTTGAAGATATCTATAATTCAAGTGCCCAAATCTCTCATGCCAAAGCTTGCTCATTGAATCAGCATGAGCAACAAAACATGAACCTGATGAAGACTCAAATCCATCAAATTGATACAAATGATTCTCATGATCAACTACCCTTGTAGCAACAACCTTCTTAGGATCTTGCAACTGTCTAATAGTCACATTTTGTGGAGTAAACTCAACTGACTTCCCATCTCCAGAATGACAAATCTGATATATGGAAAGAAGATTCACTGAAATATCAGGAACAAGAAGAACATCCTCAATGCACCCATCTAGCATCTGAACGGAGCCTGTCCCCAAAACTGGAATCTGTGAAGAGTTCCCAACTGCAATATGAGAAGTAGAAGTATGAATTATGGAATCAAGAAGATCATGTGAATTGGTCATGTGATGTGAAGCACCTGAATCAAGAATCCAACTATCTGAAGGTGAATTCATAGCTCATGCAGAAAGAGCTTGCCCTTTGCCCATGGAAGAAGGCTTAGCCACTGAAATATTGTGCTTCTTCATAGCTTCCTCCAAGGCCTCTAATCTCTTAAAGCAATGAGATGCATCATGCCCAGTTTTGCCACAAAATGAACAAGGATCTCCTTTCTTTTTCTTGGACTTGGAAGAAGAATCTCCAGAGGTAGAAGAAGAAGGAGATTGAGTGGACTTCTGATTGTTCTTCGGCTTGGTTTGGAGGGATTCTCACTACCAGAAGATGATTCTGCTTTGGGCTTCTTCTTGTTCTTTCCTTTACCCTTGGATGATTGAGCCATTAGAGCATGATTCTTAGAATTAGGTAAGGCATCCAACTAAATTAACTTGGCCTCTTCCCTAGTAAGACGCTCACAAAACAACTCAAATGTAGGCATTTTGTAATCTTTCCCCATTGCATCCATAGTTGAATAGAAAGTAGAAGAAAACACTTGATAAGGGCCCTTTAACTTAGACAGAATCAAGAAGATACATTCATCACTAGATACATCATGTCCACATCCTTTCAACTGTGACAAAATCATCTTGAATTGTGCAAGGAAATCCTGCATTGAAGGAAATGCATCTGGAGAGAGGGATTGTAGTTCTGCTTGAAGTTGCAAGGTTCTAAAATGATTTATTTTACCATATAATTCTTCAAGTTTGTCCCAAACATTCTTAGGTGTTTTGCACTCTGAAATATGAAACAACAAATGATCAGATACATGTAAGCCAATGAGCCCTTTTTCTTCATCCATTTTACATCTATGGACAAAATTTTCATAATCCCTTGTAAATTCAAGTTGTTCTGCATCTAACATTGGCCATGGACCCTTAGATTGTAACAATTGAGTCATTTTTAGCTTCCATGTATGATAATTGTGTCGAGTGAGTGGTTCAATTTGCCTTAGATCTGCCATGAACACCAAAAGAAAAGGACAATGTGGCACTTAAATTGTGCCTTTCACCCCCCAGAATGTATTAAAACTAATTTTGCAACCCCCCAGCAAATTACAATGAACAAATATTGCAATTTTTACAAGTGACAAGCTTAAATCAACCGTTTATAACACACGGTGATTTTTACAATTTTCAGAAAAAAGAGCTTGTCAAAGCTGAAAATAGAGGTTACAAATAGATTCCTTATGATTTTTTGATCAGTTTCAAAAAAAAGTTTGCCAAATTTTGACTTCGTTTGCAAAAGTTACATCAAGAACAAGCAATAAATGCACTTGTACATTCAAGCTGAAAAAAAGGAAAAAAATGTCAAAATCTGGAAAATGACCTGCACCACTGCGAAGTTCATTGAACTAGCTTTCCGACGATATCTCGTTTGCGAAAATCCGACTCTGTGGTGAAAAGTTATGCAAAAATGAAAAAAATGCCTATTTTAGGCACTGTGAACACTAAACAGGGGCAAAATTTGAGCCCTCAGGGGTTGGCGGTTAGTCACCAATGTGACCAGGTGCTCGCGTGTTGTGAAAAAAATCCGGCGGTTTTGGTTAACCGCTGGAAGTTTCGGCTTACGGCTGGCGGTTGGCGGGCGGTCGGCGGCAGGCGGATAGAACCCCGACTGCTGGCGGTTGTCGGTGTTTGGCAGAGCCTGTGGTGGTTTACCGTGGCTAGCGGTGGCCACTGGCTGTGGCTAGTGGTGGAGACATTTGGCAGCTTTTAAGCCGCTATCGGGTTTAAGTTACCTGCACAGTTCGCAGACTTTAAAGTCTGTGGCTTAAAAAGCCGACAACAATGATATGCGCTTTTTGAAGCGCTTCAAATTTTTTTATAATTTTTTTGAAATTTGTTTTGAAAAAAAAAATGACGAGGGAAAAAACCAAAATTTAAAAAAAAAATTGAAAAATTTTCTGACGACATCGTACCTGCGCGGGGGGCCATACGGCTCCTCGGCTAAAAAAATTTTGCTCCGAAGACAAATTTTGCCGAATATAGGCAAATTATATATCAAAAAACTCAGAAACGGCCACCCGGATGCAATGGCAGGCTTAGTTTTCGCTCAAAGTGCCCTTGTAAAAAGTTGTTCACCAGATTTGAGCTCCAAACCCTTCTTTGCCAAAGTTGCAAATGGTGACGAAATTGAGTGAAACAAAAGCCAGATCTAACTTTTTCGAGCCTCCTGGATGCAATGGGATAGCCTAAAATATTGCCACTATAGCCAAAAGCATTGCAATCACCAGATCTCACCAAAATGCAAGCATGCAATAGAGGATACAAGAACTCAAAAAATGACAATAGAAATTGATGGAAACTCTCTAATAAAGAAATGGAAGGGGCTTGCCAGATTCAAAGCTCTGATACCATGTTGGAGTTAACAACCCAAGATCTTCAATTTGCAACACCAAAGAACCTCCACAAGAGATAGAGAGAAGCAACAATGGAAGATGCTATTCCACCAAACAAGGATTGCAATATGATACAATATGATCAATGCAATACTATACAATGCTATATGCAATTACAATGCTAGAGATGCCTTGCTTATAAAGGAAAGGATGAGAGATAGGATAAGACAAGATCATGACAAGTGTCTTAATCCTATCACATGAGACAACTAACTCATAACTACCTAGGAAAGTGGAAATTCTAGATAAGACAACTAATACTTATCTAGATATGACAACTAATATCCTAAGTAAACTTAACATGTGAATTAAGTCCCCTAAGTCCCTAGTAAAGGAATAAACTAGGTACAAGACTTATTCACACCAACACGTTCGACTTCTCTGATTGGTCAAATACAAGCCACATAGGATAGTCTTCACTAAGTCAAAGTGATCAACCTATGTTGGCATGTCAGTGAGAAATTAACCTGTCTCCTCGACCCCACAAGACTTAACCATCGATGTCGCCAAGACTCATCCTTATCGGCAAGATGTTACATTGAGTCCAAAAAGCTATCACTCAGACTTCACTATGTTGCCAAGACCTAATACTGAAGTTCATCACTTGTATTGCTATTGCCAAGACTTATTGCTATTGGTGAAACATCATACCAAAGCTTCAAAGTCACATAGACATGAGTATTCCATTCGGTGAGACAATCGTCTTTCACCAAGACATCACACTGATGCTCACTAAGTATTCCAAAGTGTTCAACAGTCGACAAGACTATCATCCTTCACTGAGAGATTATACCGAGTCATTATATGTTATACTGAAATGCTCAATAGTCAGCAAGATAGACCACTATCCTTGAGACATTAATCTGAATTCTCAAAAGTCATATCAAGCACTAAACAACAGTTGGCAAGACTTCTCTCCATTGCTAAGACTTTGCACCGAGACCTTTGTGCTACTTCGAGTGTATACAGCCAGTGAGACACACCAACTATCGCCAAGAGTACTTCCCGAGTGTTCAAGTCACCCCGATGTCTCTAGGATAAAGTTGTCGGTGAGACATCCATATTGGTAAGACTTCTTACCGAACACCCAAGACTCTCCCCGAAGACTTCAAAAGAAAATGTTATTGATGAGACATTCATATCGATAAGACTTCTTACCGAACACTCAAGACTCTCCCCGATATTTGATAAACACCAATAGTCGATAAGAGATCTCCACGGGCAGTGAGAGATTATACCGAATGAAATGTCACATTGATAGGCTCCTTCAGTGAGACTGAAGCAAGGTCATAGTGACCTGAATGATTTCAACAAGGTTTCAACTGCTAGTCGGCCAGACACAAAAGATGCCACACCAACTTGGATCTCTTAGAGGTTTTAGCCTATGGGATTGAGGCATATATTTCTAACAATCTCCCACTTGATGAAGATAGCATAGGCACCTCCAGAGCACAACAAAACTACTGACTTTCATGGGCACTAAGGCCCATCGAATCGGCACACCACCTAAAATTGTTTGTGCTCACTGGCTTTGTCAATGCATTTGCAACATTCTCCAGGGTATCAATTTTTTCCAAAATGAACTTTCCATCCTCCACCATATCCCATACAGAATGGTACTGTACATCTATATGTTTTGTCCTAGCATGGAAAGTAGGATTTTTTTCCAGACAAATTGCACTCTGACTATCACAGAAAATAGTTATTTTCCCTACACCAAAACCAATGTTAGAACACAAATTTTTTAACCAAACTACATCTTTACAAGCATGTGTAGCTGCCATGTATTCAACCTTTGTAGTGGACAAAGCGACCACAACCTGCCGCTTACTCATCCAACTCACTATACCACCATTCATCATGAAAATGTATCCACTGGTGGACCTCCTGTTGTCAATGTCCCTGCCCAATTAGAATCCACATAACCTCGAATGCTAAGAGTCCTCTGTGATTCAACCAAGTTCCCATGATAACATAAAGCATATTCTGAAGTCCCCTTCAAATATCTAAACACTCTCTTCACAACATCCCAATGTGTTCTTCCAGGATTAGCCATAAACTGACTAATAACTCCCACTGCTTGGGCAATGTATGGCCTTGTATAGACCATTGCATACATAAGACTTCTAACCATACTAGCATAGGGTACACTAGTCATGTCCTCCATCTTAGTAGGGGATTTTGGACAATCTTCAATAGATAGCTTCGTTCCCTACAAAACTGGAATAACTAGCTACTTGCAGTCATTCATACAAAATCTCTCTAGAATAGTCTTGATATACTTACTCTGAATGAGCCAAAGTTTTATATTCTTCCTGTCCCTGGTTATCTCCATCCCCAAAATATACCTTTCTACACCAAGATCTTTCATTTTGAACTTAGCAGACAACTGAGACTTAAGATCATAAATCATTAGCTTACTATTACCTATGAACAACATATCATCAACAAAGAGAGCAATAATAAGCACTCAATTACTTTCAACTTTATAATACACATAATGATCAGATTTTGATCTTACAAATCCCAAAGGCAATACAAAAGTATCAAACTTCTGGTACCACATTCTAGGTGACTGCTTTAACCCATACAAAGACTTTTTAACTTGCAAACCAATTTTTCTTTACCTTTCTCAACAAAGTGCTCAGGCTGGGACATACAAATTTCTTCTTCAAGATCACCATGAAGAAATGTTGTCTTCACATCCATCTGTTTGATCTATAAGTCATATGCTACTGCAAGTGACAAAATAAATCTAATGGATGTCAGCTTAGCTACAGGAGAAAAAATATCCCCATAATCAATTCCCTCCACCTGGGAATAACCCTTCGCAACCAACCTCACCTTGTACTTTTCCACATTGCCATCTAGACCTATTTTCTTCTTAAATACCCATTTGTAGCCCACAAATTTTCTACCTTCAGGCAAGGGCACCAAAATCCAGGTATCATTCTTTTCTAATGATGCCATTTCTTCGTTCATGGCTTCCAACCAAGAGTGTGAATCAGAAATTTTAAATGTCTCTTTTACAGTCCTAGGCTCATCAGTGCTAGAAATCAAAGCATAGGAACAACTAGAATCTATCAAAGAGAACCCATACCTATCAGGTTGTTTTCTTTCATGGGTTGACCTCCTCACTGGCTGAGGCTGAGGTTGTTCTTCTTCTTCTAAAATTTTAGAACTACTTGAGCTCTCCTTCGTTTCAGGTACATTTTGAATTTTCAATTCCTCTTTCTCTGGTGTCAGAGGAATTACAACTACATCCTTCTTGTTTTCTGACTTTGTCTTTGACTGCAGATCCAAGGTAGGAGACTTCATCTCACAAAAGATTACACTTCTACTATACATAACCTTCTTCGTATTAGGATTCCAAAGCTTGTATCCTTTTATGGCAGCACTATAGCCAATAAAAATACATTTGACAACCTTGTTCTCCAACTTAGATCTTTTCTTATTTCACACATATGCATATGCCTCATAGCCAAAAATAAAAAATGTCTCAGAGAGGGCTTCTTACTAGACCACCCTTCCAAAGGTTTTTTTTCAACAAGAGTAGAATTTGGAGAATGATTTATTAGGTAACATGCAGTAGCAACAACCTCAGCCTATAAATTCTCCTCCAAGCTAGGAATACTCAACATACTTCATGCTCTCCCCATCACTGTCCTATTTAACCTTTCTACAACTCCATTTTGCTATGGAGTATAAGATGTAGTCTTATGTCTTTAATCCCATGGTCTTTGCAGTACCTCTCAAATTAATCAGAACAAAATTCATCACCATTATTAGTCCTTAAGCATTTAATTTTCTTTTTAGTCTGACTTTCTAAGAGGTTCTTAAATTCGTTAAACTTACTGAACACTTTTGATTTACTTTTCAAAAAATAAACAAATGCTCTTCTTGAATAATCATCAATAAACAATACATAATACCTTGAATTAGACAAAGAAGGAACATTCATTGGACCAAATACATCAAAATGAATATAATCTAGCAAACCAAAAGATTCATGAGGACTAGAATAAAAAGAAACACGGTGTTGCTTTCCATATATACAATGATCACAAAATTCAAATTCAAGGTTACAATCATCAAGCCCCTCAACTAGGTTTTTATTCTTCAATTTTTTAAAACCTTTCTCTCCAATGTGACCTAGCCTATGATGCTAGAGCATAGTCTTTTCTTCTAAAAGTTTAACTTCCATAGAGTTTACACAATTAGGAACATTTCCCTCTTTTCCTCCATGAGTAGCTTTCTGTGACTTTACAGAGACACTGTTACACTGAAAAGCATGTGCATCTAGCTTGTACAAGGTACCAATACGGGCACCCCTTGCTAGCACCATTGATCCTCTAGTCATCTTGCAAAAATTTCCAAAGAACGTGACTTACACTCCAATATTATTCAACTTACTGACAGACAATAGATTTCAAGCAAGACCTGGTATATGCATCACATCCTTGATTCCCTTCACTCTTTCATCAGGGAAATTGATTCTGACTCTTCCACGTCCAACAATCTCTAAAGATGAATCACTTGCCAAGTACACCTTTCCACCATCGTATTCTTCATACTTCATGAACCAGTCTCTATGAGATGTCATGTGAAAAGATGCTCCTGAATCAATTAGCCAAACATTATCTGATGCTTATGTAGCCAAGGCTACAATGAAGGCATCAACATCACTTTGAGAAGAATCATTATCAGAAGAGCTCTTCTTCTTCTTTTCTCTTCTTTACAATCCTTTCAAACATGACCAGGTTACCCACAATTCCAACACTTCACCTTGGACTTCTTGCCAGGAGAATTTGATCTCCCCTCTGATTCTGATTTAGATTTCTTGTCCTTCTTCTTGCCTTTCTTTTTTGATCTTCCTCTAACAACAAGAGCCTCCTTCACCATCTTAGAAGAATTCATTCTCATCTCTTCTGATAACAAAGAAGCAACAAAATATTCTATCTTGAAATTCGATGTTGTACTCCCAATAGCCATCACCAAGTGATCCCAAGAGTCTGGCAAAGAACACAATAAAAGTATACAACATTCCTCTTCATTAGTCTTCACACCAACATATGTTAAGTGTGTAATCAACATGTTGAATGTGTTCAAATGATCAACTATAGACCCTCCTTGCATTCTCAAAGTTTACAACTTCTTCCTCAGGAAAAATTTATTCACCAAGGACTTCCCCTGATAAATAGATGCCAATCTCTTCCACAGGGAAGATGCAGTCTTCTCTTCATGCACATTCAAAAGTGCAGAGTCTTCCAAACAGAGCCTTATCGGCCCTTTAGACTTTCTATCTGCAAGGTCCCAATCCTCTTGCTTCATGCCTGTAGGTTTCGTTCTAGACACAATATGCCACAGATCACGATCCACTAAGAGGTCCTCCATTTTGAGTTTCCACAACTAAAAATTCCTGCCATTGAACTTCTCTATTTCAATCTTTCCTGACGTGCTAGCCATCTCAATCTACAATTCAAATTAACAAACTTCTAAAGGACTCCCACTGAATAGAATGGACACAAAAAACCCAACGTACCCACAATGATAACACAACTAGTCAGGCTTTGATACCACTTGTAAGGAAATCCAAGGTGCAGAAACAACTCTCCTAATGTCAAAACTTCAGGGAAGAATACAGAGACTCTTTTAAATTTTACAATTATAGTCTAATTAAGATGCACTTGAAAGAGTTAATAGAAACAAAGAATTAGAAAAAAACATATGAACACCAGATTTACGTGGGAAAACCCTTATGGAAGAAAAACCCACCACACCAAGAGAAGTCACTTTGTATTACAATAATAAATATTACATATAGAGATCAGACTTATCTTTCTGATGTTAGTTTACAACAACATTCACTATGATCAACCTTGTACAGGAAACATTCAAATTACATCCTTCTCAGAATAGAATTCACATTGATACACATTGAACAATTCATCTACAGTCTATCAATTGAACTAGACAACATCTGCGACAACAAAGTAAATCCATGTTGCTTCAGTCTTTCAAAATTCCTCTCAGTAATGGCTACAATAGTCCAACTACTAGCAGTTCCCATTCAGTTTCTCTAATTGGTTGAATACAAGCCACGTAGGATAGTCTTCATTTTTTCAAAGCGATCAACCTATGTTGGCATGTCGATGAGACACTAACCGTGTCTCCCTGATCCCACAAGACTTTATGTTGCCAAGAGTCATCCTTATCAGCAAGATGTTACATCAAGTCTAGAAAGCTATCACTCTGACTTTGTCATGTCGCCAAGACCTCATACCGAAGTTCATCACTTGTATCGCTCTCACCAAGACTTATCGCTATCAGTGAAACATCATATTGAAGCTTCAAAGTCACATAGACGTTAGTATTCCATTCGGTGAGACAATCATCTTTTATCAAGACATCACATCAATGTTCACTAAGTATTCCAAAGTGTTCAATAGTTGGCAAGACTATCATCCTTTGTTGAGAGATCATATTGAGTCATTATGTGTTATACTGAAACATTCAACAGTCAGCAGGACATACCACTATCATTGAGATGTTACTCTGAATGCTCACAAGTCATACTGAGCACCAAACAACAGTCGGTAAGACTTCACACTGAGACCTTTGTGCTACTCTGAGTGTATATAGTTGGTGAGACACACCAACTATTTCCAAGAGTACTTCTCAAGTGTTCAAGTCACCCCGATGTCTCTAGGATAAAGTTGTCGGTGAGACATCCATATTGGTAAGAATTCTTACCAAACACCCAAGACTCTCCTCAAAGACTTCAAAAGAAAATGTTGTTGGCGAGACATTCATATCGGTAAGACTTCTTACCAAACACCCAAGACTCTCCCTAATATCCAATAAACACCAATAGTCGATAAGAGATCTCCACGGGCAGTGAGAGATTATACTGAATGAAATGTCATAGTGATAGGCTCCTTCGGTGAGACTGAAGCAAGGTCACAATGACCTGAATCATTTCAACAAGGTTTCAAATGCTAGTCAGCTAGACAGAAAAGATGTCACACTGACTTGGCTCTCTTAGAGGTTTTATCCTATGGGATTGAGGCATATATGTCTAACATCAACATGCACAATGATAATCCCATACATATTGCTTTACCAATATCCACTAAGTTGAGCCTTCAACAATGCCCTAAATCTATGGAGGGAAGGATAGATCTAGGGAGTGGATGGGTGGGAGGGATAGGTATAGCGAGAGAGAGGGAGGGATGGTAGGTGGAGAGAGGTTGTGTGTGTGTGTGAGGGAGAGAGAGAGAGGAGAAAGGAGGGATAGAGAAAGGGGCAAAAAGAGAGGAGGGAGATAGGGATTGGTAGGGTGAGAGGGATAGGTACAAAGAGAGTTAGGGAGGGATGAAGGGAGGGGTAGGTGGAGAGAGGTTATATGTGTGTGTGAGGGAGAGAGGGAGGGAGAGAGAGGGGGAAGGAGTGAGATAGGAAGTGGTAGGGTGGGAGGGATAGAGGGAGGAAGAGAGAGGGAAGGATGGAGATAGGGAGTGGTAGGGTGGGAGGGATAAAGGGAGGGAGAGGAGGGATATAGGGAGTGGTAGGCTAGGAGGGAGGGGTATAGAGATAGTTAGGGAGGGAGGGGTAGGTGGATAGAGGTTGTGTGTGTGTGAGGGAGAGAGGGAGGGAGATAAAAAGGAAAGGAGGGAGACAGGGAGTGGTAGGGTCAAGGGATAGAGGGAGGGAGAGGAGAGAAGGAGGGAGATAGGGAGTGGTGAAAATTTTGGTTTTATATGATAAGGAAAAGGAAAAATTAGATAAAGGGAGAGAGAGGAAATAAGGGAGACATAGAGAGGTAGGTAGAGAGAGGTAAGGTTGAAGGAATAGAGGGAGAGGTAGGTAGAGAGAGTGAAGAAAAGATGCAACAAAAAATTTTCCTCATCTACATTGCTCTTACCTGTTAACACTCCCTACTATTCATTGTCATGATCTTCTAATGTTTTTTTCATATCTTTTACTTGAATCTTTAGATCAGCTGCTCCCTCATCAACCCTTGGGATAGAAACATCCCTTTCTTGGATATAGTTTTCAATGTCTTGAGTACTTTTATGTAGATTTTTAGCCACCTTTTTCTCAGCTTTGAGAGTTTTTTATGATTATAGAGTGTAGATGTTTCTTTTAACAAGTTCTTTACAAGACTTGTCTACCTTTTTACGTAAGAATTTCATGTCTCCACCCAACTGATTCTCTTTTTTTGCACTTAGATATGATTTTTCCTTTTCCTTGTCATCTATTTCAAATTGTGATTGTTCCATGGAATTCTTAAGTTCAAGAATATTTGAGTTCATTTGTTCAATTCCACTTATAGTATCATCTCTCACATTCTTTACTTGCACAAATTCATATGCAATGCAAAACCTCTTGACTTTATCCACTTCTAAATTTCCATTTTCCCATTGCACATACTACACATGCACCTCCTTCAAGTTCTCAAGAGTGGGAAGAATCTCTTCAATCAATACACTATCTATCTCATTCACTTTGGTCTGCTTCTCCAAATTCCTTTTCCATTTCAACTTCTCAAGAGAAGGAATAATATCTTAATTCAATACATTATGTGTTACCATTCTTCCAAACCATTTTTCACCATCCCCCTCTATTATAATAGCCCAAAAACATTATCCCTATCCCTCCTTGATGCTATAAATCCAATTTGGGTGCCTATGTCCCATAATCCACCATCACATCTTCCCTTCCTACTAAGTCTAAGATATTATTTTTTTCTATTTCCATACCATTTCCCATTTATAGTTATTACTATATAGTTTTTTATCATGTTTATATCAAATGTTTTTTTTTTTTGTAGGATTAAAATTATAGTTATACCTTATTGGTTGTAACATATTTATGGTAATTTATGAAAACTAAAAGATCTAATTATATCTCCAATATTTGAAATTTACATAAAGTTATAAGTTTATCCCATGATTTTGGATGGAGTGATAGGGATCTTCATATCTTTATTTTACACAAAATAAAATCAATTGAATAAGAAAATTGAAAATACATTTCATATTTGGCAACCTAGGGAGCACATGTAGATAGGTAAGATATGAGGTCCAATGAGAGTACCTTCAACCATTATGAGTACATATGTAGTAGTTAGTTCTATCAATCCAAAAACTTACTTTATTTTACTTTATTTATTTTTATATTGCATTGATCTTCACCATGAGCTCCTTATGTACTTTCTCTTGCACTAAAACTAATCAAATTGGCCTAGTTGCTCTATCACCTTTTTCTTTAATATTTCATAGCTTCTATTTGATCTTTATGTTCACTAAAATTACTTCTTATAGGACTTGGTAGGGTGGGAGAGCTATGTATAGATAAAGCTAACCAAATTGGGTTGTGATTTATTTCAAATGTTGTGCTTGTTTAAAGCTCAAGGGTGGAGCTCGCTTGGGGAGGAGTTACAAGTTGGGGATACATAAAACTAACCAAATTGACTTGAGGGGTGACTAAACAATTGGTTTGTTATGTGTAGAGGTTTTTCCAACAATATGTGGGTTTTAGGTTTCATAACGCCCAATGTTTTCCAACCTACAATTTTAGAAAATAGTATTAATGTAATTAAAACCTTTTGTTATTTATAGATCATGAGTATAATGAAAGGAACCTTCAAAATTTACCATTAATGTAGTTTAAAATTTTAGGAGTTGTTCAACAACACTTTTTATTTTCGATCTATCAAAATGATTCACAGTATTATTATAAGTAAATTGAACATTTCCTACTTGAGCCTCAAGGTGCTTGATATCAACCTTCAACTCTAAACTACCTCGAATTCTTGTAAATTCTATTTTTCTAATGTATCAGTGTGTCCTTCATAAGCAACACCTTCCATTGTTTTCTTTATTTTCTCAACTTCATGTCTTTTAGATTGTATCTCTCTCTCAATAGCCTTAAGCTCCTTTTATTTTGATGATAAAATCTTCTTATCTTTTACTTCCTTTTTCTAAGTGGTTAATTTTAGTTTTCTATTGTTTTGCTACAATTTCAACACTTCCAACTATTTCTTTTTCATCTACAAGTTGATCATGACACATTTTCCTCATCCCCAGTACTCTTACCTATTAACATCTCATACTATTCCTTTTTATGATATTCTAACTTGTCTTTATGATTAGAGAATGCAAATGTTTCTTTTAACAGGTTCTTTTGTAACACCCCGTCATGCAAACCCCAAAGGAACAACAAAAATGTAACAATTTTTTTAAAAAACATAAGGAATGCACTTTAAGTATTCCAACATCACTAATGTTTCAAGTTGCACATCAAAGTCCCTTGGGGTACACAAGGTGACATTACTAAACTATCCCATAACAAAATTAATAGATGAACATTAAGTTACCAATCCTGTATCCATTCATTCCCATATCATCATTAAAAACATTCATTAAATATATCCAAATGAATATGAATAACCCATATAAAATCATACTTGCAAATGAAAAATAAATTAATCATGCAGATATTAAGTACATATTTCCATAGATACAACATAACATTCACAGTATTTACAAGTAGTAGTACAAGAAAGAATCACATGGTGTGATAATCTATTACATTATTCTGATAGTCCATCTCAATGAACACATATACACAATTACATCATAAGTCTTCCCAACACACGTGGGAATGATACATCAATATACATAATATCTCTGGAGTACAAATATACACCTGGTAACATATCAATCTTGGATCAATTGCATCCAAGGGGACCTAACGAGGTGCCTAACACATTCCACCCAACCACCCTTGTGTTGCTAGGAGTAAACAAGGAAGGATCCATGACCAATCACATCCAAACAATAAGACAAGACTAAACTCCAGACACGAAAATCAAGAGAAGACAAAGAAATATCTCATAACGTCAATAAATTTCCAAAACATAACAATAGACCACTTCTAGAGGATTTCAATAAAAACATCTCAAAAGGAATGCTAGAGGAGAGTGTAATCGCATGGCCTCACATGGATTATCCAGACAACCTATCACAAGGTGCCACCTCCATCTATGGTTATCTTGACAACCTATCTCAAGGCACCACTCCATAGGGCTACTCATGTAGAATCATTAACCTCTCGTAAGGATGAGGCAACGATCATTCCAACTATGGCCTTCTCATCCCACCTTTAGTCTATGATAGCACTAATATGCAAACGAGGCATCCATAATTATCTTATTAATGTTTAACTACCCACCCCCTAATTAATTACTTAGGTTATCACTTATTACTCTAACTCTAATGTGGGTTACCTTGACAACCCCTTTGTACGCTAGCCCCCACGTAGAGCCACTCTCCCTAGAACCCAAAACATAAAAATCCAACACCAAGGAGTTGTACCACAAGAAAAATGAACCGACATATGGAACATCCACAAGGAAAACCCATCTCGCCAAATTCATATGAAACACATCCATAAAACGGTACAATCCATGTGTAAACTCAAATCACAACCATAGTCAAAACATAGGTCAAATATCAAATTACAAGATCAAATATAAACATCAGTATCCCCACCTCTGGAAGTCCCTGGCCAATAACTTAAGCTCCTATAGAAGGATAAGCTAACTCAAGGGTTTTCCCACATGACATAAATCCAAATAAGAGAAAATCACAATTGATTCAACAAATAATTTCAAGAGTAAACAATCAAACAAAACAACACCATATAACATATTTTGTCACAAAATAATTTCACCAAGAAAATAAATAAATTAGTTTACTCAAGAATATTCAACTTAATTTAATTCACACAATTTATTTCTAATTTCCTTGATTACATTACAACATTGTAAATTTAACATTATCTAATTATTCCACAATCACAGCATAAACACACACCTTTATTTATATATATGCATATTCATATATATACGTTTTTTCATGTATATACATGTATGCATATATCCATACAAATTATATATATATGTATATATATAAATAAATATATATCTGTGGGTAAATTTACTATGAATTATTTTGTTATTTTTTTTATATATATGAATTACGCATTTAATCCATATTATAAAAAAAATAACAAAATAATTCATAGTAAATTTACCCACATATATATATTTATTTATATATATATATATTAATACACAGACACATATATACATATATATACATATATATAATATATATACCTTTACAAAAACTACAAAAAATGAATTTTAAAAAGAAAAGGACAAAATGTAGTGGGTACTGTACACCTCCCTGTGGGGAGGCCACATTCCCCATTGGTTGCATACAGTAGCATATGACTCTTGTGCATAGTCAATGATGACTGCCTATAGCCACAGGAGCCGTGGGTGGTATGGCTTCGGCCGACCACCACCCCCAATAAAAAAAATCCTTTTTTTTTATTTTTATAATTTTATTTTTTTACCCAAAACCAGGGCACAGAACTCGAATTCTATAAAAAAAATACACATTTTTTTTTAAAAAGGACATAAGATAATATATGCCTAGGTATATATAGGCTCTAGGAAAATTCATCACCAACAATTCATTGATGGAAGATTCACTACCAGCAATTCACCCCCACAGAAAATTCACCGATGGAAAATTCACTGCTAGCAATTCACTGCCATGAAAAATTCACCGCCAAATGTTTTTAAATTTTATTTGGCGGTGAATTTTCTGTGGTGGTGAATTTTCGATCAGTAAATTGCTAGCGATGAATTTTGTCGTATGCCATATATATATATATTTGCCTATAAATTATAGAATAAATAATATAATGAATCAACAGTCCCCTTTTTCTTTTTAAACACAGAATAAATTTGGGCATACAAGATTTAACCCCAACACATATATATACATATTTTTTGAAATCTAATATAAATTAATATAAATTAAAAGAAATTACAATAAATATCAATCTGATTTCTTTTCAGACAAATTGCAAATCTGGGTATGCATAATTTAACCCCAGAATAATTTTGTTTTCTTTTCCAATCAAAATTTTAGAACTAGTTTTGTTGAAGCAAGATCAAAAGATTTCACAATCATTTTCCATAGAAGATTTAAAAGTTGACACAAACGAATTTCAACAACAAAATCTTCTTTTAAACATAATTATCAATTTCAAACATGGAAGACATGATTTTCATTTCCCTTATAACAATGAATTAATAAATCAAAAGAAATAATAAATTTAAAAGAACTTGGAGTCCTTTGTTTGATGTCGAATTTCAAACATTGTAGTCCTTATTCCTCTTTCGAAACTAGATTTCCTCTGTCGTTCTGTCTCCAATTCCTTCTTTCAGTTGACTTCTGGATCAATATTATATTTTTCCTTCCAAGAACAATTTTAACAGAGAAGCACAAAAACCTATTTTTTTTATTTTCTAGACCAAAACCAAAACCCAATCTCTGTGTGTGTAGCCAAACTTCCTTCTTCACCATAAAATAAATAAAGCTCTCTTCTTTTTTTCTCAAAAATACAACCCATCCATTAGTTCTTTTTCTTGCTTTTAAAAGCTCACACTTATCTCACTGATTTAATTAAAAATTCTTTATTTTCACATGATATTATCCTCACAAGATATTCTCTTCTGATTTTCTAATTTTAATATCTTGAAAAAGATAATTTATAATTATAACCAACATTATTTAGTTAAATTAATTACTTACACCTTTTAATTAAATAATTTAAATTTATAATATTTAAATCTAACATTTAACTGAATTACAATTACGTACAAATAATCATATCCACAAAATAACATCAATTAATCCCATATAAAATAAAGATAAATTAAATGACAACTAACCACAATTAAAATAAATAAACAACAACAACCAATACAAAGACAAGTACATAGCCAAACCCAAGACACAACAAGACTCACATTGAGGTGATGGACATGGGATGGGGACACTTCCTTATTAGCTCCCTTTTTCAACATCGTACCCGTTGGGTTAATTTAATGCTCACCCTGTCCTGTCAAGGTAGGTGGAATCGATATTTTATTCTTGCAATTCCTGCATACAAAAAAATGTCAAGTAACATGTAAATATCCATTGCAGACACACCGTGAAAGGAAATCATGGGGTAGCAGGGCGCTCACAAGCGAGTGATGCTACTTCATCCTTTCACCAAGACTCACTAGAAAACACATCAGAAACCATAGCAACATAGAATCACAACATCAACACATATAATATTAAAGAAAACCATGGCATAACCAGATAATATAACCACCACATAATGTATCATCAATCATCATAGTAATGTCAAGTGCAGCAAAACAATCAAACTATGAATTCACACACAACCAAGTCGGTGAGCTAATCATCATCACAAACGAAGTATGAAACCAACACATAAGAGTATCAAAGAGTATCAAAGAGTATCATCAACATGAGGGGTATTACATCCTCCCTCCCTAGAACATGGCTTACTCTTGGAAGCCAGTAAATAAATATGGGTAAGCCTCTCTAATATGGGACACATCCTCCCATGCCGTCGAAGTCTCATCATTCAGGTCCCACTGAACTCGCACCTGATCAATATCTCTGCACCTGAGGGAAAATATCTGATGTTGTAGCATGGCCATGGGCTCAACAGCTAGCTTCACATCCTCGACTTGTAGAACATTCCAATCAAGTATGTGAGTAACATCAGGAAAATATGGTCTAAGCACTGAAACATGAAAAATATCGTGAATCTGTGACAGACTGGGTGGCAAGGCTAGGTGGTAGGAAACATGACCAATTCTTTCTAACACCTCAAACGACCCTACAAATTGGGGTACAAGCTTAGAACCCTTTCCATAATGAATAGGGATCTTCTGTAGATGTACTCAAAGAAACACCCGATCACCAACTACAAACTACCGATCAACTCTATGTGCATCAGCATACTTCTTCTGCCTATCTTGAGCTACTACAAGATGCTCTCGGATGTGAGTTACCTGCAGTTCCATATCTCAAAGAATTTTGGGTCCAAGTAGAACCTTGTCCTCTAACTGATCATAGCTCAAAGAGGTATAGCAAATACGACCATATAAAGCCTAAAAAGGATCCATGTCGATCGAACTATGGTAACCATTGTTATAGGAAAACTCAACCAAGTGCATATAATCTTTCCAATGTGATTGTTGGTCCATGAAATACATGTAGAGCATATCCTTGAGCACTTGATTGACTCTCTTAGTTTGACCATCTCTCTCTAGATGGTAGGCAGAACTAAAGTTCAATTGAGTCCCTAAGGACCGCTGCAAAGATGTCCATAGTGCAGATGTGAATACCGGGTCTCTATTAGAAATGATTCTTCACGGTATCCCATGCAATTGAACAATGTCTTCCATGAACACCTTGGCCATGAAAGTAGTATAGGAATATCATATAGGAGAGTAATGGAGTAACTTGTTCAGTCTGTCCACAGTGACAATAATAACGTCGTGTCGCTTAGAAGACATAGGCAAGCCAACAATGAAATCCATAGAGATAATGTCCCACTTCCATTTTGAAACAAGATGATGCTATAAAAACCTTTTAGAGGATGATGTTGAACCTTAACCCTCTGACATTCTAGACATCTAGCCACAAAATCAGCGATATCACGCTTCAATCTTGCCCAAAAATATAGTGAGTGCAAACTTGCATACATTTTCTTAACTCCAGGATGTGCCAAATAAGGTGCCCAATGAGCTTCAGTCAAGATTAGGGTACGAAGACCCTCTATAGGAGGTACATAAATTTGGCCTCCATAGCACAAGACACCATCAGAATCCAGTCAACAAATTTTCCTTCCAGAGTTTTTCCTGACTCGATTTTAGATTTCACCTCTTGATACCAATTGTCTGAGGAGAGAGCGGTGAAGATCTGACTCCTCAAATCAACCTTGAGAGCCATTGCAGAAATCTCATGTCTACGTTGGCTCAAAGTATCTACCACCACATTCTCTTTTCCCTAGATATACTTCAAAATAATATTTGTACAAGAATTCCATCCACCTTCTCTGTCTTGCATTTAGGTTTGGCTGCGTGAAGATGTATTGTAGACATGATGATTTGTATGTAACTTGAACTGATGTCCTAAAAGGAAATGTATCCATCTTACCAAAGCATGAACCACAGTGGCCAACTCAAGATCATGTGTGGGGTATTTTAGCTCATGATCCTTAAGTTTTCGGGATTCATACGCAATCACTCACCCTTCTTGCATCAAAATGGCCCCTAAACCTTGCAAGGAAGCATCTGTACATACAAAAAAATCCCTTGTAGGATCTAGTACTGCCAAAATTGGTGCACTGGTTAGCTTTTCCTTAAGAGTCTGAAATGCTAACTGACATTGATCTGACCAAAACAATTTCTTCCCCTTCGTCTAGAGGGAGGTAATGGGATGTGCAATCCTAGAAAAACCTTGGACAAACCACAAATAATAGCTTGCTAGTCCCATGAAACTACAAATTTTTGAGACATTTGTTGGTGTGGACCAATCCACAATGGCCCGAATCTTTGTAGGATGCACGAAAATTCCCTCACCTGAAGTGACATGACCCAAATATTGAACTTTAGTCTTATAGAATTCACACTTTTCCAGGTTGGCATACAACTGGTTGTCCCTTAAGAATATTAACACCTATCTTAGATGTTACTCATGTTCCTCCATAGATTTGGAATAAATCAGAATTTCATTGAGAAACACAAGGATGAATCTATCCAAATACATTCAGAACACCCCATTCATTAAGCTCATGAAGACTGAACATGCATTTGTCAACCCGAATGACATCACAGTGAACTTGTAATGTCCGTATCGAGTGCGAAACGTTTTTTTATGAATATCTAGTTCTACAATCCACAACTGATGATACCCTGATTTGAGATCAATCTTAGAAAATATCTTCACTCCTTTTATCTAATTGAAAAGATCATCAATTCTAGGCAAGGGATATCGGTTATTCACCATTACTTTGTTCAACTACTTGTAATTAATACACAGATAGAGAGAACCATCCTTCTTCTTTACGAAAATTATAAGTGCTCCCTAAGGGAAACACTTGGGTGGATAAACCCCTTAGCCAATAGCTCCTCCAATTGCAAATGAAGTTCTTGAAGCTCCTGTGTTGTCATCTGGTATAGAGCCTGAGATATAGGCTCAGCTCCACGTACCAGATCAATCCTAAAATCTATATCCTACTTTGGCGGCATAACTAGTATCTCACTTAGAAAACCCCTTAAGGAGTGGTTAAGCATCCAATGACACCCCTTGACTATCCTATGACTCAATATCACCCACTGATACTACAAAAAATTGACAACCCTACTGAAAAACCTTTTTTAGTTGCATGGCAGAGATCATTTACAATGAAATGGGCCTTTGAATACCCACAATCTCCACCTCCTTTCTAGAATCATCAATGCACCACACTGCTTTATAGTGACAATCTATCATGGCATGGTGTGCACTCAACCAATCTATTCCCAAGACGACATCATATGAGCCAAGTGGTAGGATCCGAATATCCACCTTAGTTGTCAATGTCTCTATATCCAGACTACAACCCTAAACAAGCTTCTCTACTACAACCTTTGAGCTTGAGGCTAATTCAACCTACCATTTTATGCTTTTCCTAGATGCCACCAATCTATATCGCTCTACTACTTAAGTAGATATAAAAGATTTAGATGCACCAGAATCAAAGAGTATGGAAACACTAGTGTCATGCAACACACCTGATGTCTCGATCATAGTGCACTGATATTTTTCTTGACGATTGCCCACTGCTGCAAACACCTGATGTGCTCTACCCACATTGCCCATTGTCGGCTCAAAAGTAGTTGGTCTTTTGCTAAAACTTAAAGTACTCCTTTGTGGACATTTTCTGGCAATATGTCCCTACTACCCACATGAGAAACAACTTGTGCCTCGCCCAAATCCTCTAACACCAGATAGTGCACTCGACTTCTAAAAAATGCCTTGTGAAGGTGCTGATTGTGTAGGGTGCATAAAATGATCTGGTCTATTGTGTTGCCAACTTTGGTTCTTCCTATTCTGTTAGTTGTCTCCCTACTGAGACTGTGATTTATTTTGTTTGTGTTGTGACTGCTGCTACTACTCTGGACCACCCTTAGAGGGTGCTTAAAAATTCCTGGAAGGCCCTGCAACTTGAGGCTACCCACCTCTAGAACCAAAACCTAATGTTGGGACACTGCTAATCTGAACTCCAGTGTGTCCTCCTAATGCCATTTCAAAATTTTCTTCTACTAGCCGAGCCTTCTCAATTGCTACCTCTATTGTCTTTGGCTCGAAGACTCTAACTCCACCACTGATTCGAGCATTTAAGCCTTGAATGGAATTTTGAATCAACATTCCCTCGTCATGCCTGATTTCTACATATTTCTTCAATTCATAGAATTGCCGCTCATATTGTTCAACGGACATTGACATTTGCTTAAGGTCATGAAACTCATATGCCCTGCATTGCCTCTAATGATTTGAAAGGAAGCGAGCCTTGAACCTATCTAGAAACAACACCCGTTTGACCATGCTGATATCCAGATGCAACTTTTTTCTCTTCCAACCGCTACCAAGTGGACACGAAGCCTCGTAGATGCATGACTGCACACCGTGCTTTAGTATTGCTACCATAGGGGTGCATCACGAAGCATCGATCCAAATCTATTAACCATGTTTTTGCTTCCAAAACTCCTCCAAAACCATCGAATGTAGGGGAGTGTGTTCTCATCAAGTCTCTCATATGACTAGCTAGCACTGCATCCTAATTTTCCATTACTTCCCTCCACCTCAACAACCTTTCCTTTTCTCTGTCAACCCTCTGCTCCTCCTTAAACTTGGGTCCCAACCAATCAAGAATCTCCCCCAGAAGGTGCTACAACTGTCCATCTAAACTAGGTTGTTCCAAATTCTGACCACCACTTGATAGATTGTGTTGAGGACTCTATTGTTCCTCATGCTCTTAATTGTGGGAACTCGGTGGTGATGGACTTTGGCGGTTGGCTCCACGGCCACCACCTCGGCCATGACCTCTACCTCAAGGCATGATCCTGCACAACAATTAGAGTTATGTAATATCAAGAGTTAATGCAAATGTTTCCTAATGGACACAAACTACCCAGAGAACCCAACATTAGCAACCTTGGCTCTGATACCAAGTTGTAATGCCCCGTCACACAAACCCCAAAGCAACAACAAAAAAACACAACAATTTTTTTTTTTTAAACATAAGGAATGAACTTTAAGTATTCCAAGATAACTAATGTTTCAATTTGCATATCAAAGTCCCTTGGGGTACACGAGGTGACATTACTAAACTATCCCATAACAAAATTAACAGATAAACATTAAGTTACCAATCACGTATCCATTCATTCTCATATCATCATTTAAAACATTCATTAACAATATCCAAATGAATATGAATAACCCATATAAAACAATACATGAAAATGAAAAATAAATTAATCATGAAGATATTAAGTTCATATTTCCACATATACAACATAACATTCACAGTATGTACAAGTAGTAGTACAAGAAAGAATCACATGGTGGGATAATCCATTACATTAGTCTGATAGTACATCTCAATGACACATATTCAAAATTACATCATAAGTCTTCCCCACACACGTGGGAATGATACATCAATATACAAAATACATCTAGAGTACAAATATACACCTGGTAGCATATGAATCCTGGATCAATTGCATTTGCAAAAAAATTCACTGAATGGTACAACTACATCCAAGGGGACCCAACGAGGTGCATAACACGCTCCACCCAATCACCCACAGGTTGGGAGTAAACAAGGAAGGATACAGGACCAAGCACATCCAAATAGTAAGAAAAGACTAAATGAAAGACATGAAAAGCAAAAGAACACAAAGAAATATCTCATAACATCAATAAATTTCCAAAACATAACAATAGACCACTTCCAGACGATTTCAATAAAAACATCTCAAAAGGAATGCTAGAGGAGTGTGTCATCACATGGCCTCACATGGATTATCCAGACAACCTATCACAAGGTGTCACCTCCACCTATGTTATCCTGACAACCTATCTAAAGGCACTGCTCCATAGGGTTACTCATGTGGAATCGTTAACCTTTCGTGAGGACAAGGCAATAATCATGCCAACCATAGATTTCTTAGCCCACCTTTAGTGTATGATAGCACTAATAGGTGGACGAGGAATCCATAATTATCTTATTAATGTTTAAATACCCACCCCCTAATTAATTACTTAGGTTATCACTTATTCCTCTAACTCTAACGGAGGTTACCCTAACAACCCTTTTGTGCACCGGCCCCAATGTAGAGCCACTCTCCCTAGAACCCAAAACATAAAAATCCAACACCAAGGAGTTGTACCACAAGAACACTAAACCAACAAATGGAACATCTGCGAGGAAAAACCATCTCACCAAAATCATATGAAACACATCCATAAAATGGTACAATCCATGTGTAAACTCAAAACATAGGCCAAATATCAAATTACAAGATCAAATATAAACTTCAGTATCCCCACCTTTGGAAGTCCCTAACCAATAACTTAAGCTCCTACAGAAGGATAAGCTAACTCAAGGGTTTTCCCACACGACATAAATCCAAATAAGAGAAAAAACAATTGATTCAATGAATAATTTCAAGAGTAAACAATCACACAAAACAACACAATATAACATATTTTGTCACAAAATAATTTCACCAAGAAAATAAATAAATTAGTTTACTCAAGAATATTCAAATTAATTTAATTCACACAATTTATTTCTAATTTCCTTGATTACATTACAACATTGTAAATTTAACATTATCTAATTATTCCACAATCACAACATAAACAACCACCTTTATTTATATATATGCATATTCATATATATATGTTTTTTCGCATATATACATGTATGCATATATACATACAAATAATATATATATATATATATATTAAAATCATGCATTTAATCCATATTATAAAAAAAAATAACAAAATAATTCACAGTAAATTTACTCATAGATATATATTTATTTTTATATATACATATACACACACACACACACACATATATATATACGTATACCTTTAAAAAATATATAAAAAAAAAGAATTTTAAAAAGAAAAGGACAAAAACGTAGTGGGTACTGCGTACCTCCCTGTGGGGAGGCCGTAGTCCCCATTGGTTGTGTGTAGCCATAGGGGCTGTGGGTGGTATGGCTTCGGCCGACCCCCACCCCAATAAAAAAATTCCTTTTTTTTATAATTTTACTTTTTTTACCCAAAACCAGGGCACAAAACTTGAACTGTATTAAAAAAATATACGCATTTTTTTTTAAAAGGAGACAAGATAATATATGCCTAGGTATAGGTATATATATATATATATATATGCCTATAAATTACAAAATAAATAATATAATGAATCAATAGTCTCCTTCTTTTTTAAACATAGAATAAACTTGGGCATACAAGATTTAACCCCAACAAATATATATACACATATTTTTGGAAAACTAATATAAATTAATATAAATTAAAATAAATTACAATAAATATCAATATGATTTCTTTTCAAACAAATTGCAAATTTGGGTATGCATAATTTAAGCCCAAAATAATTTTGTTTTTTTTTCCAATCAAAATTTCACAACTGGTTTTGTTGAAGCAAGATCAGAAGATTTCACAATCATTTTCCATAGAAGATTTAAAAGTTGACACAAACAAATTTCAACAACAAAATCTTCTTTTAAACATAATTATCAATTTCAAACATGGCAGACATGATTTTCATTTCATTTATAGAACAATGAATTAATAAATCAAAATAAATAATAAATTTAAAAGAACTTGGAGTCCTTCGTTTGATGTCGAATTCCAAACATTGTAGTCCTTCTTCCTCTTTTGAAACCAGATTTCCTCTGTCATTCCTTCTCCAATTCCTTCTTTCAATTGACTTCTAGATCAATATTATATTTTTCCTTCCAAGAATCATTTTAACAGAGAAGCACAAAAACATATTTTTTTTCTTTTCTAGACCAAAACCAAAACCCAATCTCTATGTGTAGCCAAACTTCCTTCTTCACCATAAAATAAGTAAAGCTATTTTTTTTTCTCAAAAATCCAACCCATCCATTGGTTTTTGTTATTGCTTTTAAAAGCTCACACTTATCTCACTGATTTAATTAAAAATTCATTATTTTCACATGATATTATCCTCCTAATATATTCTCTTCTGATTTTTTAATTTTAATATCTTGAAAAACATAATTTATGTTGCAAATATATGCCTAAATCATCACAGGTTGTAACCTCTACTAGAGCAAACTCGGTGTGACATCCATCATGTCTGGCCGACTAGCAGTAGTAACCTTGTTGAAAGTGCATAGGTCGTTGTGACCTTGTTTCTGTCTCATCGAAGGAGCCTATCGCTTTGACAAAAAGCATTCGGTGTGACCTCTTATCGCCCATGGAGATCTCTAGCCAATAGGCCATTCTATTGGATATCGGGGAGAGTCTTGGATGTTTGCTATGAGCTCTCAGCAATGTGTTAATGTCTCGCTGACAATGTTTAGTTTGAAGTCATTGAGGAGACTTGGCCGAAAGAAATACAATCGGTAAGAAGTCTTACCGATGTGGGAATGTCACACTGACCGTATTCACTTGGGGTAACTCAAAGGTCTCAGGAAGAAGTTGATGAAGGTCTCACCGATGGGGACACACTTGGAGGCATCAGGGTAACACTAAGGGTTTTCTATGAAGTCTTAGTGATGGATAGAAGTCTTATCGACTATTGCTTGGTACTCGATATGACTTGTGATTATTCAGAGTAACATCTCAGTGAGAGTAGTATGTCTTGTCGAATGTTGAATGCTTCGGTATAGCCCTTAATGACTCGGTATGACCTCCGCGAAGGACAATAGTCTTGCCAATTTTTGAACACTTTGGATACTTAGTGAACTTTGGTGAGATGTCCTGGTGAAAGTGATGAGTCTCACCAACTAGTGGATGCACTCAGATTAACATGAAGAGTTCAGTGGAAGGTCTCGGTGAAGAGTGAAAGTTTTGCTAATGAAAAACTGAAGTCGTTGTGACTTGTGAGCATTGGTATGTGTCTTGCTGATAGGATTGGAATGGATGTCAATGGTTTCAATATGACTTGTGGTATTTTGTATATCATCTTGTCAACTGTTTGTATCTACACTGATATCGATATAAAGCCTTTGGGCATCGGGGAGACACTTCTTATGTCTCACTGACACACCGATACAGTGTGAACTCTTTTGACCAAGTGATGACCATCTACGTGGTTGGTGTTCAACCAATCAGAGGAGCTGAATGGGAACCATTGGAAGTCAGTCCATTGTGGTAGTTCAGTGAGGAAGTTTGACAGACAGAGAACAACATGAATATAGTTTGTAGTTGTAGATGCTCAATGGTTCGATCAACAGTTAGATGAACAGTTCAATGTATGATCAGTGGATGAATTCTATTATGTGAAGACTGTAATGTGAATGTTTTGTAACAAGGTTGTTCATGGTGAATGCTACTATAATATGACATTAGAAAGATAAGTTTGATATTTTTATGTAATCTCCATCACTATAATACGAAGTGATTTCTATTAGTGTGGTGGGTTTTTCTCCCATAAGGGTTTTCCCATGTAAATATGGTGTTCATCTATATTTGTCAAATACTTTGTTTCTATTATTGCTTTCATGTGCATCTTAATTCGACTATAATTGTAAAATTTAAAAGTGTCTCTACATTCTTCCCTGAGGTTTTGACGTTAGGAGATTTGTTTCCGCATCTAACTTTCCTTACAAGTGGTATCAAATCCTAGCCAGTTGTGTTATCCTTGTGGGTATGTTGGGTTTTTGTGTCATTTCTATTCAGTGGGAGTCTTGTAGAGTTTGTCAATTTGAATTATAGATTGAGATGGCTAGCACATTAGGAAATATTGAAATAGACAAATTCAATGGCAACAATTTTGAGTTGTGGAAACTTAAGATGGAAGATCTATTGGTTGATGATGATATTTGGATTATTGTGTGTGGAACTAAACCTATAGGCATGAAGCAAGAATATTGGGACCTTACAGATAGAAATTCTAAGGGGATTATAAGGCTCTGTTTGACAAAATTTGTTCTTCTGAATGTGCATGAAGAGAAGACTGCATCTTCCTTGTGGAAGAGACTGGCGTCTATTTATCATGGGAATTCTTTGGAGAATAAACTATTCCTGAGGAAGAAGCTGTACTCTTTGAGAATGCAGGAAGGAGGGTCTGTAGCTGATCATTTGAACGCATTTAATATGTTGATTGGCCAATTAACATTTGTTGGTGTAAAAATTGAAGAAGAGGATCACTGTATGCTATTATTGTGTTCTTTGCCAGAATCTTGGGATCATCTAGTGATGGCTATTGGGAGTATAACATCCAGTTTCAAGATGGAAGATGTTGTTGGTTCTTTGCTATTAGAAGAGATGAGAAGGAAATCTTTTGAGATGGCGAAGGAAGGTCTTGCTATCAGAGGAAGGTCAAAAAAGAAAGTCAAGAAGGACAAGAAGTCCAAATCAAAATCAGAGGGGAGATCAAAGTCTCCTAGCAAGAAGTCTAAGGTGAAGTGTTGGAACTGTGGGCAACCTGGTCATTTCTGAAAGGATTGTAAAGAGGAGAAAAAGAAGAAGAAGTGCTCTTCCGATAATGATTATTCTCATAGTGATGTAGATGCCTTCATTGTAGCCTTGGCTACATAGGCATCAGATGATGTCTGGCTGATTGATTTTGGAGCATCTTTCCATATGAAATCTCATAGAGACTGGTTCACAAAGTTTGAAGAATACGATGGTGAAAAGGTATACTTGGCTAGTAATTCAACTTTGGAAATTGTTGGTCGTGGAAGAGTCAGAATCCAATTCCCTGATGGCAGAGTGAAGGGAATCAAGGATGTGATGTATATACCAGGTCTAGCTCAAAATCTACTTTCTGTCAGTAAGCTGAATGATATTGGAGTACAAGTCATCTTCTTTGAAAATGGCTGGAAGATGACTAGAGGCTCAATGGTGCTAGCGAAGGGTACTCGTATTGGTACTTTGTACAAGCTGGATGTAGATGTTGTTCAATGTAACAGTGTCTCTGTAAAGTCACAGAAAGCTACTCATAGAGGTAAAGAGGGAAATATCCCTAATTATGTAAACTCTATGGAAGTAAAACTTCCAATAGAGAAGACTATGCTCTGGCATCATAGGCTAGGCCACATAGGAGAAAAAGGTTTAAAAACCTGGTTGAGGGGCTTGAAGATTGTAATCTCGAATTTGAATTCTGTGAGCATTGTATATATGGAAAGTAGCACCATGTTTCTTTTTACTCAAGTCCTCATAAATCTTCTGGTTTGCTAGATTGTATTCATTTTGATGTATTTGGTCAAGTGAATGTTCCTTCTTGTCTAAATCAAGATACTATGTGCCATTTATTGATCATTATTCTAGAAGAGCATTTGTATATTTTATGAAAAGTAAATTAGAAGTGTTCAGTCGATTTAAGGAATTTAAGAACTTTGTAGAAAATTAGACTAGAAGAAAAATAAAATGCTTAAGGACTGATAATGGTGGTGAGTTTTGTTATGATGAATTCAAGAGGTATTGCAAAGACCATGGGATTAAAAGACATAAAACTACACCTTATACTCCACAACAAAATGGAGTTACAGAAAGGTTCAATAGGACAATGATGGAGAGAGCATGAAGTATGCTGAGTAGTGCTGGCTTGGAGGAGAAGTTCTGGGCTGAGGCTGTATCTACTGCATGTTACCTAATAAATCATTCTCCAAACTCTGCTCTTGTTGAGAAAACACCTTTGGAAGCATGGTCAGGTAAGAATCCCTCTATTAGACATATTCGAGTCTCTGGATGTGAAGCATATGCATATGTGCCAAATGAGAAAAGATCTAAGTTGGAGAACAAGGCTGTCAAATGTATTTTTATTGGCTATAGTGCTGGCATAAAAGGATACAAGCTTTGGAATCCTTATATAGAGAAGTTTGTATATAACAGAAGTGTAATCTTTCATGAGTTGAAACCTTCTACCTTGGATCTACAGTCAGAGACAAAGTCAAAAAATAACAAGGATGTAGTTGTAATTCCTCCTACACTAGAGAAAGAGGAATTGAAAATTCAAAATGTACCTGGAACTCAGGAGAGCTCAAGCAGTTCTGAAAGTTCTGAAGAAGAATAAGAACCTTAGCCTCAACAAGTGAGGAGGTCAAATCATGAAAGAAAACAACCTGATAGATATGGGTTCTCTTTGATTGATTCTACTTGTGCCTATGCTTTGATTTCTAGCATTGATGAGCCTAAGACTATAAAAGAGGCATTTAGAATGTTTGATTCAGACTCTTGGTTGGAAGCCATGAATGAAGAGATGGTATCATTAGAAAAGAATGAAACTTGAAGTTTGGTGCCCTTGCCTAAAGGTAGAAAATTTGTTGGCTACAAATCGGTATTTAAAAAGAAGATTGGTTTGGATGGCAGTGTGGAAAAGTACAACGAGAGGTTGGTTGCAAAGGGTTATTCCTAGGTTGAGGGAATTGATTATGTGGAAATTTTTTCTCCTGTAGCAAAGGTAAAATCTATCAGATTTCTTTTGTCACTTGCACCAGTGTATGACTTAGAGGTCGAATAGATGGATGTGAAAATAAAATTTCTTCATGGTGATCTTGAAGAAGAGATTTACATGTCCCACCCTAAACACTTTGTTGAGAAAGGTAAAGAGAAATTGGTTTGCAAGCTAAAAAAGTCTCTGTATGGGTTAAAGCAGTCACCTAGAATGTGGTACCAGAAATTTGATACTTTTGTATTGTCTTTAGGATTTGTGAGATCAAAATATGATCAATGTGTCTATTATAAAGATGAAAGTGATTGAGTTCTTATTAATGCTCTCTATGATGATGATATGTTGTTCATAGGAAATAGTAAGCTAATGATTTCTAATCTTAAGTCTTAGTTGTCTCCTAAGTTCGAAATGAAAGATCTTGGTGCAACAAGGTATATTTTGGGGATGGAGATAACCAGGGATAGGAATAGTAGAAAAATTTGGCTCAGTCAGAGTAAGTATATTAGGACTGTTCTAGAGATATTTTGCATGAATGATTGCAAGCATCTAGTTGTTCCAGTCTTGCAAGGAATGAAGCTATCTGTTGAAGATTGTCCAAAATCTCCTACTGAGATGGAGGACATGAGCATTGTACCCTATGCTAGTGTTGTAGGCAGTCTTATGTATGTAATGGTCTGTACAAGGCTAGACATTGCTCAAGCAATGGGAGTTCTTAGTCGGTTTATGGATAATCCTGGAAGGACACATTGGGATGCTATGAAAAGAGTTTTCAGATATTTGAAGGGCACTTCATATTTTTCTTTGTGTTACCATGGGAACTTGGTTGAATCACAGAGGACTCTCAGTATTCGTGGCTATGTGGATTCTGATTGGGTAGGGGACATTGATAGCAGAAGGTCTACCAGTGGATAAATTTTCATGTTAATGGTGGTGCAGTGAGTTGGATGAGTAAGTGACAGGTTGTAGTTGCTTTATGTACTACAGAGGCTGAATACATGGCAGATACTTATGCTTTTAAAGAAGCGGTTTGGTTAAAACATTTGTGTTCTAACATTGGTTTTGATGCAGGGGAAATAACTATTTTATATGACAGTCAGAGTGCAATTTGTCTAGCAAAGAATCCTACTTTCCATGCTAGGATGAAACATATAGATGTACAATACCACTTTGTATGAGATATGGTGGAGGATGGAAAGGTCAGTTTGGAAAAGGTTTATACTCTAGAGAATTTTGTAGATGCATTAACGAAGCTGGTGAGCATAGACAAGTTCAGGTGGTGTGCCAGTTCGATGGGCCTCAAGGCCCATTATTTTTAGTAAGTTTTCTTGTGCTCTGGAGGTACCTGTGTGATCTTCGTAAAGTGGGAGATTGTTGGAAATATATGCCTAAATCATCACAAGATGTAACCTCTACTGGAGAAAATTCAGTGTGACATCCATCATGTCTGACCGACTAGCAGTAGTAACCTTGTTGAAATTGTACAAGTCGCTGTGACCTTGTTTTCGTCTCATCGAAGGAGCCTATCATTGTGACAAGAAGCATTCAGTGTGACCTCTTATTGCCCATGAAGATCTCTAGCCAACAGGCCATTCTATCAGATATCAGAGAGATTCTTGGATGTTCACTATGAGCTCTCAACAATGTGTTAATGTCTCACTGACAACGTTTGGTTTGAGGTCATCCGGGAGACTTGGCCGAAAGAAATACAATTGGTAAGAAGTCTTACCGATGTGGGAATGTCAATTTGACCGTATTCACTTGGGGTAACTCAAAGGTCTTGGGAAGAAGTCACAGTGACCAATGAAGGTCTCGCCAATAGGGACACACTTGGAGGCATCGGGGTAACACTAAGGGTTCGCTATGAAGTTTTAACGATGGACATAAGTCTTATCGACTGTTGCTTGGTGCTTGGTATGACTTGTGATTATTAAGAGTAACATCTTAGCGAGAGTAGTATGTCTTTCCGAATGTTGAATGCTTCAGTTTAACCCTTAATGACTTGGTATGAGCTCTTCGCGAAGGACGATAGTCTTGCTAATTGTTGAACACTTTGGATACTTAGTGAACTTTGGTGGGATGTCCTGCAAAAGTGATGAGCCTCACCTATTGGTGGATGCATGTGGATTAACATGAAGATCTTGGTGGAAGGTCTTGACGAAGAGTGAAAGTATTACCAATGGAAAACTGAAGTCATTGTGAATTGTGAGCATCGGTATGAGTCTTGCCGATGAGAAATATCTTGCCGATAGGATTGAAATGGATTTTAGTGGTTTTGATATGACTTGTGACATTCTGTATATCATCTTGCCGACTATTTGTATCTAGGTCGATATTGATATGAAGCCTTTGGGCATCAGGGAGACACTTCTTGTGTCTCACCGACATGTCGATACAGTGTGAACTATTTTGACTGAGAGATGACCATCTACATGGCTGGTGTTCGACCAATCAGAGGAGCCAAATGGGAACTGTTAGAAGTTAGTTTGTTGTGGGAGTTCTGTGAGGAATTTCAACAGTCAGGGAACAAAATGAGTATAGTTTGTAGTTGCAGATGCTTGATGGTTTAGTTGGTTCGATCAATAGTTAGATGAATAGTTCAGTGTATGATCAGTGGATGAATTCTATTATGTGAAGACTATAACGTGAATTTTCTATAACAAGGTTGTTCATGGTGAATGCTGCTGTAATATGACATCAGAAAGATAAGTCTGATATTTGTATGTAATCTCCATTACTGTAATACAAAGTGATTTCTCTTGGTGTGGTGGGTTTTTCTCCTGTAAGGGTTTTCCCACGTAAATTTGGTGTTCATCTGTATTTTTCAAATACTCTGTTTCTATTATTGCTTTCATGTGCATCTTCATTTGATTGTAATTGTAAAATTTAAAAGTGTCTCTGTGTTCTTCCCTAAGGTTTTGACATTAGGAGAGTTGTTTCTACATCTAGCTTTCCTTACAATTTATAATTATCACCAACATTATTTATTTAAATTAATTACTTACACCTTTTAATTAAATAATTTGAATGTATAATATTTAAATCTAAAATTTAACTAAATTACGATTACCTACAAATAATCATATCCATAAAATAACATCAATTAATCGCATATAAAATAAAGATAAATTAAATGGCAACTAACCACAATTAAAATAAATAAACAACAACAACCAATACAAAGACAAGTACAAAGCCAAACCCAAGACACAACAAGACTCACAATGAGGTGACGGGCTTGGGACGGGGACACTTCCTTTTCCTTATTAGCTCCCTTTTTCAACATCGTACCCGTTGGGTTAATTTAATGCTTGCCCTGTCCTACTAAGGCAGGTGGAATCAAGACTTTATTCCTACAATTCCTGCATACAAACAAATGTCAAGTAACATGTAAATCTCCATTCCAGACACACCGTGAAAGGAAATCATGGGGTAGCAAAGCACTCACAAGCAAGTGATGCTACTCCATCCTTTCACCAAGACTAACTAACAAACAAATCATAAACAATAGCAACATACAATCACAACATCATCACATATAATATTAAAGAAAACCATGGCATAACCAGATAATATAACCACCGCATAATGTATCATCAATCATCATAGTAATGTCAAGTGAAACAAACCAATCAAACTATGAATCCACACACAACCAAGTCAGTGAACTAATCACCATCACAAACCAAGTATCAAACCAACACATAAGAGTATCAAAGAGTATCAACAACACGAGGGGTATTACATCTTTACAAGACTTGTCTACCTTTTCCAATAAGACTTTCATGTCTCCACCCAATTGATTATCTTTTTCTATAATTAAATTTTATTTTACCTTTTCCTTATCATCTATTTCCAATTGTATTTGTTCCATGGATTTCTTAAATTAAATACTCTTTTGTGAAAAGTATTACACCCATTTTATTGGAGATAGGGTCCTCTACTTACACATTATTGTAGATAAATAAGTTCTTCCAAACTATATTGAAATATTTTTTTGTAACTCTTCCTACTCTTGAGAAGTTGATGAAGGAGCATGTGCAGTATGTGCAATGGGAAAATGGAATTGAAAAACTAGAGGAAATAGGTACTAGAATGTATGAAATGAAAAAGGAGTCTACTCTTAAAACAGTTGAAAGGAAGTAGACCAAAATGAATGAGATAGATAATGTATTGTCTGAAGATATTCTTCCTACTCTTGAGAAGTTGTAGAAGGAGCATGTGCACTATGTGCAATGGGAAAATGGAAATGTAGAATTGGAGGCAACAGGTACTATAATTTATGAAATGAAGAAGAAACACTCTTTTAAAACACATGAAAAGAACCAGACCAAAGTGAATGAGATTGATAATGTATTGACTGAAGAGATAGATAATTTCTAGTTTTGACTTACACCCATGTTATTCTTGTGGTCATCATACTCATGGTTCTTCCCACTTGATTTAAAAAATGTCCAAACATGTTTCATATGTCATAAATCCTTTGTTTGAGCTAGTTACTAGGGAGGTGTCAAATGCTTGTTATACTCCAATTATGGAATTTTTGCTAGATGATACAAATGAAATTGTGTTAATCAATTATTGTTGATGATCCTCCTTGTGATGCCAAGAATATTCTTTAAGATAATGTTATAGATTCAATGCATGTTTGATATTCCATTGTTGATTTATTTGATGATTGAGATGTAGTCTTGTTGATTCAAGTGTTTTTGGGTCCCTATGTCCTACAATCCACCAACACATCTCCCCCTCATAATAAGTCCATTTTGGGTCCTTCTGTCCCTCCCACCCTACCATTCCCTATCTCCCCCCTTCCCTCTCTCTCTCTATCTCCCTAGAGTATGTTTTTTTGTCCTTCATCATAGTGTAAGTATTCTCTTTATACAAATGCTTGAATTTATTGATTTGGATATTCTAAGCATACTTATATTTATTCTTGTATATATTTATAAAGATACTTCTCGTTTGTACTAGTTCTTTATCAATACCCCTCTCTCCCTCTTTATTTGGAAAGACATAAAATAAATTTTATTCATCCCAATTCTAGTCTTATGAATTAAGAAATGTATATCATGCAATGACTATGTTAAGAGGTTTCCAGGGGTATACCTCATGTGTAGACCTATTAGGATTGGGATGTGTGCTAGAAATTAGAAACTAGAAATTATTCAATGGTAGGAAATCTAAGATGTCTAGAAACACTTTGTAGCATGTTGTACACACACTAATTCCACCATATTTAATCTTTAATACTACACATTGATTCATCCTAGTCAATTCCTTTTAACATCACCACGTTGACTAATTATTTTAATTACTTAATTAATTGCACCATGCCATAACATTATATTTCCAATTTATTTATCTTTAAGCCCCCTTTTTCTCATCTTTGAGAGTTTATTTATGATTAGAGAATGAAAATGTTTCTTTTAACAAGTTATTTACAAGACTTTTCTACCTTTTTAGATAAGACTTTCATGTCTCCACCCAACTGATTCTTTTTTCTATACTTAGATCTGATTTTACCTTTTCCTTATCATCTATTTTCAATTGTTTTTGTTCCATGAAATTCTTAAGTTCTCAAATATTATCATCTATGGAAAGTGCTACTATAACCTTTGATCCTTGAATTGCATCATCCCTCACAATAAGAGTTTGCAAATAGAACCCTTTACCCTTCATTATCATTGAAATTTTTCTAGTAGCTATGTGCTACCATTTTTCTATTAAAAATCATCCAACTATACCAACAATATGTTGGTTTAAAGACAAATCCACATACCATTCATAATATTCAATCAAGCATATGAGAGACTATATCAAATGGAGCCTTACATAATCAGATTGCATGGATTATTATTTTATTACAATTTTGGATTGGAAGGAGTAGCCTATAGCTAGGTACCAATGACAAGGGAATATGGAATGATTGGATGAGGTTGTAGGATAGAGTGATGGATGGTGGATAGGAATATAAGCATGGGGAGATCAAAGGTTAATGGGTTGGGAGATATTTAATGATTAGGATGGAAAGATGCATGGATAATGAAAGGAATATGATGGATGAAAAATTATAAGATTAATAAATTTATATTAGCCTAAAATAAACCTAATGGATTAATAAAATGATGATGGATATTATGTTTAGGGTTTAAGGTTTAACCTAATGGATTTATAGAATGATGATGATGAATTAATCCAAAGAGAGACATAAATAAGGTGTCGAAAGACCTTATAATGAATAAATTGAATGAAATAGATAATGTATTGATTGAAGATATTCTTACTACTCTTGAGAAGTTGAGGAAGGTGTGTGTGTATTATGTGCAATGGGAAAATGGAAATACAAAAGTGAATAAAGTCAGGAGATTTTTTACTACTTATGAAATTGTGCAAGAAAAGAAAGTGAGAGATGATTCTATAAGTGAAGTTGAACAAATGAACTCAAAGATTCTTGAAGGAAAAAGATATTCAAATTAATTTAATTACTAGCCATATTAATAAACTCAAATTAATTTAATTACTATCCATGTATTAATAAACTCAAATTAATTTAATTACTAGTCATATTAATAAACCATCTAGGTTAGACAAAAATGATATTCAAAACTAAATAAAATTTTCACCCAATACCATTGAAATCCCTTGATGTGTCCATGATTTGCATGATTTAGTTACTATCCTATAGAATTTTATTAATCATTACTACAAGGAGAGGAAAATTAAATTATAATTCTAAATGAGTATACCTTTTTGGCAGCTTCTATCATCTTATAGATATTCTCACAATTGTCATGAATTTAACTTTTGCATTCATAATCCCCCATACCTTAATCCCTATATTTTTATTTTATACCATCCCTCATCCACATTTCCAATCTATTCCATAATCCTCACCTAATCATTTATTGAAGATATTCTTCCTATTCTTCAAAATTTGATGAAGGAACATGTGCACTATGTGTAATGGGAAAATGGAAATGTAGAAGTGGATAAAATCAAGAGGTTTTGGAGTGATGGATAATAAAAGATAGGGAGTAGTAGGTTGGGAGGGATAGAAGGAGAAATATACAAAAAATAAATGTTACACAAGGTTTTTTTGGTGGATGCAATCCTCTTTAAAAACCTTTTCTTGGTCTTTGTTTGGTAGATGTGATCCTCCTCTCCAAATATACAAAAATCACTTTGGTATAATTCTTTTAATGGGTTTTAGAGAAAATTACTTTTTCATTTCATACATTCTAGTACCTGTTGCCTCCACTTCTACATTTCCATTTTCCCATTACACATAGTGCAATGCTCCTTCCTCAAATTCTCAATAGGGGGAATAATATCTTAAGTCAATTAGTTATCTATTATCCATATTCTAAACCATTTCTCACCATCCCCCTCCATCATACCAACCAAAAAACATTATCCTTATCCCTCCTCAATCTTATAAATATGAAGTATATTTTCAGATTTTCAATTCAATTGATTTTATTTTGTGTCAAAAAAATATAAGAAGATGCTTACCACTCCATCCAAAATCATGGGATAAACTTGTGTAACTTTATGTAAATTTCAAATATTGGAGATATAATTAGATCTTTCAATTTTCATAGATTTGCACAAATATATTACAACCAATAGGGTAGAATTATAATTTTAATCCTATTATAAAAATTAAAACATTTGATAGAAACATGATAAAACTATATAGTAACAATTGCAATATATACATGGGTTGTATTCAATAATAATACCTCTCTCTACCTCTCCCTCACCCCTCTCTCTCTCTCTCTCACTATATCTCTCTCTTTATACCTCTCCCACCCTACCTTTGTATGTAGCTTTACCTACATATCTCTTTATTCATTGCACCTCACCTCTCTCTACCTACACCTATCTAATTAGATTGCTAACAAAGCTCAAATTTTATCCAAGTATAATTTAGCATATAAGTTATGATGAGTTTAAATTGGCTACATACAAAACAAACCACAATATTTTCCTTTTCTTTGGTAAGATCTACAAGAACTATATCCCTATGAATAGAGATAGAGGGGTTTGATCTATGGCCAACCTAATTATAACCACTAATTTCACCACAAATAGGGGCATATACACATCACCAAGTAGGCTTAACACTACTGGAAAACATAAAAAAAATGCTCACATTATTGTAGTGCTAGACCTCTCCCTCCCCCCATCCCTCTATACTTCTCTCTATCTCTCATCTCTCACCATCCCTCCTAACGTTCCTCTCCCTCTTGTTTTCCTTCATTCACCTCTCCTCTTTCCACCTATCCATCCCTTTATCACTCACTCATTCATTCCCTCTCTCTCCCTCACACACACACAACCTCTCTCCACCTACCCCTCACATTATCTGTCCCTATGTCCCTCCTTCCCTCTTTCTTACTCTCTATATAAATACCTCTCCCACCCTCTCTCTATATGTACCTCTAGCCCTCCTACCTTACCACTCACTATATCTCTCCTTACCCCTCTCTCTCTCTCATATACTTACTATTAGGATGCTTGCATATAAATTCTAGGATTGTTTAGATGAAACTTAGTGAAATAGCCTTGTATTTATACATAGCATTATATCTCAAAATTCAAATATCACAAGTCAACATCAGATCTAAGATTTGAAATTGTAAAAATACCACCAAAAACATATCCCAAGGAGGGGTCCTAGGTCTAATTGAGGAACTATTCGCCATGCAGCATATGGGTCCTAGCTCACTTAGCTAGGACACACTTCAAACAATGTGTAATATTATGTGGAAATAGGGTCCTACAACCTAGTGAGGACCCATTTTCCTGGTGGTGAATGGGTCCTAGGTCGCTAACCTAGGACACACACCTTCAAGAATTAAGTGTCTTGTATTAGATGGGAACCTAAGAAATGTTTAGAAAGAACTATGAATAACTATAATGAAGTAATGTTGTAAGTAGGGGATGCTATCATCCTAAATGTGTGGTTACACAACATAGTATACATGGAATAGATTTAGAAGAATGTATTTGACCTACTCCATTTGTTTTCTTATCTACAAATGATATCATATAGACTAATTCCTTTATTACTTTTCAAGTGATTTTAGAGAAGATTTATTTTTCATTTCATACATTCTAGTACTTGCTATAAAGGATTTTCTTATATTAAGCAACACACACTTTGGTCTTCTTCTACATAATGAGAAAATATTGGTTGTTGACATTGGGAAATTTCTTATATGAAGCAATATGTACAATGTGAAGTGTGTACTATGAAGGATACCCTTTGAAATTCCTACTAATTATTTTCTATAAAATATTGGTCTTGTGAAATCCATTTTGGGTGCCTAAATTTCCCACAACCCACCATTACATCTCTCCCTCCTACTACGTCCATTTTGGGTCCTTCTATCCCTCCCAACCTACCAATTCATGTCCCCCTCCTTTCCTCTTTCTCTCCCTCCCTCTATCCCTCTCACCCTACCACTTATTATCTCCATCCTTCCCCCCCTCTCTCTCTCCCACACACACACACACACAAAACCTCTCTCCACCTACCACTCCTTCCCTCCCCCATAACTCTCTCTATACCTATCCTTCCCACCCTACCACTCCTTATCTCCCTCCTTCCCTCTATCCCTCTCGGCCTACCACTCTCTATACCTATTCTTATCTCTCTTATTACCTCTTTCTCTCCCTCATATCCCTCCCAGACTACCACTTCCTATCTCCCTCCTTTCCTCTCTCTCTCTCTCTCTCTCCCTCCCTCTCTCCATCCCTCTATTATGATCTAGTCATAAATATTTTCAAATCTACATCTTGGTAAAATAGTTTATGACACTCAAATAATTTATCAAATCATCCATCCCTAGAGTATGTTTCTTTTTGTCCTTCATCATAATGTAAGTATTATTTTTAGACAAATGTATGAATTTATTCTCGTACTACCATGACCAATATTCCCAAAAATAAATGACATGTATCCTTTAACCTGATGCAATACTTCCTCATGATATGTACCTATCTTAAATTTTAACAAATATTTCTCACTTACTAGTACCTTATGTTATTTCTACAATTGTGAGTTTTTATATATGAGAGATATCAAGAAAGAGGAAATAACCAAGTGTTAAGAGGAGGTTTATTGGAAAGGGTGGCTAATGTTATGGATTGGACAAAGAAAGGGGAGATCTTTGTAGGATTTCCAAAGAGAAAATATTTAACTTTTTGACTACTCACATTATTTGTAGTCTTGGAAAACATATTGTCCCCTATCATTTATTTCCTTATGAAAAGTTTTTTGTTTCGTACACACCAAGAATGTAAGGAAGTCCAACTTAAAATTTTAGAACAACTCTTTGGTATAGTAAAAATGGCATTTCAATTTCTTCATTTGATTGGAACACAAAATGTTCACATTATTTGTAGTGTTGGAAAACACAGTATCCCCTATCAATTATTTCCTTATGAAAAGATTGTGTTCCATATGCACCAAAAATGTAATGAAGTCCACCTTCAAATTTGAGAACAACTCTTTGGTATAGTAAAAATGGCATTTCACTTTCTTCATTTGATTGGAACAAAAAATACTCACATTATTTGTAGTGTTGGAAAACACACCATCCCTTGTCAATTATTTCCTTATGAAATATGTTATTATTTCCAGTGTTGGAAAACACACTATCCCCTATCAATTATTTCCTTATGAAAAATGACATTATTAGAGTGTTGGAAAACATATTGTCGCTTGTCAGATATTTCCTTATGAAAACTTTTTGATTCGTACACACCAACAATGTAATGAAGTTCACTTAAAATTTTAGAACAACTATTTGGTACAGTAAAAATGGCATTTCACTTTCTTCATTTGATTGGAACAAAAAAATGCTCACATTATTTGTAGTGTTGGAACACACACTGTCCCTTGTCAATTATTTCCTTATGAAAAATTCTCACATTATTTCTAGTGTTGGAAAACACACTTTCCCCTATCAATTATTTCCTTATGAAAAATGTTCACATTATTATAGTGTTGGAAAACACACTGTCCCTTGTCAAGTATTTCCTTATGATTTTTTTTTGATTTGTACACACCAACAATGTAATGAAGTCCACCTAAAAATTTTAGAACAACTATTTGGTACAGTAAAAATGGGATTTGTCTTTCTTCATTTGATTGGAACAAAAAATGCTCACATTATTTACAGTGTTGGAAAACACACTGTCCCTTATCAATTATTTCCTTATGAAAAATGCTCACATTATTTCTAGTGTTGGAAAACACACTGACCCTATCAATTATTTCCTTATGAAAAATGCTCACATTATTGCAATGTTGGAAAACACATTGTCCCTTGTTAGATATTTCCTTATGAAGTGTACACCAACAATGTAATGAAGTGAACCTTAAAATTTTAGAACAACTATTTGGTATAGTAAAAATGGAATTTCACTTTCTTCATTTGATTGGAACAAAAAATGCTCATATTATTTGCAGTGTTGGAAAACATGGTGCAGGAGCGCCTATTTGATTTATTTCCTCCATGAGGTCATTTGTAAATAGTTTCTATATTTTGTGTTTTTGGTCTTATAATAAGGTTTACCAAACCATTTTGGAGGTGTTTGAGTCTTAGGAAGTCATATTTTAAGTCATTTTTCAAATAATGTTTAAAATTGTTTCATATTGTAAAAATTGTCAAAAGTGCAAAATTAGGTAGTTGAAGTGTCATTAAGGTGTTTTTTCAACAAACCAATCAAAATGTGGTTAAAAATGGCTGTTTTTTGTTGTAAATGTATAGATACACCCTCCAAAACTCGAATTGGGGGTTGGAGACATTATTTTTGAAGTTTGATGAATAGCAACCTCAAGTTTTGTGTGCATTTTTTTATTTTTACATTGTTTCCGGGCTGAAGTTGTGCTTTGTATGACCTGGTATGGACTCAAATAATGGAATATTATACATGGATGGAAATATATCTATTTATAGTTTCCAATTATTTTTGTCTCATTGAATTGTATTGAGTTTTGCTGGAGATATGACTATTTTGGTGAGACTTCCCTATTCTAACAATATTGTGCAGAATTTGCAGTCTAAAAAATGTGATGGTATGGATTGTAAAGTCTATATTTTGGATTTTAAACCAATTGAATTTTTTTTCCATGTGAATCTAATTTCATTTTATTCAAGTCTCATCAAATTTCATTAAGATTTGAATAAGTTATGACCATTTTAGTGAGGGCAGGTTTGAACCCTACCTAGGGTTTGTAGTTTTAGGAAAAATGAAATAACTTTCATTTCCACTATTGGATCTTCCTAAAAATTGGAGGAAACATCTATATCTATGTTTTGTTCAAACTCACTTGAGATTGGATTCATTATATGTTTTTTGGAGGTTATTAATGTCTTTTTATTGCATTAAATTTTGGGCTGCCATGGCTATGTTTCCAATGTGATATAGAATGCATAATAGCATGTGTTAGATAAAGATTTATTTGAATCATTGTTGAAGGTTTGTGAGATGTGTTGTTGAATCCTTGTAGCTCTGCATCAAAACACACTGTCCCTTGTCAATAATTTCCTTATGAAAAATGCTCACATTATTTACAATGTTGGAAAACACACTGACCTTGTCAATTATTTCCTTATGAAAAATGCTCATATTATTGCAGTGTTGGAAAACACACTGTCCCTTGTTAGATATTTCCTTATGAATTTTTTTTATTCATACACCAACAATGTAATGAAGTCCACCTAAAAATTTTAGAACTATTTGGTATAGTAAAAATGGAATTTCACTTTCTTCATTTGATTGGAACATAAAATGCTCACATTATTTGCAGTGTTTCAAAACACAGCGATCCTTGTCAATTATTTCCATATGAAAAATTCTCACATTATTTCTAGTGTTGGAAAACACACTGTCACCTATCAATTATTTCCTTATGAAAAATGCTCACATTATTGCAGTGTTGGAAAACACACTGTCCCTTGTCAAATATTTTCTTATCAAATTTTTTTGATTCATCCACACCAACAATCTAATGGAGTCCACCTTAAAATTTTAGAAAAACTATTTGGTACAACAAAAATGACATTTCACTTTCTTCATTTGATAGGAACAAAAATTTTCTCACATTATTTACAGTTTTGGAAAACACATTGTCCCTTGTCAATTATTTCCTTATGAAAAATGCTCACATTATTTTTAGTGTTGGAAAACACACTATCCCTTGTCAATTATTTCCTTGTAAAAAATGCTCACATTATTGCAATGTTGGAAAACACACTGTCCCTTGTTAGTTATTTCCTTATGAATTTTTTTTGATTCGTACACACCAACAATGTAATGAACTTCACCTTAAAATTTAAGAACAACTATTTGGTACGGTAAAAACAGCATTTCACTTTCTTCATTTGATTGGAACAAAAATATGCTCACATTATTTTTTGTGTTGGAAAACACACTATCCCTTGTTAATTATTTCCTTATGAAAAAATCTCACATTATTTCTAGTGTTGGAAAAAAAACTGTCCCCTGTAAATTATTTCCTTATGAAAAATGCTCACATTATTGTAGTATTGGAAGACACACTGTCACTTGTCAGATATTTCCTTATGATTTTTTTTTATTCATACACACCAACAATGTAATGAAGTCCACCTTAAAATTTTAGAACAACTATTTGGTAAAGTAAAAATGACATTTCACTTTCTTCATTTAGTGAAACAAAAAATGCTCACATTATTTGCAATGTTGGAAAAAACATTGTCCCTTGTCAATTATTTTCTTATGAAAAATGGTCACATTATTTTCATTTTTGGAAAACACACATTCCCCTGTCAATTATTTCCTTATGAAAAATGCTCACATTATTGCAGTGTTGAAAAACACACTATCCCTTGTTAGATATTTCCTTATGAAAAGTTTGTAATTCATACACACCAACAATGTAGTGTTCACCTTAAAATTTTAGAACAACTATTTGGTACAGTAAAAATGACATTTCACTTTCTTCATTTGATTGGAACAAAAAAATGCTCACATTATTTGTAGTTTTGGAAAACACATTGTCCCTTGCCAATCACTTCCCTATGAAAAATGCTCACATTATTTCTAGTGTTGGAATGCACTGTCCCTTGTCAATTATTTCCTTATAAAAATGCTCACTTTATTGCAGTGTTGGAAAACACATTGTCACTTGTCAAATATTTCCTTATGAATTTTTTTTGATTCGTACACACCAACAATATAATGAAGTCCACCTTAAAATTTTACAACTATTTGGTATAGTAAAATTGGCATTTCACTTTCTACATTTGATTGAAACAAAAAAATGCTCACACTATTTGTAGTGTTGGAAAACACACTATCCCTTGTCAATTATTTCCTTATGAAAATTGCTCACATTATTTCCAATGTTGGAAAACACACAGTCCCCTGTCAATTATTTCCTAATGAAAAAAGCTGACAATATTGTAGTGTTGGAAAACACACTGTCCCCTGTTAGATATTTTCTTATGAAATGTGTTTGATTCATACACACCAACAATATAATGAAGTCCACCTTAAAATTTTAGAGCAACTATTTGGTATAGTAAAACTGGCATTTCATTTTCTTCATTTGATTGGAACAAAAAAGTGCTCACATTATTTGTAGTGTTGGAAAACACACTGTCCCTTGTCAATTATTTCCTTATGAAAAATTCTCACATTATTTCCAGCATTGGAAAACACACTATCCCTTGTCAATTATTTTATTATGAAAAATGCTCACATTATTGCAGTGTTGGAAAACACACTATCCCTTATCAGTTATTTCATTATGAAATGTTTTTATTTTGTATGCACCAAGAATGTAATGAAATCCACCTTCAAATTTTAGAACAACTCTTTGGTATAGTAAAAATGGCATTTCATTTTCTTCATTTGATTGGTACAAAAAAATGCTCACATTATTTGTAATGTTGGAAAACACACTATACCTTGTCAGTTATTTCCCTATGAATTTTTTTTCTTTTTTATGCACCAAAAATGTAATGAAGTCCACCTTTAAATTTTAGAACAACTCTTTGGTAAAGAAAAAATGACATTTCACTTTCTTGATATGATTGGAACAAAAATATGCTCACATTATTTGCAATGTTGGAAAACACGCTATCCTTTTTTAGTTATTTCCTTATGAAATTTTTTTGTTTCATATGCACGAAGAATATAATGAAGTCCACATTCAAATTTTTGAACAACTCTGGTAATGGTAAAAATGACATTTCACTTTCTTCATATGACTGGAAAAAAAAATGCTCACATTATTTGCAGTGTCGGAAAACACACTGTCCCCTCTCAATTATTTCTTTATGAATTTTTTTTGTTTTGTATGCACCAAAAATGTAATGAAGTCCACCTTAAAATTTTAGAGCAACTCTTTGGTATAGTAAAAAATGATATTTTACTTTCTTCATCTGATTGGAACAAAAAAATGCTCACATTATTTGCAGTGTTGGAAAACACACTGTGCCCTATGCATTATTTCCTTCTAAAAAGTTTTTGTTTTGTACACACCAAGAATGTAATGAGGTCTACCTTCAAATTTCAAAACTCTTTGGTATAGTAAAAATGGAATTTCACAGAGCCTTCTTTATCTAATTGGAACAAAAAAGTGCTCACATTACTTGCAGTGTTGAAAAACACACTGTCCCTTATCAATTATTTCCTTATGAAAAATGATCAAATTATTTCTAGTGTTGGAAAACACGTTGTCCTCTGTCAATTATTTCCTTATGAAAAATGCTCACATGTTATTGCAGTGTTAGAAAACACACTGTCCCTTGTTAGATATTTCCTTTTTTTTTTTTATTTGTACACACCAAGAATGTAGTGAAGTCCACCTTAAAATTTGAGAACAACTATTTGGTACAGTAAAAATGGCATTTCACTTTCTTCATTTGATTGGAACAAAAAAAATGCTCACATTATTTCTAGTGTTGGAAAACACACTGTCCCTTGTCAATTATTTCCTTATGAAAAATTCTCACATTATTTCCAGTGTTGTAAAACACGCTATCCTGTGCTAGTTATTTCCTTATGATTTTTTTTCTATGCACCAAGAATGTAATGAAGTCCACCTTTAAATTTTAGAACAAATCTTTAATAAAGTGAAAATGGCAGTTTACAAATTTTTCATATGATTGGAACAAAAAATTCTTATATTATTTGTAGTGTTGTAGAACACACTATCCCTTGTCAGTTATTTCCTTATGAAATGTTTTTAGTTTGTACACACGAAGAAATTTTATTTATTGATAACATCAATTTTACATAGATTAGATGTAAAAGATGCTACATAAAAGGGTTGTCATCCCTAAAGATTTTATACAATTCAAGATTATAGAGATGAGGAAGATATTCCTCTAATAGGGAAAAAGAACCCTAAATGATAGTGATTCATTCTCTACAATGAGATATTAAGCATTTACAATAGTTTCAATGAGTTCAACATTTTCAGAGCTCTCATTTTCTTCCCAAATCTAGGCAAGGCTTCCTTTATAAACACCAAACACCACGAAATTGTCCTTTCCTTTTCATAAACTGCAAAGCTTGAAAAATGAAAAGGTCAGACAACATATTATTCTAGAAAAAAGGTAGAGCTTGTTAAATCTCTATAAGAGAATGAAAACCTATTTTTCACAAGATAAATACCAAGCATAAACTTTGATTTTTTTAACTTTTTTTCCCCTCCTTTACTATAATATGTTAGAAGATCTTTACTTCCAATATATTTTATTAAGTGAAAATCACAAACATCACAAACTATTTAACACAATATGTACAATACCACTCCACCAAAACAATGTGAGCCAAGGAACCAATAACTAGTTGACATTAAGATTGATCATCTAAGAGAATAAATAAATAAAACCAACACTCTGATTAGGTTGCTAACAAAGCCCAAATGTTATCCAAATATTATTTAAATTGTCTTCATGCAAAACATACCACAACATTTTCCTTTTCTTTGGTAAGCTCTACAAAAATTGTATGCCTATGCCTTGGTGATTAAACCTACAATTTTGAAGTCATTCATGAAGAAATTGATAGCCACCTCCGATGGCATGATTTGAAAACTACATTAAAACAATAAAAAATATCAATCAGATCTAAGATAGAAACCATACTCTCCAAATTTCCCCTATAAATCCAAAATAGAAATGTCTTTCCCTCCACTCTTTTGCAACAATGTGGATAGATTTGAACTGAAATCAGATGATAAAGAGTCCACCAACTTAAACTTTTAATTTGAACTGCACTACTAAATTCATGGGACCACCAGCTTTAAAATATTCCTAAAAAAAATCAGCAACACCTAATAAGTTTTCTTAGAAAGCTCCTATCCATGGGACCCCAACCTTACACACTTGAATTTAAATTTATTAATGCCAATTTCTTGTTGTTTAGACTTTAAATTCACAAATCCAAAATCAATAAGGATATGCCACAATGTCACAAACACATTAAGCAAAACTACCAATTTTCTTTTCAATTTTTTCTTAACCAAATGCTCTCCCAACACCTTTCCCTTTTCCAAACTAATTATTTTATTTAGAAAATGTTGAATATAAAAACTATTGTTGAGCTGAAAAATGTTTCATTGATCAACATCAATATTTTTTGGCTTACTCCAAAGATTAAAATCATAAACCTATTGATTCCAAAGATTAAAATCATAAACTAAAAATATAAGAAACAAGATGAAAATAATTAGATTTAAGAGTTAATTAACCATGGATTGCTTATGAATTTTTTCTTTGAAATTTTTAGCAAAAATGATTGTTAGATCTAATGCCATACTCCCAACGTTGGCCAACATCCTACCAACTTGCACAACTTTGGAACAGGGTAGGGAAATCCTTCAAAGAATATTGGAAGTCAAATTTTTGGCAAGTTTTATAGTTCAAAATGTTCTAGTAGATATATATCTAAAATGTAGAATCATAAGCAAAGCACAAGGATTGTTTGACAATATCTCATGCATTTCTACATGGATTATAATGGTTGTGAGATTTAAACATAGATTTTTTGGAAAGGTTTAGAACTTTCATACAAATGTAATGATATACACATACAATTCTGTCTATAATTTACAACTACATTCAAAAATTGGAATGTATAATATTTCATTTTACCATATCCGAAAGATAATCTTCTACTGAATTAAATAACCATCAATATTTCCTAAAATTCAATCAAAAGAAACCCCAAACCAATAATTTATAAAAAAAAATTCATAATATATAGAAAAGAGGAATTTCATTAAACAAATTTGTTGCAAGTTCCCTAGTAAACATGCATCCAAAATATCAAAACATAGTTAAGGCACATGAACTGTTTTCCAAAATTCCCTAAAGAAATGTGGTCTCATGGAATATAAAACTATAGGGTATGCTCAAAATGGGCTTATTAGAAAGGCCATAGAAGCTTCTAAGAAAATGAAATTTGCGGTTATAAGGCTAGGCTCCTCAACCTTCATTAGCATACTCCTTGACTGTATGCAATGGAGCTTTGAACAAAGCTATAAACATCCATTAAAATTGAAAAGATACAAGTATTGATAGATGTTGTAGTGGTAACTAGCTATGGAAACATAGAAAAGGTACTTGAATTGTTTGACAGAATACCTTTAAGAGATTCAACCCAAGGAATGCAATGATTAGAGGAATATGAACAAAAAGGATATGCTAAAAACAATTTATAAAATTTCATGCAAATGAATTTAAGAGGTGTAATGCAAAATTCAACATCCTTAGCCTCTTGCCTCTATTGGAAATGTGTATAAAGGCATGTATACAATACTTGGAATCATGGAAAAAGGCACATGAACTATTGACAATATAAATCAAAAAGGTTGTTGGCCCCACAGTTTCTGTCACACCAAAAGATCAACCTGTCAATGTTTGATACAACCGCCAAAGTTAACAGATCCATGAGAGGTGGTTAGTCCATGTCATGAATCCTGAGGGGAGCACTGACCATTTTCCAAAAATCTCCCCCCTTGGCATTACCCAACGGGATTCAAACTAAGAACCTTTGGCTTTGATACCAATTGTTGGCCCCACGATTGTTGTTACACCAAAAGATTGACCTGCCAATGTTCGAAACAACCACCAGAGTTAATGAATCCACAGGAGGCGGTTAGTCCATGTCATGAATCCCAAGGGGAGTGCTGAGAATTTTCCAATAGAGGAATCAAATCATAATGCAATGATTGCAAGAAAATGCATGATAGGGATTTGTTGGAAAGGCTTAGAAAAAATACTCAAAATTGTTATGCTACCTATGCAAAATTTCTAGGGGTTGTGGCAGATGCCCTAATACACTATGCCAACTCCAACATTACACCACAACAAACCCCAGGGGAAATAAATATTGTTTTAGGTTTGTTGGCTAGGAGGAGCCCTTGCAACATGCTCAAGTCTTCGGGCTTGGATATGACACCATCTTTACCGAATCAAAGTATCCCCACATAGAAAGAGGACAAAAACTTTTTCTACATGGAAAACGAAAAAAGAAAGTTCTTTTTGAAATGAAATGCAAGATGAAGAATGCACATACAATTAGATCATATGCACCTTTTTTAATAATTACAAGGACTTCCAATGTATATCACCAACTCCAATGAAAAAATCCTGATACATCGAGTTTTTCAATGATGCCTTGCAATTAGATGAATACAACCATTCTCTACTACAAATTTTTGTGCATTTGATTTTGAATGCAACTCCCACTATATAAAATCTCACTATTTTTTAAAAATTGCAATAAATATCAATGTCCCGCTCATTTTTAAAACTCTCAAGTCTGTGTACTTTCTCCATCTATGTCTCCATGTACTTTCAAAATTCAAAATTTGATAGAAATTGTAAATGTTTGTCAAGCTAACTTTTGCGATAGAATCCATCGTCCGTTAGTCACCTCTTTCTGTTAATGCATTTTGTCTTTCCATTTTATCTTTTCGTCTGTGTGTTTTGTCCAATGCGTGTGATGGGGGATGGCATGTTATGTTAGAATGTTACATACATAGGTGATTTTTGTCTAGGAGTTATCTTTCTCCTATAATTTGCACAATATATGCTCAATAAAATCAAAAAAATTGCCCTAAAATTTTTAGAATAATGCTATAGAAAATATTTTTCTAAAATATTTTTTTTGCGAAAATAAAAAATCATACCACTTGGGAGGTTGTCCTATCAATTTTTTTTCCTCAAAATTAATTTTACCCAAAATGGATGAGTTTACAGTCAAAAATTTTCTACGCGACCACTTGATCTCAATCGTGAGGTCCTTGAAACCCCAATCTGCATCCAACAAAAATATTCAAGCCAACATGAAGCCCTCAGATCTGGGAAGGAATCTACAACACTTGGAGAGCTCTGATACCATGTGGGAGTAAATGGTGACTCCCCAACACCCCTAGGAATAGTTGCTAGACCAAAACCACTTCCACAAGACAGAGAATGGAAAAAATGCTTGCTTCACAATGCAAGATTGATTAATGGTTGAATATGCTTGAATAATCTTGAATTGATTGAATGTAAATGTACAAGAGATGCCTTGCTTATAAAGACAAGGTAGAGATGTAGGATTAGACAAGATCATGACAAGTGTCTTAATCTTATGACATGTGACAACTAAGAAACTAACTACTTAGGAATCAAGCAATCCTAGCTAGATAAGATAAGTTCTAGAAAATCCAACTAAGATTTCTAGAAATAATCTTATATCCTAAGTAAACTTAACATGTGAATATTTCCCCTAATTACCTAGTGAATGAATTAGCTAAGTACAAGACATTTATTCACACCAACAAAAATATCACACTCCAAAGAAAAAAAATATATTCTATAGTAATAAAAAAGTTATAGTACATGTGGGGATCACCTTGTGGTGTAGTGGTGAAGTGGTTGCACTACTATTGGTGCAACCAAGGTTCAAATCCTTTCTTGACCCAAACTAGTGTACACCAGTTTGAGCCCACCTTGTTGGATATGTTGGAGGTTGCATACATAGGTGGTTAGTATGTGTAAGGCGGTGGAGGATGGAGGGAGGTTCTGAGGAGGAGCTGGTGGTTCCCAGGAGGTGGTTGACTATGCTAGACCCTCATTGGGTTGGAGTGCTCACAGACTTGTGCCAGACCCATAGTGGAGAGTGTTGCTCGCATATATAGTTTATTGGCGTGTGTTGCTCACGGGCTCTGCGTCAGACCCACATGGGTCTTTCTCTCCTTTGGGATTATTCCTTACTTGGCTTTCATGCTTATGGGTTTGGTCTGTCAGGATTTGGGGATGAGGTCCCCCATTTGTCGCCTCATTGGTTCAAAACTCCAGTCAAAAGCATTTACCAATAAAAAAAAAGTTATAGCACACTTACAAATTCTAAGCCTTTACACGATTATCAAAAATAAGAGATCAAAAGAAAATTTTGGTAGCATAATAGTACCTATAAAACTTAATATAAAAATCATTGGACATATAAATGCATAACACTTCATGAAACTTTAGATTATTTGCTTGGTATATGACAATCTATTTGCCATAAAGAACTCTAATAGCTTACTAACTTAGCCCCACATTTGAAAATAATATCTTAAGCAATATGGCCTCCTTACAAGAATGTGGTGAGGTTATTTGATAACTTCCATGAAAATTAAAGATCATCTTACATATTATTTAATTAATTGAAGAAAACATATAAATTATGGACAAAAATATAAGAGAAAAGAGCATAGTTATGCTTTTTTTGCATTAAAATATAATATTAAATTTTATTGTATAATTATCAATGAATTTCCCTTACACAAGAAATAACAAACTTGGGGAGTGGTCACTTCCTTCAATATACTAGTTGATTGGTGCACAAGGGAATATATACATTCATCAAAGAAAATTAATAATCACTTCCTTCACTATAATCAAAGATGGATGAGATTTTATTCAAATTATCAATATTATATTGTTGTGATTGAAAGATTTTCCTCATCATTGTAAGGGTTTCTAATTCAATTAATGGATGGACATGTGTATGTGTGTGTGTAAGTGTGTGTGTGTGTGTGTGTTTGTGCGTGCATGTGTGTCCAGGCCCTCTCATGGATTAACAATATATAATTATATCATATTTAACATTTTATGGGTCTTCATAGTATAAAGATTTGGGTATTGACTACATCATTAAAGATATCATAAATCATATATCTAATACTCCCTCCTTTAACGGTGAAATTATTCATGATGACTTAACCAAATAGGAATATGCATTTATTCAAGCTACCAATATCACTGTGAACACAACATTTTTTCTTTAATATTTGAATAAATTCCTACTTTGTTCAATGAATAGACATGGGTGCACCTAAGCTCTTCCATTGGGTTAACATTGTTCTATGATTCAACTCATCAAACACTTTTTGGTACACTTTTCTATATTTGTGTGCTTTCTCATCACCTATCATAGCATGAAGAGCTGCTTCTATGGATGAGAAATATTTTACAAACCTTCTCAAGTATCGAATTACTACAATAGATCTCCTTATTTCAATAACATTTTTTAGCATAGGCCATTTCAATATGTCTTCCACCTTTGAAAGGCTCATTGAAATAACACTTGTTTTTCTACTATGTCAAATATACCAATTATGGTCATGCAAATTTTCATTTCATACATTTTAATAGAAACTTGTCCTCTATTTAGACTTTTAGTAATTTCTTGAGCTGCTCTAGGCACTCCTCACATGTTCTACTAAAAAATAGTGTATCATCCAAATAAATAATAACACATTCATGAGTCTCATGAAGGTTGTAATCGTGTTCCATAAACCAAATGGGAGTAGTAGACACTCAATGATACCATTTTCTTCAATGCCATATTTCTTGATGTGACATTATTTGAAATAAGGTGTTTTATTCTATAATACCCCCATGTTTCTGATACTATTTACTGCTATTGTTTGCTTTTATATGTTAGTGTGATACTGAATAATTGTGATGGTGACTGATTCATCATTTTGGTGTGTGTGGTTGCATATTTTAGTTGATTGCTACAATTGATATTATTATTATGATACTCTATATGTAGGGTTTGGATTATTTTATTAGGTAATGCTTTCTCTCGAATGTTTTATATGTCAATTTGATAATTCTATGATCATGTGATTTGAATTCTGTGTTATTTTATAATGCAATGGTTAGTAATTAATTATGATGCAGTAGTTAATTAGCATGTTATCTTATGATCAATTGGTTAGAAATGTTAGGTTGTTATCGATATTGTAATTGTTAGAATAGATTAGGTGAGAGGACAGTGTAGCATCAATACATACAAGGCCTGAATATACATTACATCCCAAGTGATAATTAAATACAATTAACTGAAGATACATCTCAATAACTACATATACCAATTACAACAAGGTCATCCCAACACATGTGGGAGACAATACATCAATGATTACATTACATACATTACAACTGAAGTATATACAACTATCTGGAACAAAGAATTACTGGATCATCAACATCCGCCAAAGAGTCCTGCAATAAAAGATACATCTGCAATAGAAAGGGAAACCCAACGGGGTGCGAAGCACGCT